>CM030362.1:115495852-115575852 GCA_017893485.1 Hemerocallis citrina
AAAAATTGGACCTGAGTTACCAAGTGAACTTTTTGGAATTGATCTGCAACAGGAAGAAAGTGAGAAGTGGCTCGAGGCGTGGGTTGCACTTTCTTTAAGAAACTATTTGGCCAATTCTGGAGATGAATCGTTGATCACTAAACACTTCTCCCGGGATACAACGAGCTTCTGATTTATAGTGCTGCCAAGACTCCAATCGCAGTACGTACCAACTTGTACCAGCAATCAACAAACAAAAACCGCAAAAAATAAATTTTGAGGAAAAATTTGAATGATAGAATTTTTTTTTCTTTTCTGTTTCTGTCTTTTTTCTTCCCAAAGATGATCTCTTCTTATAGCTTATAACCAGGAAGCTATTAATCTGTATGCATTAATCAAAAAACGGCTATATAATGAATATCATTTAATTTTGAAACTGCTATAACATACAGTCTCTTTAAGTAGAAAAATGTTTTGAATTTTTGACAGTACAAAAAGTGAAGAAAAAAAAAGTTTTTTTTCTTTTTCAATAGACCCCAAGACCCCCAAGGCCCTAAGGCCCGACCCGGTCATATATATATATATATATATATGTGTGTGTGTGTGTGTGTGTGTGTGTGTGTGTGTGTGTGTGTGTGTGTGTGTGTGTGTGTGTGGAATGTAGGAATTGAACCCCCAATCTCTTGTGAACTCAAAACTTTAACCGTTGGGCCATGAGACAGTATTGTCAACAAGATGAGTGTTTTGAATGTATACTCAATTCCAACAATCCCCCACTTATATATTTAAAACACTAATTTTAAAAGAAGCGGTTTTTCAAAAGTATAGAACCATGGATAAGTAAGGTGTCCGAAGACTTGAACCTTACATAGTGGACAATTCCCAAAATGCAAGAATAATGAGTGATCTTCAGTCGTGAACTCATTACCCGTTTTTACATAGTGAAGGAAAACCACACGTGATTCTACCAGGTGTAAGTTCTAAATGCTGGCACATTCCGGCCTTGTGCTTATCCTATATAGGTGAATGTTATTAGAGAATTAGCCCCATTCTCATAGAAGCGGACACACTTCACAAACACCCCTGTGAGTCTATCAAGAGTGCTCTTGTAGCTAGGCACTCCTTTCATTCAGAGATATAGAGCTCATTAAGAGCCAAGCTCATCCTTACTAACGCTACAATATATCATGCACATACACATCAGGATGGACTAAGGAGTGGTAGAACTCCTAAGTTGCATAATTTCAATCACAGTATGGCTTGTTTTTCCCATTGAACCTATGTCTTGGGATCTCCAGTCGTATAGGTTGGGTTCCCACCAATTGTGATCCTAAATGGGCTTCAGTCCCATCCTTATCGATGTATTCCAAACTTTGTCTCGAGACAATCCTTTCGTCAAAGGATCTGCAAGATTACTTTCTGATCTGACAAAATCCACAGTAAGAGCACCAGACGTGAGGAGCTCTCTCACCGTACTGTGCTTGCAACGAATCGCTAATCTCTTACCGTTATAGTAAGCATTTTGTACTTTGGCTATGGTAGCAGTACTATCTGAGTGGATTCAGATCGGAGGTATAGGCCTATTCCATGAAGGAATGTAAGACAAGAGGTTCTTCAACCAGCTTGCCTCCTCACTAGCCGCAGCTAGAGCAACTAACTCAGACTCCATAGTAGAGTAAGTTAAAATAGTCTGTTTCTTGGACCTCCAAGAAACAGCACCACCAGCGATACTAAAAAAGTATCCACTTGTGACCTTGGAATCATCCGAAAATGAATTCCAATTTGCATCACTGAATCCCTCAAGGACAGCGGGAAACCTCTCATAATGTAGTCCTAAGTTCATGGTCTTTTTCAAGTACCTCATGAGTCTGTCAATAGCATTCCAATGCTCAGAACTAGGACAACTCGTAAACCTACATAATACACTTACAGCATATGCAATGTCAGGTCTAGTGCAGTCAGTAGCGTAGCAAAGGCTACCAATAATACTAGCATATTCTTTTTGTCTAACTACAGCACCAGAATTTTTCAAAAGTTTAACATGAGGGTCACTAGGTGTACATGCAGGTCTACGGTCAAAGTAATTGTATTTCTTCAAGATCTTCTCAATGTAATGAGATTGATCAAGAGTAATACCAGTCTCAGAATGTGTGACTTTCATGCCTAAAATAATATTGGCCTCACCTAGGTCCTTCATATCAAAATTTTGACTAAGCATAGTTTTAGTCTCTGAAATTAATTCAAGCGAAGAACCAAAAATTAGTAAATCGTCTACATATAGACAAAGCATGATGCAACTATCACTGGATGCTTTATAATAAAGGCATTTATCAACATTATTAATAGAAAAATCATTTGAGAGTAATAATTGATCAATTCTGTCGTGCCACTGTTTAAGAGCTTGCTTAAGACCATATAAAGTCTTATTCAGCTTGCAGACTTTGTGTTCCTGCCCTGGAATCACAAAACCTTCAGGCTGATCCATATAAAGTTCCTCTTTAAGTTCCCCATTAAGAAAAGTTGTTTTAACATCCATCTAGTGGATCAACAAGTTATGCACAGCAGAAATGGCTAATAAAATTCTAATGGTAGTCACACGGGTCACAGGAGAGTAAGTGTCAAAGAAATCTATATTTTCCTTTTGTACATATCCTTTAGCTACTAGTCTAGCTTTAAAATTTTCAATTGTACCATCTGGTTTTAGCTTTCTCTTAAGAATCCATTTGCATCCTATAGTACGACTATCACGAGGTAAGTCCACTAACTCCCAAGTACCATTAGAGGTTAGTGAATCCATTTCGTCATTTATGGCTTCTTGCCACAAATCGGCATCAGGTGAGGTTAAAGCCTCATTGATAGAACTAGGATCAGATTCTAAGGCATATACAACATAGTCATCACCAAAATCTTTAGTAGTTCTAGCACGTTTGCTTCTACGTGGCTCAGAATCTAAATCAACATTAGCATTTGTACTAGTTTGAGGAATGCCAGAGGAAGTTGAGGGTTGTGAACCCCCACTACTACCCCTACTGTTCCTCAATAAGTAAGGAAATTTATCCTCATAAAAATTAGCATCTAAGGATTCAATAATCACATTATTATTTAAGTCTAAAAATCTGGAAGCCTTACTGTTATCTGCATAACCAATAAAAATACATTCATATGCCCTACTTGCAAGTTTGATTCTTTAGGGTCAGGTTTTATGACATATGCTAAACAACCCCAAACTCTAAAATAATCAATATTAGGCTTTCTACTTCTCCATAATTCATATGGTGAAGTATCAGAAGATAGATGTGGAATTCTATTTAAAACATGACATACAGATAAGAGAGCTTCATCCCATAAAGATTTGGGTGCTCCAGAACTGATAAGCGAAGCAACTACCAATTCAGTAAGAGTCCTATTCTTTCTTTCAGCTTTTCCATTAGATTCAGGTGAATAAGGTGCAATGGTCTCGTGAATAATTCCAAATGATACATATAATTGTTTAAATTTATTGGAATCATATTCTGTACCTCTATTACTACGAAATCTCTTAATATTTCTTTCAAATTGATTATGCACTTCAGCTACATAAGTTCTAAACATGTCAACTGATTCACTCTTATGTGCCATAAGATAAACATGAGTATGATTTGAATGATCATCAATAAACGTAATGAAATATCTTTTACCATTTCTGGTTAAGGTTCCATCCATCTCACATATATCAGAATGTATCAAGTCTAAATTTTTGTTTCTCTAGTTACACTTTTATGTAAAGTTTTAATTATCTTAACTTGACTACAAGATGTGCATTTTTCAAATTCATTTAAGTTGACTTTTGGTATCATGCCAAGTTTGCTCATATTATTTACCAATTTCTTATTAACATGACATAGTCTAGAGTGCCATAAATTAAAAGAAGACAAAGAGTAAACAAAAGCATTATTCTTATTCATTTCAATACTGAGTTTAAGCATCCCATTACAAGCAATTCCCTTTCCCACAAAAAACCCACTTTTAGTTATAACATACTGGTCTGATCCGATGCTCTGATGAAAACCATCCTTGTAGAGCAGGTATCCAGAAATCAAGCTCTTCCTCATATCAGGAGTGTGCAAGACATCCTTGAAGGTAACAGTCCTGCCAGAGGTGAACTCCAAGTCCACCTCTCCAGTGCCCATCACATTGATACAGTGTGAATCACTAAGTTGCACTTTTTGACCTTCAGTCTCCTTATAAGTTTTGAACCAGCTGCGCTCATAGCAAACATGCCTAGTAGCGCCCGTATCAGCCCACCACCCATCGGTTACATCGATCATGTTGATCTCAGTAATCATAGCCACTAACGGCCTTTCGATAGCATTTGCCTGTGGTGCATGCGTACGTGATCGGCAGTTCCTAGCGATATGTCCAAAGCGATAACACTTCCAACACTCGATAGGATCTGTTCCATTGTTGTTGGTTTGGGCTTGCTGGTTATTTGTCTTATTCGGATTCTGACGTCCATTCTGACCATTCTGACGAAAGTTCGAATTGAACTTCCGACTAGCATTCTTCTTGAACGGCTTGTTCTTTGGTTCAAATGGATCTTTGCTTTGTTCTGTTGAACAAGTAGGACTTCTTCTTTCTGATCTTGCTTTCTGGATTCCTCCTCAACTCTAAGCCTAGTTATCAAATTCTCCATGGTCACTTCCTTTGATTTGTGTCGCTGGATATTCTTGTAGTCTTTCCAACCAGGTGGTAACTTGTCAATCATCACAGCTACTTGAAATTGCTCATCGAGGGGTATTCCCTCTGAAATGATCTCATGAGCAATATGTTGTAACTCGTGTGATTGAATAGTTACCAGCTTGTCGTCGACCATGGTGTATTTGAGATAACGGCTGACTGTGAATTTCTTCGAGCCAGCCTCTTCAGTGTCATATTTCTTCTGTAGGGCTTCCCACACAGACCTAGCTGTATCGGACTGTAAGTAATAGTCATACAGTTCGTCGGACAGCCCATTCAAGATGAAGTTTCTACATTTAAAATCGGCATCCTTCCATTCTGCTATGTCATCTAAGATTTGTTCATTATCATTGGCATCAACAGGTTCTGGGTTAGGCATTACAGGGCAGTCTTGGGTAAGAACATGGGCCACTTCCTTCAGCGACAGATAGAAAAACATTTTGTTCTTCCATCGCTTGAAGTTCAGACCAGCAAATTTTTCTGGTTTGTTGGTTTCATACTTGCGGTCAGAAACTAAAGCCATTACAGATCACGAAAATAGTTTCTTAAAAATGATAGAAAAATTGGACCTGAGTTACCAAGTGAACTTTTTGGAATTGATCTGCAACAGGAAGAAAGTGAGAAGTGGCTCGAGGCGTGGGTTGCACTTTCTTTAAGAAACTATTTGGCCGATTTTGGAGATGAATCGTTGATCACCAAACACTTCTCCCGGGATACAACGAGCTTCTGATTTACAATGCTGCCAAGACTCCAATCGCAGTACATACCAACTTGCACCAGCAATCAACAAACAAAAACCGCAGAAAATAGATTTTGAGGAAAAATTTGAATGATAGAATTTTTTTTTCTTTTTTGTTTCTGTCTCTTTTCTTCCCAAAGATGATCTCTTCTTATAGCTTGTAACCAGGAAGCTATTAATCTGTATGCATTAATCAAAAAACGGTTATATAATGAATATCATTTAATTTTGAAACTACTATAGCATAAAGTCTCTTTAAGTAGAAAAACGTTTTAATTTTTTGACAGTTCAAAAAGAGAAGAAAAAAAAGTTTTTTTTTTTTTTTCAATAGACCCCAAGACCCCTAAGGCCCGGCCCGGTCATAGATATATAAATATATATCATGTGGAATGTAGGAATTGAACCCCCAACCTCTTGTGAACTCAAAACTTTAACCGTTGAGCCATGAGACAGTATTGTTAACAAGATGAGTGTTTTGAATGTATACTCAATTCCAACAGTATGTATATCATAAAAGGAGCAGCTAGTCTAGCTTTCTTAATCCATTTAAGTTAAAACTTACTAGTATTATACACGTTCTGTGCACGTGGGGAAAATTGAGAGGAATGAAAAGGGCAAAAAAAAAAATTTACCTACACGTGCGTTGCACGGGTTGGGTTAAGGACAAAGGCCTTCTCCCATTATAGTAGTAGAGATTTACTGAAGTTGTTAAAGAGTAGTTCGAGCTTAATGAAAAACATGTAAGCTACATTTGTTCATTTACCAACAATATGTAAACCTAACCCTTCTCTGTTTTATCATTTTTGAAAATAGTGGCATTTGGTCTCACTAGAAGAATAGGTTTCTCGCTTGTAAGAGTAGATATGTTTTTTTTTTCCTTAAAACTAAATGTTAGAGGAT
The DNA here is from genome assembly GCA_017893485.1 of Hemerocallis citrina. NCBI lineage: Eukaryota > Viridiplantae > Streptophyta > Magnoliopsida > Asparagales > Asphodelaceae > Hemerocallis > Hemerocallis citrina. The sequence goes on from CM030362.1 coordinate 115,502,187, forward strand.
CTGATAATCGTCCCAGATGAAGCTGATATAGAAGAGGTATTTGCTAATTTAGATACTAATGCTCATCTGATACCTATTTCACCATCATTTATGACATTCTTTTTGTTATTGTGTAATTCAGGTGACTCAATCTTCAGGAAGACTGTAAGTCTTGAAGTTCAGAAGTGAAGATAAAAGATCGTTTTTCGAAATTCATGTTGCATGATACTTTATTATTAATTAATACTTCAGCAATGTTTACTTCCTTATTTTCTGGTTTCTAATTTTGATTCTTTACACGAACAGGAGCCACAATCGGAAAGAGACTAGAGACTGTGTGTCGTAGTCAATTCCATTATCAATAACTGTTCTTTTCTTCTTTTCTGGGTTTGTTAAATTTCCTTAAACACTTTTCTTATTTTGTTCACTTAATTTTAATCGGCAACGTTTTGATCTCATTCTATTGTTCATATCATATTACTGCTAGGAAGTTATCCTTAATTATCTACTGATAGGAAACATTCCTTTTTCAACATATTTATCTTACGCATCCCCTGAACTAGTAGCTGAGTTTTTACTTATCTTGGCTCGATAGCAGAAAGAAAAGAATCTTATGAAGTTGAAGCAAGCTAGGACAATGATACCAATGTTTCCTCAGTCACAGAAACAAGAATTTTTTCCCAAAATGACCCTTTTTTTGAAAGTATTTACCAAACAGACCCACTTTTGAAACTATTTATCAAATTGAGATTTTTTCCCGAAATGAGTCTGTTTTGTAAACTAATTTCCAAAATAGGTCTGTTTTGAAACTAATTCTGAAGATAGATCTGTCCTCAAATGCCGGAATTTACCGAACTGCGGCTTCTTCGACTACAAGGTCGCAATTGCGAACTGCGGCCTAAGTGCAAACCATAATCACCTCAATAGACTTGGTTTAAAAATTCTCAAGTCTTAAAATTGATCAAAGGAGATTTCACTGAGGCCGCAGTTGGGTACTGCGGCCTTGATAATACTAAGGCCACAGTTCACAACTGCGGCCTTCAGTTATACCATCGATGGGGTCCAGTTCTTAAAATCTTCTTTCTTCCCTTCACTACACTTCACTTCATCTTCTCCCCAACTGCGGATTCAAAGTTGTTTGTGAAACCAAAACTCCACAACCCTAAAATCCCTCCCAAATCTTCTCCTCCTACTCCCTAAAATCTCTCCCATATCCAACTCTCAACTTCACTTCATCTTCCTCTCTCCATCCCCATTGAAATTGGGTTCTCCCCAAACCCTAATTTTCAATTTCGGACAAAACGCCCAATTCCTGCCACCCATCTTCAATCTGACAACAATCTCAAAAGCGTAGCCTCTCCTTTATCAGCCTTGAACATCATCTTCGCCATCACCATTGGAGGTTATTGAAGGTATGTCTTGGAATGTTTAGCAAGTTTTGTTTCTTGATAATTGCTATATTTTATTTGTGTTGTTTTCCTTACCAAGTATTATGAATTATTGGTGAGTGACATAGATATTGTATACTGGATGAATGATTAGATGATTGAGAAGTTGGTGATTAGAGCTATTCAGAAGTTGTTTGTTTATATGCTTGTTAGTAAGTATATATAAATATAGTATACTGGGTTTGTTGATGAAGCAGACAATATATATGTTTGTTTTTGATATTGTATTCTGGATTAATATACTGGATTTGCTATAATTTGTTTGTATACTAGATTTGCTATAATATTAGGCTTATGTAAAAACAATTGCAGTGCTAGAAGAGTTTGTTTGTCAACTTTACTCTTATAGTGATTCTCCACAATGTAGTGATAATTAATTTGATTGTGACCATATGTAATTTACAATATTTCGTTCATTTATTCCCCAAAAATACTTTAGCATCCTCCTATAATAAGTCGCTCATTGAAATATACTGGATTTGCTATAATAAGTAGATATTGTATACTGGATTTGATATAATTTGTTATGTTTGATGAAGCATTTAATATCTATGTGATTAGAGCTATTGAGACATGTTGTTTGCAAGGACGGTGACTCATGTCGATTGCAAATTAGGTTATATCCACCATGTGTTTGATGAATTGCAAATTAGGTTATATTTCAATGAGCTTCCTTGAGCTTTTTCATGTCAAATTATGTATTCGTTATATATTATTCATATTCTAATATCTAGGTATACAACTGTGTATTGATTCAGCAAGTAGGTAATGGCACGAACGAGGGGTAATCTAAGACCGTCGACTCATTCTAGGAAACAACCGGTAAGTAGTTAGTGTTTGAGGATTGAAATAATTCATTATTTATAATGCATTTGACATCAGATTGATTAATGAATGCAGGAAGATACACATGAACCAGCCAGCACTAGTGAGGAAGGTCTGGGTGCTCGAACTTGCGGTGGAAGACCCTGAGTACCATACACGAGTCAACTAGTAGTGGTGGTCGTGGACGTGATACCACACCTACAAATGTAAGTTGTGTTTATATATTTTAAACCATTGAATTTACACGTAATATATTGTAGCTAAAACATCAATTCTTCGTGTGTGTTTGTAGGTTCCGTCATCCTCCGACGTTGGAGCCTCTTCTTCCTCATCCGTTGCACGTGGAGGTCTAGGTCCGTTAGATCCTAACCTCTTGACTGTGCAGAGTGAACACAGTTCACATTCCGTTTGGAACGGTGTATCGAAGGAGTGCACGTTCCATAGGGATCCTCCACAGTTGCCAATGCACCCACGCACACACGAACTGTTGGCCGCAGCTAGGTTGTATGAAATTAGCATGATAGGGAGTATCAAGCTTGATTGTGGCTTGCTTATCGCTCTCCTCGAGAGATGGTGACTAGAGATCCATACCTTTCATCTACCCGTAGGGAAAACAACGGTCACGCTACAAGATATTGCGATGATATCGGGTCTTCATGTGAATGGGATAGCTGTGAGCAGGAGTATGGATTTTGATAAAGAACAATTAGTTCGAAAATATCTAGGTGTTGAGCTGGGTGAGAACACATTTGTAGTCCAATCAATTAGGTTGTCATGGTTGGAGGAAGTGTTCAAAGACTCCTTAAACGTTGATTCGAGTGAATACAAAGTTGAGTGCTACACCAGGGGTTATATAATGACAATATTTGGTGGTGTGATATTTCCGAACTCGACGGGTGATATGGTGTTGCTAATATACCTACCATTGATCGCGGATATTAGGAAAGCTGGCAAATACAGCTGGGGTAGTGCGGCATTAGCCGCATTGTATAGAAGTTTGTGTTTAGGTGAATGCAGTTCAGATGACTGGGCCAATGGTTATACTACAAGTCTGGAGTTGGGAGCGTCTACACCTTGGTCGACCCCGCATAACCCGGCAATCACAATTATGGATGTCTGTTCCAGAGAATCAATCAATGTTGGCACCCATTGAAGTATATTGGACTGGGTCACACACGTGGAAGGATAACCCCCGTGGTGTGTTTACCTATTATAGAGATGAGCTCGATCAATTGCGCGACGAGTTTGTCAATTGGTTGTCTTATAATAAAGAAAGAGTTCAGAGATTGCCACCTGCATGTAGGGCAACCCCGCAATTATGGTTGACTGTTTGACATTTACGCGCTCCCAATGAATTTCTGGCATGTACACGTACACGCTCCCAAGTCAACAATCTGACATTTGCCACCCTTTCTCTTAGTACCAACAAGTTGAATACTGTTTTTACTTAAAATACCCTAGGATTATGATGGAACATTATAGCCTCATGCAAATTAGCTGTATCACGCCGTATATCAATTAGTTCTTGAACTCTCGGAATCCAAACATGCTCTTCACTCATCAATTTCTGTGCCCCTGACAACGTTCGGTGAAGTAGGAATTGAGTTTATAAAATATCATCTCCACGATTGCCATTACGGGCAAACTACGAACACCATTTAAAACGGAATTAAATAATTCAGAAGAATTTGTGCTCATGACACCATATCGACTCCCTCCATCTGCAACTAGTGCCCACTTCTCAACGAATTTTTTCTTCAGCCAATCGGCAGCCTCAAGTTGAACTTTTTCAATCTATATCAATTTTTTGTCAAAAACTTTTGCCTGATTTGGACATGCAACCACCTTTACCTTATTCATCAAAGCTTTGCTACCAAATTTGGTGTAGAATTTGGTAGCAAAATGATACATACAATAACGATGATATGCATGTGGCTCATTCCAAGATCTATTTTCAAGCTCCATGCACGACAAGATCCCCACATGTCGATCAGAAATAACACATAAGCCTTGGCGATCAGTGACAAAATATCTAATAAAACTCATGAACCAAGTCCAACTTTCTATACTTTCTCCATCTACTATTGCAAAAGCAAATGGAAATAACCTGTTATTTTCATCCGGTGCAACCGCAATCAACAAACAACCCTTGTATTTTCCATACGAATGTGTTTCATCTATACTAATAACAGGTCGGCATGACTTAAAACCTTCAATCGAACACGTAAATGCCCAAAATACTTCTTTGAATGTTTCTTTGCCAAGACCTAAAGGAATCATATCCCAATGTACGTAAGTACCAGGACTGGAGGCTTGTATTGCTGATAAAATAGCAGGCAACTTCGTATATGCTTCATTGAACCAGCAAAACAACTTCTCAATCTCTCTCTGTTTTGCAATCCAAGCTTTCTTGTAAGAAATCTTATAACTAACTTGTAACAAGACGATCTCAATAATGACCCTCGGCATAGTTCCTAATTGTGCTTTAACAACATTCAAAATTATATTAGAAACTAGCTTCGAATCAACTTTAGTGTGGTCCTGAGTTAAGGTCGGATTGGTACATGTATGCGCTCTCCCAACTTCTTCACAATGAAATACATTTTTCCTGTTGGAAAAATTGCACGTAGTCACCATGGACAACCTGCCTCAGCTACACCTTCAAGATTGTGCATTGTGTCCTCATTTGTCCGTACTTTTGGTGCGTATTTACATTGGACGATATAAAACCTTTTGTTCGATTTTTCCGACTACAAATTCTCGATGTTCCTTAATAGAGAACATCTTCACCGCATGTTGGATATGGTATTTGTTTTCAAACTTCTGCCCAATGTACAATCTTTCTATCTTCGAAGAATCACAATATTCTTCTGGATTTTGATGAACCCGGGCACTAGTACTCCATTCAGTGCATTCAAATTCAAGTACAGTTGGACTCATAAATTGAGTTGGGGGGGGGGGGGGGGGGGGCATTGGCTGCTATTTCCTAAACGTCATTAACATTATCATTTGGATGCTCATCATCTTAATATTCCTCATGTTCTACATTGCCGTTTGACGTAAAAGTAAATATTGGTGATGAATACCCCTAGTTACTAAGCAACTCAAAACATTGGAGTAGATAGACTTTATTCATAATTTTATTATTATTATTATTATTATCACTTTATTTACTTAAACTCTGCTTAGGACTAAATCAAAGGGGATAATCACAAGAAAAAGCATCACATTTTTCTTTTATGTATAATCACATGACTGTCACAATTGTGTAAGGAAGTCAGAAATTCAATAATCCTAAAGTAAATAGGTATTCTTAATCTTGCTTTATAAGATATTGTCTATCCTAAAAAATAATTATTTCAATGCTTTAGCACAATAAAGAACTCAAAAGTGTAATGGTAAGCCTAATTGAAATCCCCTTTGGGTTTGTTTTTCTTTCAAATATATATAAATAAATAAATAAAATTGTAACCCTTCCCCCAAACTTGAATATCACATTTTCCTCAATGGGAAAGGAAAAAGAAAAACAAAAGAATGCGAAAAATTCAGAATTTCTTCCCTGATTCGTGTTAAAATTCTGCACGTGCGTCGTTCAATGTTTCAGTGATATCAGGAGCTTTAGATGTCCAACCGGCCTGATTCTTTTTGTTCTGGAAAGCTATGACAATTTCCTACGATCTCTATTTGAAACACTTTTCCAGATTTTGACTCCATCCTGCTAAAAAACAACCATCAATTCAGGTGTAGAAAACAGCTCTGCCCGGCGACTTCCAAACTTATGCAATCCTACAAAATAAAATCAAAAAAATTAAAATTAAAATAAAATAAAAAAAAGAAAATCTAAATGAAATAAAAGAAAAAATGGGTTGCCTCCTAAGAAGCGCTAAGTTTTAAGTCTTCAGCCAGACTTGATAGCGGAGATGATTATGTGATGCCAAGTTCCAACAACATCAAAACATTTTTTCTAATAACTCTCTTCATGTGTGGATTAGGATGAAGATCGAATTTGAGTCGTTTCGTTCTTAAAGATGGTGTCTTTGATATTCCCACCTCTTTGAAATTTAGGTGAGAAGAAAAATTAATAGATGGTGCAACTTGAACGGATTCCAAAATCTTTTTTTTCTCAGATTCAAGAGTTGCTAAATTTGTTGGACACACTTTACTTGGTAATTTCTCAACTTCTGCCTTATGTTTCTCGCCCAAAATTAAATCAGTTTCACTTACTTGAAAACACGACTATTCTTCAGCAGAAAACTTGATGGATTTAAAAATATCAAACGTTACTTGCTCATCCTCAACCCTCAAAATAAGTTTTCCTTGTTGGACATCAATCAAAGCTCTCCCCGTAGCTAGACAAGATCTCCCCAAAATCCAAGGGATTTGTTCATCTTCCTTCATTTTAAGCACAATAAAATCAACGGGAAATATGAACTTATCTATTTTTACCAAAGCATCCTCAATGATCCTTCTTGGGTACTTGATAGATCTGTCCGCCAATTGCAATGAGATTGTGGTTGGTTTTGCTTCTCCAATACCCAATTTCCTGAAAACAGAATAAGGCATAAGATTAATACTTGCTCATAAATCACTTAGTGCTATATCAAAAGAAGAATTTCCAATAGTTAAAGGAATTGTAAAACTCCCTTGATCTTTAAGTTTAGGCGGCAGCTTCTTTTGTAAAATTGCACTACTTTCTTCTGTTAACATCACCATCTCATGCTCTTCCAGCTTCCTCTTGTTTGATAAAATATCCTTCAAAAATTTAACATATTTAGGCATTTGTTCCAAAGCTTCAATAAGAGGAATATTGATATGCAATTTCTTAAAAATATTTAAAAATTTTGAAAACTGATTTTCAAGCTTATTCTTTTTAAGTCTTTGTGGAAAAGGAATAGGTGGATCATAAGGTGAATTAGGATAAGTGTCAGAATTAAACTCCCCTGAAATTGTTTGGCTTGAAACTCATGTATCCTTCTTAGAATGGTGGTTGGCCACCTGCTGCGTTTGTTCCTCCACATTTTGTTCGGCAATTTCTTCTTGTGGCTGCTCTATTGTTCTCCCGCTTCTAAGTGTTATTTCTTTGACATGCTCCCCAGGATTAGTCACTATGTTACTGGGTAAGGTTCTCTTTAAGCGTAACGCCCCTGCCCCAAGCTCAGACAATTTATACAATTTATCAGACAGATTATTTATAGTATAGTTTAACTGCCCACTACAGGCTGCCTCTCAAAAGGTGGTTAACCGGATTAGTGACTCTTGATCATAGGCTATATTATTTATTACTATTTTATTCTAGTGTGATTTTCGATGTGGGACAAATTTATACACCGTCTCTCTCTCTCTCCCGAGAGGAAGTACAAACGAAGCCCTACATGTCGCCACGTCATCAAGAGAGAGAAAGAGAACAGCACTCTCACAATTCCCGAGTGGCCCCAAGAGAACAGCACTCTGCTGTTTTACTTTCACCGTGGGCCCCCCTCTTCATCTCATTATTTACATTTTTGCCATTAGCCTCTTATATATATATATATATATATATATATATATATATATATATATATATATATATATATATATATATATATATATATATATATATATATGGATTTGCTCAGTTGAAAACGGGTCCGTTTTCAACCGGTTGGAAAACAGGCCTCTCAGCCGTCCGATCGACCTTGATGATGATCAACGGATCAGACGAAGATCCGCTTAGGCTCCCATTAATGCAGCCAAAAAGCTGACGGGTAATTTCGTAACTTCATGCCAAAAAACATTTGAGACTTAGCGTTTTTTTGGCGTGGAGTTTTTTTGTCGAAAAAACAACTTAGGCCGTTGTTGGCAACAACGGCCTAAGTTATTTGAAGTTTTTTTTTTGAAAAAAATTGTACTTAGGCCGTTGTTTGGAACAACAGCCTAGGTTGTTTTTTTAACAAAAATTTCAACGTAGGCCATTGTTCCCAACAACGGTTTAAGTATGCACAAGTGTTTTTCAAAACACTTGTACATACTCAGATCGCCATCTCCCTCACAACTCTCTCTCTCGCTAGTGGAGCTCGATAAACCCATTTCCCCAAACCCTAGCTCTCTCTCTATCGATCTGAAAATCCTACCTCTCTCTTGATCGTTGCTTTTCACCGAATCTCTCCCTATTCTCAGTCTTTAGCCCTCTTCCTTTAAAGATCCCATTACAAAAAAACCCTAACCCATACGAAATCTACCCAACCCTCAAACCCTAATCCTGAATAAATTAGCTAAACCCTACTCCCCTTCCTTTCTCTACAGCAGCGCACAGCGGCCTCCCGAACACCCTCATTGTTAAAGGTACTAATTTGTTCCTACTTGAGTAGTTCTAATTAGGCTAATTGATTAGGAATTTTTTTCCAATGTTTGAGTGTACAATTGCTATATTATGCGTAGGTATTTATAGAGTAGGTAATTCTAGTTTTATTGGGGAAGTAGATGTAGTATTAGTTGTTGTTGGTTGTTGTTTAATGTTAGTAATAGCGCACAAAGCGAAAAAAAAATTATGCAACTTTGCGAGTACGTCGGGCTCGCCATACACCAGCCAACACAATTCGTAGAATTGTGTTTGGATTCACGGTTTGAAGTGTACGACTGTGTATCGCTTTCGATTCATTCCCGTGAGTGAAAGCGATACATCGGCGTATTTTGCAAACTGTAAGTCGTAACTCACGTCTACAAATTTTGTTGGCTCATGTGTTTTGCCGCCGTCCCACTCCCAAAGTTTAGAAATTTTTTGATCTCGTTTATGCGGATTTGTACCGTATATCAAACAAAAACCTCAGTTCAAGTTTTTTGATTTTTGTCGAGGGTACTTTTCAGTATGAAACGACATCTTAAAAAAAAAAATATTGAAAAGCATATTGGGCTTACCACTCCCTACCAAGTGGTACTTGTAGTTGAGAGTTCGGACCCCCAGTTTGGGGCCTACGTCAATGTATCACATTGTTGGCATTTTTCATGAATGAATGCGATACACGGCCGTATCTTACAAACCGTTGGTTGGAACTTGCTTGTACAAGTTACGTTGCCTTGTTTGCGTGGAGCCCGACCCAATCACAAAGTTTAATTAATTTTTTTGCCGTCAATTGTGGGGTTTTCTTATGATTTTTGTTATATTTTGAGGGAGTTTTCAACATAGAACCCATTTGAGAAAAACCGTAATTTTGCGAGTAGGTTGGTCTCGCCACTCACAAGTCATACTGACTTATAGTTTCGAGTTGTAACCCACGGTTTGGTATATGCGTCTGTGTATCGCATTCCCCCTCATTTCTAAGAGTGAGGGGAATGCGAGCGAGACACGACCTTATCTTGCAAACCGTGGATCGAAACTTGCGTGTACAAGTTCCGTTACCTTGTGTGCGGCAAGCCGGACCCAATAGAAGAGTTTTGTATTTTTATAACGTCATTTTTGACGTTTTGTCACTTATATTGTTTCGTATGTATATATATCGCAATTGTTTGTTAACAAGCTGTTTTATATATGATGTGTATATTAATTGACCAATAATATATTTTTAAACCCAGATGAACAACAATACGGAGAGTTCTGCTGCCGGCGATAATTTTGTGCGGGTAAACCAATCATTGATTCCATGCCATTAGTCGAAGACCATCTAAAACCAAAGTTAGGTATGACGTTCCCCACTTTAGTTGAGGCCGAGAATTTTTATTCTTCATATACCCGTTGTGGGGATTTTGCAATGCGTAAGGGTGGGAATAAATTAAAGGGAGGAATGAAAGTAGATAAGTCATATCTTTGTAATAAACCTGGGTCGTCGCCGAGTCAATATAGTGATGGTAGATGGGGAACAACCTGTAGAACGGGTTGCAAGGCTTGTGTTCATGTAAATTTAAACAAAGCAAGTAATACATGGGTGGTGTATTCATTTCACGAGGAACACAATCACGAATTCACCTCACCCGGCAGAAGGCATCTTTTGCCCTGGAACAGGTCTGTGTCAAATACGGATAAAAGGATAATAGAGCAATTCAACCAAGCTAATATCCAGACATGTGGACAAATTCTCTTCTTTGAAAGTACTAGTGGTGGTCAGGATCAAGTAGGATTCACAGAAAAAGATGTTAGAAATTTACTTAGAGATTCACAAGAAGCATTGAAAGGACATGATTCTACAATGCTAATTGATTTTTTTGAATCTAAGAAATAGACTGATCCTTTATTTTTTTATGACATTCAAGTAGATCCGGAAGGGCGGTTGTTACATTGTATGTGGGTAGATGGTATTTGTAGGATGAATTATGAAGAATTTGACGATATAATTTGCTTTGATGCCACGTACAATACGAACCAGTACGGAATGTTATTTGTTCCCTTTGTTAGAGTGAATCAACATTGGTAATCGACTTTCTTAGAAGGTGAGTTCATTCAAAATGAGATGGCCTCTTCATTTGAATGGTTCTTTGAAAAGTGGTTAGGGGTTATCAATCGTGCTTTAACCGGTATCGTTACCGATCAAGACCGTGGGATCACCGCCGCAGTTAAGAAAGTTTTCCCCCAGAATCGGCACCGTTTTTGTATTTGGCACATTCTTGATAAGTTACCCCAGGAGGTGCGTATCTTGAACGATGTCGACAAGTTTAGGGAGTCCTTGAAGAATGTCATCTACAATTCTGAATATGTACATGAATTTGTAGGAAAATGGAATTTGTTGATTTCGCAATGCGGATTATAGAGTAACAAATGGTTAAACGATCTATTTGATATCCGTAAAAGTTGGGCACCCATCTACGCTAAAGATTCTTTTTGGCCGGCATGTTGAGTAGCCAACGGTTGAGTCAGCACATTCTGCCCTGAAGCATCATACAGAAAAGAAATATTCCTTGCATGAATTTGCCGTCATCTTCGACCGTTTTTTGGGAATGCAAAGACACGATGAATTGAAAGAAAATCATCGTAACCGTGAGAAGAAATCAAAGTTGAAGAGCGAATGGGCTTTGGAGGCACAAATGGCAAAAACATATACTTTGAAAATCTTTTTCAAATTCCAAGATGAACTTACAAAGAGCTTCATGTACAATGTGACATTCGTTGCTGATCTTGAGACACCGGATAGTTCAACCTTCCATGTGATACTCTGTGGAGAATCAGAATCGTCTCGCTTTCTTCAATTATGCAAAATCAATAGAATTATTACATGTGAATGTCACTTCTTCAAATTCGTTGGCATTCCTTACAGGCATATTTTAGCTGATCTTCGTTTCTGCCATCACACTTCCCTCCCAGATGTATATATTAAAAGAAGATAAACTAGGGATGTGATGAGAAGAAGTTATACATCCGTTCCAACCGAACCCAATACCGAGAATTTTGCTTCTCGATATTGTGAGTTGAGCTACCATGCAAAATAGATTGTCGATCTCGGTTGTTTCTCCAATGAAAGTTACAAATACACATTGGAGAATTTGCAAAAGATCATTGACGGGGTTTCTCGGCTACAACCCGGATTAGGTGAACAACCTGAACAGGCCTCACAACCACATGACAGTGTCGAACCAGGAGGTAGTTCACAACGGCATGGTAGTGCACAACCACATGATCAAGGGAGTGGACACATACCTACACACATTAGTGATCCACACCAATGCACGACAAAGGAAATGCCTCACGCCAAAAGACTGAGGCCGATAAGAGAGCAACTCCGCATAAAAAAATCGAGACGGTGCCGAAGATGCGGCATTGTGCAAATGAATCATGATTTAAGAAATTGTCCAACTTTATTTGAGGGGTAAGAATCGTACTTTATTTGTTTGTCAATGGTTTAAATTTATTATACTACATTTGTGGTAAATGAGTTTGTCACTAACTAAAACTAATCTTTCAATGAAGGCAAGAAGTAATTCCTTCCGATGAAGAGAGTTCTGAGTCGAGATATGATGATCCACTGTGAACTTGGAATTTATTTAATGTAAGTTTCAGTATATTACTTATTATTGCCGATGTGGTTAATTACCTTTGATTGGTAAATGTAAATGTTCTTCAGACTCAAGTGTTGTTGGTTTGTGTATTCTGTTAATATTGTTGTTGTACATATACCTTGGTTTGTGACTCAATTGTATCAGCTGTAGCTGCACTTGTAGTTGTACATAATTTTTTTTTTAAACCTAGGCCGTTGTTGGAAACAACGGCCTATGTTATATGTTGAATTTTTTTGGCCAAGTTAACTCTCTTTGTTTCTGGAGCATTAACACAGAGAGCAACACCCTATTTGATTGATACCTTAGGCCGTTGTCTCGAACAACGGCCTAGGTAATAGGTTGAAAGTTGAAGTTTTTGTGGTGCTCTCTGACTTGGAGAAGATAAAAAGAGCAACAAGTCAGAGAACAACACCCTATTTTATAAGTACCTAAAATAGGGATGCTCTATGACTTGGAGAAGATAAAAAGAGTAACAAGTTAGAGAGCAACACCCTATTTTATAAATACCTTAGGCCGTTGTTGGAGACAACAACGGCCTAAGTTGTAGTCAAAAAGTTATATTTTTGGGGTGCTCTCTGACTCGGAGAAGATAAAAAGAGCAACAAGTCAGAGAGCAACACCCTATTTTAAAAATACCTAAGGCCGTTGTTGGAGACAACGGCCTAGGTTGTAGTCAAAAAGTTGTATTTTTAGGATGCTCTCTGACTTGGAGAAGATAAAAAGAGCAACAAGTTAAAGAGCAACACCCTATTTTATAAATACCTTAGGCCGTTGTCAACAACGGCCTAAGTTGTAGTCAAAAAGTTGTAATTTTTGGGGATGCTCTCTGATTTGGAGAAGATAAAAAGAGCAACAAGTCAGAGAGCAACACCCTATTTTAAAAATACCTTAGGCCGTTGTCGAATACAACGGCCTAGGTTGTAGTCAAAAATTTATATTTTTGGGGGTGCTCTCTGACTTGGAGAAGATAGAAAGAGCAACAAGTCAGAGAGCAACAACCTATTTTAAAAATACCTAAGACCGTTGTTGGAGACAACGGCCTAGGTTGTAGTCAAAAAGTTATATTTTTTGGGATGCTCTCTGACTTGGAGAAGATAAAAAGAGCAACAAGTCAGAGAGCAACACCCTATTTTAAAAATACTTTAGGCCGTTGTTGGAGACAACGTCCTAGGTTGTAGTCAAAAAGTTGTATTTTTTGGGATACTCTCTGATTTGGAGAAGATAAAAATAGCAACACCCTATTTATTTATAGACTAGGCCGTTGTCTCCAACAACGGCCTATGTGATATCTTAAAACTTGAAAAGAGAAAAAAGTCATTGAGCACCCCTTTATATGAATACCTTAAGCCGTATTCTCTAACAACGGCCTAGGTTTGAAGTTTTTGGGATTTTTATAATTTTCTCTTCACTCTTTACGTATAGTCTCTGTGGAAATTTATACCAAAGACAGATGATCTATGCGTATATATCGTTTATATTTTTTTTATTACGTTTCAATTTTTACCTTCTATCTAACCAATATAAAATTATGAAGGTTATATGCTTAAAAAAATTCCAAAAAATAAATGGTCAGGGTTAGGAGTTTTTTGTTAGATGGGTTTTCTGTTAGCGCCCTCTATTATTACGTGAAGCAATATGGATATCATCATCATCACAGCTGCTCGAAGAACTGCACACAATTACTTCACGACGAGATTCCACATCCAAAATTTCAACAGAATCAACAGTTGTAGGAAGTGTTTTAGAGTAATCTTTGAACTTTTTTGGGATTCAACAGTTGCAGTGCGAAATAGACATCATCCCAAATGGGTCAAAAAGTGGATCAAAATAGTTACCAAGTTTTGACATAAATTGGCATTATCATCAGAGCTGCTCAAAGAATAGTTACCAAGTTTAAATCTTTTTTACAATTAAAAGCTCACCAGTTTATGTACATTGGGATTTACATGTGGTTTTCTCAATATATGAACTACATGTGGGGATCTACATGTTGGTTTTCCCATATATGATCTAGACGTGGGGATCTACATGTGGTTATGTACTTTAGGTATTTTCCATATTAAACTTGTTCTACTACATGTGATGCCCAATTTGAAGAGTCTGCAATAATAGTAGGCAAAGTTCCAAAAATGAAAAAAATTAGTGTTAGGATTAAGGTTCCAAAAAATCCAAAAATTAAAAAAAATTCCAATAATTAAAAGGATTAGGGTTACATGTATAAGATTAGGGTTAGGGGTTTTATGGTTAACAGGGTGTTAGGGTTAACACCTAGGTTAGGGTTAGGATAGGGTTAGGGTTATAGGTTTTTTTGTTAGATGGGTTTTCTGTTAGGGTTTCAACCCAAGTGGTAACATCCCTATTTATATGTGTTTTTTTGTCTTTTCGTTTTGTACAATTTTCCAAAAGTAATTAGATCCCGTTCTTGATAGCCAAGTAATTGGATCTGATTGCTCTCCGCTCTAAAGCAAACTGAATCTTTTCTATTTTTGGTTTCTTCTTGTCCATCATTATTATTGAATATTTTTGCTTTTCGGAAATGGGTTTCTAATTTTGGAAGGGTGTTTTCGGAAGAGTGCATTAGATGGGTTTCGCACCTCTTCGTATTTCGTCGTGAAAAGTGGAGTGGCGTGACGTGGCGTGAAAACCTACCTATCTTATTCAAAAATAATAAATTTTTAAATCTTTTTTACAATTAAAAACTAACCAGTTTATATACATTCTCTTCAAATTCAAAAGAACCATACTGGTTCTCCTTTTGAGTATTGGTAAATCATGTCCCCGATGGATTTTCCACCTTCCCCTTCTTTCTCGTGTCAGATATAGAAGAATTAATCTCTTATCTTATTGGGTTATACATGTGAGTTTCTACATGTGGTTTTTTTCATATTGGACTTGTTGTACATGTAGGGATGTACATATGGTTTTTCCCATATATAGGCTACATGTGGGGATCTACATGTGGTTTTTCCAATATATGATCTACATGTGGAGATGTACATGAGGTTTTCCCCATATATGATCTACATTTGGGGATCTACATGTTGGTTATGTACTTTATGGGGAAACTATGAAGAGAAAAAGAGCAAGGACCGTAACCCTAACCCTTTATCCTAAACAAAATGAACACTCCATTCGTCGACCTACTCTCCTAACCCTACATTAACTCTAACCCTAACCCTAACCCATAATCCTACTCTCCTAACCCTACAATAACCCTAACCCTACCCTACATATCAAATTTTATTGATTTTTATGAATGAAATTACCAATTTTTTTTTTGTTAATTTTTTTAATCATTTGACGGTAACGATTTTATATTGGTTAGTTAGGTGGCTACGAATAGAAATAAATAAAAAATATAAACAAAAAAATATACATATGAATGTCTATTTTGTAGAGTTCAAAAGACAATATTCGTAATGAATGGAGAGACACATGTGACTATTCTGTTTTTCCTCTAATTTTCAGTAATTCTGAATGTTCTGAGTGGTACTAACTGAAAAGAGTTTAATGCTCCATTCATAACACAAACAAGTGTTTATATATTGGTCATAAAGAGAATTGATAGAACTTAAATATCTATAAACTCTTTACTGGAAATTTATTACCTATCAACCCCCAACTACAAATATTAACGTAATTAATGTTAAACCAAAATAAGCTCTTACCGCAAATGTGTTCCTTGCAATAACCCTAACCCTAACGAATAACCCTAACCAAATCCCTAACCCCCGCTTACCCTTATCCTACCCTTAACCCCCGTTAACCCTAACCCCAACTTAATACATTAACCCTAACCCTAACCCTAATGAATGATAATATTATGTTATATTTTCTAGTATTATTTGTAAATATTAAAACATCGTGATTATATAGTGGTTAGTTAGGAGTAGTCAAATTAAAAAATAAAAATATATATAAAGGATATACAAGCATAGATCATCTATCTTTTGTATAAAGTTCCACAGAGATTGTTCATAAAGAGTGAAGAGAAAATTGAAAAAACAAAAATTGTGTAACATTTGGCTTACTACCGAGACAACGGCCTAAGATATACACAATATAGGGGTGTTGCTTTCTGACTTGTTGCTAGTTTAAACTCCAACAAGTCAGAGAGCACCCTAAAGTGTCTTCTTTTTGGCATACTACCTAGGCCATTGTTGGAGACAACGGTCTAAGGTATACACAATATAGGGGTTGTTGCTCTCTGACTTGTCATATTTTTAACTCCAACAAGTCAAAGAGCACCCCAAATTTTCTTCTTTTTGGCATACTACCTATGCCGTTGTTGGAGACAACGGCCTAGGGTATACACAATATAAGGATGTTGCTCTCTGACTTGTTGCTATTTTTATTCCAACAAGTCAGAGAGCACCCCAAATTTTCTTCTTTTTGACATACTACCTAGGCCATTGTTGGAGACAACGGCCTAGGTAGTATGCCAAAAAGAAGAAAATTTGGGGTGCAACGGCCTAGGGTATACACAATATAGGGGTGTTGCTCTCTGACTTGTTGCTATTTTAACTCCAACAAGTCAGAGAGCACCCCAAATTGTGTAACATTTAGCATACTACTTAGGCCACTGTTGGAGACAACGACCTAGGGTATACACAATATAGGGGTCTTGCTCTCTGACTTGTTGCTATTTTTAACTCCAGCAAGTCAGAGAGCACCCCAAATTTTTCTTCTTTTTGGCATACTACCTAGGCCGTTGTTGGAGACAATAGCCTAAGGTATACACAATATAGGGGTGTTGCTCTCTGACTTGTTGCTATTTTTAACTCCAATAAGTCAGAGAGCACCCCAAATTGTACAACCTTTGTCGGCCGTTGTCTCCAACAACGGCCTAGGTTAAAAAAAAAAAATATCTACAATTCGACACAGCAGCTGCAGCTACTACACTTGAAAATTTTCCCAAATTCCAAACACTTTCCCATCACCTACACTCTCCAAATAAATTTATACGTACAGCCACCAAAATCACCAACCATAATTGACTATTTGCAATTAATAACAACAACATCAACTACACTTAAACTTACGAACAACATTTTTCACATTTTAAGTTACAACAGGGATAAAACCCAAAAAAACAAAAACACATAACTACAACAAACAAATTGTTTACGGTATTGGCTAAGAACCGGGCGTGTATGGCTGTGGTGCTCGCCTCTTCCGAGGAGGATTTCGACGCCGGAATGGGGTTGACGACTCGGGGATTTCTTCTTCTCCTCCCTCCTCTTGTACGTCTCCGACCACCCTCTCCTCACTCTCTTCTTCTTGCTCTTGTTCTTGAGACGGATGTGAAGTTGAAGCTTGTTGTTCTCTCAGCTCACGCTCCCGTTGTTGCCCCATCAATCTAGCTGGCCTACCCCTCACGCTTTTACGTCGATTCCTCGGTGACCTTATTGCTCGATCCATACGTTCAGCCTCTCCCAAAACATCCAAATTGGTACGGCATGAAGCGAGCATCCTCGAAGCAAACCTCTTCATAGCCGTGCCCACATTACTTTTTAGTACGTCCGCGCATTCTTTTGCCATGTCCATCGTATTATCAATCTAAAACAAAAAAATACCAAAAAATACAATTATACAGATTTGGAAAAGTAAACAATTCAATAACTTTAAATATAATGAATATTCAAAGAAATTTGAAGATTATACTTACCACTGTACGTATAGCTGAGGCCTTCGGCTGGAACATGGGTTGTAAACTAGAATAGGCGGGTGGTGGTTCAATCTCCCTTTCCTCAATTAATCGTTGAACACCAGTAGGTAGTTCTGTATCGGGAGAGATGTACAAACGTGTAATTAATCTGAACCATTGCATGTACTTCCCTTGCACTCTGCCATCGTACTCTTCTACATCAGTAATTACAAGTTCAAACCGTCGCTCGTTCCATTCTGCAACGTGAACACGATGGAAATCTGCCCAAACATGAGTAGGCATGTGACCGATACCCCTAACGGTGTGTAACTCATGATCGTATAGGTTTGCGCAGCTTGGGGGACTACCTTGTTGAAGACCAAACTGACGAAGGACTCTCTCCGGTCGTGGATGCTCCACTATACCAAAGTTGATGAGTGGAGTCGTCGTCAGCCACAACTGGGATCCGGTGGTGCACATCGGTGGTAGTCTTCCCACCCGCTCGGGTGTATACGGCACCCAAATCACGAACTCTTCTCGTAGTTGGTCGAGCTCATCTCTGCACTATGTTAGTACACCTTTGGGGTTATCTTTGTAACTCCGACTACCAGCCCAATATACCCCTAAGGGTGCTAACATATCAGGATTTTCTGGTTGGGCCATCC
Source organism: Hemerocallis citrina (assembly GCA_017893485.1). Classification (NCBI taxonomy): domain Eukaryota; kingdom Viridiplantae; phylum Streptophyta; class Magnoliopsida; order Asparagales; family Asphodelaceae; genus Hemerocallis; species Hemerocallis citrina. The sequence goes on from CM030362.1 coordinate 115,520,711, forward strand.
AACCGTCCGCCGGTCTCCTAATGCGGGGACGACCCAAGTGCAGTCGCTCCCATGACCAAATCTGTAACAAAACCATCGGTCCGGTCATTCCGTCCCATCTAGCGCTATAGAACACAATGATCTGTATAGCATTGCCAACGCACAACTTCCCCAGCTGTACCGGCCAGCTAAGCCTAGGTCGGCGAGCAATCGTAGATACATGAGGTGCACCGTATCCTCGGATGAGTTACGCAGAGAACCCCTCCGATCACCGTTAGAATGTAAGCTCTGGTGTAGGACTGTACATAGTGATCGGGCGATGCATTGGTCAACGTCCCATCAAAACGTCCCTTCAACCATGATAGTCGGATTGATTGTCCTTGAAAAATATCCTTATTTTCCATGGCCGCCTCATCAAACTCTGTACCGAGCAGTTCATTGCACAGCTATATTTTATCAAAGTTTATATTATCCGTCATAGCCAACCCATCTATTGGAAGACCGGATATCATCTCTATATCCTGTAGCGACACCGTCATCTCTCCGACTGGTAGATGGAACATGTGCAACTCTGGCCTCCAGCACTCCACGAGTGCTGAGAAAAGTGCTCGGTCGAGTTTAACCTGACCCATCATGCTGATTCCGTAGAAACCGGCCGCTACTAGGTACTCGACAATACGTGGGTACACCTTCATGGTTTCGTGGGTATGGAAATTACACCTCCACGTCGTCCCACCCCACACTGCCGTGGATCCGTGGCGTTCTTGCAAGGTCAGTTCACCGGCATATATTGGTTCTGGACCATGACGTGGTGCCATCGAAGAGGATGCACCAACCTACACGAACCAAAAAACATAATTATTATTAGTCTAATAACAATATCACTAAATACAAAATTAGGGGCAATTCAAATTAATAGTTCTCACATTCTCTGTGGAATGTTCCCCTCGAGCTTTCCGAGATATCCTTCCGATTTTCCTCGTTCTAGCCATTTCTCTGTAACAAAGTTTGCATATATAAAACTAATTATTCGCCGAAAAATAGCAAACACAAACCAACGAGATGTAAAAATTTCAAAAGTTCGCTTATACGCATCAAAACAACACAAACGAGATGCAAAAATTCCTAAATTTCGCCGTCAACTATGGCACACCAATCACAAGCCAATGCAACTTTTAGAAATGAGTTCCGACCCACGGTTTAAAATATACGGCCGTGTATCACTTTGACTCTTTAAAAAAGAGCGGAAAGCGATACATTGACGTATCTCGCAAACCATGGGTCGGAACTCGTAAATACAAGTTGCGTTGCATTGTGAATGGTTAGCCCAACCTGCTCGCACTGTTTCGTATTTTTTGGACTTCATTTAAGCATATTTTGTATTGAGACCGTACTAAAAAAGTTTCGAGGTAGATTGAAGTTTTTTCATATACGCTTCAAAACAACACAAACGAGATGCAAAAATTTCTAAATTTCACCGTCAACAATGGCACACTAAACACAAGCCAACACAACTTGTAGAAGTGAGTTCCGACCCACGGTTTGAAATATACAGCCGTGTATCACTTTCACTCTTTAAAAAAGAGTGGGAAGCGATACATTGACGTATCTCGCAAACCGTGGGTCAGAACTCACAAATACAAGTTGCATTTTGTTATGAATGGTTAGCCCAACCTACTCGTACCATTTTGTATTTTTTGGACTTCATTTAAGCATTTTATGTATTGAGACCGTACTAAAAAAGTTTCGAGGTAGATTGAAGTTTTTTCATATACGCGTCAAAACAACAAAACGAGATACAAAAATTCCTAAATTTCGCCGTCAACTATGACACACTAAACACAAGCCAACGCAACTTGTAGAAGTGAGTTCCGACCCACGGTTTGAAATATACGGCCGTGTATCACTTTCACTCTTTAAAAAAGAGCGGGAAGCGATACATTGACGTATCTCGCAAACCCTGGGTCGGAACTCGCAAATGCAAGTTGTGTTGCATTGTGAATGGTTAGCCCAACCTACTCGCACATTTTCGTATTTTTTGGACTTCGTTTAAGCATTTTTGTATTAAGACCGTACTAAAAAAGTTTCGAGGTAGATTGAAGTTTTTTCATATACGCGTCAAAACAACACAAACGAGATTCAAAAATTTCAAATTTTGGACGTTGGGTCGGGCTACCTGCACACAAGCCAACGCAACTTGTACATGCGAGTTCCGACCCACAGTTTGAAAGATACGGCCTTGTATCGTTTTCACTCTTGGAAAATGAGCGGAAAGCGATACATTGACGTATCTCGCAAACTGTGGGTCGGAACTTGCATGTACAGGTTGGTATGACTTGTGAGTGGCGAGACCCACCTACTCGCATAGTTTCGTATTATTTGGACTTCGTTTAAGCATTTTTCTATTCATAACGTATTCCACAAATTCTGAGGTGGATTAAAGGCTTTTCATATACGCGTCAAAACAACAAAAACGAGATGGAAAATTTCCTAAATTTGGCCGTCAAGTCTGGCACACCAAACACAAGCCAGCGGAACTTGCAGAGGTGAGTTCCAACTCTCGGTTTGAAAGATACGGCCGTGCATCGCTTTATATTTGTTGCATTGAATAAAACTGATAAACGGACGTATCTCACAAATTGTGAGACAAAAATCGCCTCTACAAGTTCTGTTATCTTCTACGCAGCTGACGAGTCCGACCTACTCGTACAAATTGAATTTTTGGATCTGGTTTATTTCCTTCTCCTATATTACACCACTACAACTAACACTACATCTACAAAAATGTCAACAAAATATATACAACATATATGATCAGAGCTAATTGTATACTCTATAAATTATAGACTACTACGCATAATACAAAAAAATCCAACTCCAAAATTGACAAATAATTCAACAAATTAACATAGTTCATTATAGTAAATTGGGATTAAGTAAATACCTGGTCCAAAGAGAGAGATAGAGAGTTGGCGAATATGTGAGAAGCCGCTGCGCGCTGTTGTAGAGAAAGGAAGGGAATTTGTGCTGGGGTTCAAATGATTTGGGAGTTTGGGGCCTAAGTTAGGGTTTGCTATATTCGGGAGAGGGAGAGAGAGATAGAGAGATTTCCACAAGAGGGGGGGATCGAGAAGGCAAACAAATCGATGCCAAGGAGTTCGGAGAGAGAACTAGGGTTTGGGGATGGATTTCTGGAGCTCAAGAGAAAGAGAGAGAGTTTGTTACGAAGAGAGAGTGAGGGAGATCTGGATATGTACAAGTGTTTGGAAAAACACTTGTACATACCTAGGCCGTTGTTGGAAACAACGGCCAAGGTATGTTTTTTTTTGTCGAAAAAACAACCTAGGCTGTTGGGTTGTTGCCAAAAACGGCCTAAGTTGTTTTTTCGACAAAAAAACTTTCACGCCAAAAAAACGCTAAGTCTCAAACGTTTTTTGGCGTGAAGTTACGAAATTACCCCTCCGCTTTTTGGCTGCGTTAATGGGAGCCTAAGCGGATCTTCATCTGATCCGATGATCATCATCAAGGTCGATCGCACGGCTGAAAGGCCTGTTTTCCAACCCATTGAAAATGGACCCGTTTTCAACTGAGCAAATCCCATATATATATATATATATATATATATATATATATATATATATATATATATATATATATATATATATATATATATATATATATATCATACTAGCTCTTTCAAATTACGGGGTGTTACATACACCCCCTTCAGAAATCAGCGTTCTCGCTGAGCATGGGACATGCACAATCTAGTGCAGGATCTATTTTCTAGCATTTGTGGAGCATCTGCTCTTCTATCCGCCCGATTAATCATGATCCCCGAATCCATCGCCCGATCAATCATAATCCCGAATTTAATTGAGTTGCCCTCCTATCCGCCTGACTAATCATGATCCCGGAATCCACCACCCGACTATATAGACATGCCCTACACTCGGTGTCGAAAGTCGGCTCTGATACCATTTGTAACGCCCCTATCCAAAGCTCAGACAATTTATACAATTTATCAAACAAATTATTTATAGTATAGTAAAACTGCCCGCCACGGGCTGCCTCTTAAAAGGAGGTTAACCAGATTGGTGACTCTTGATCATAGGCTATATTATTTATTACTATTTTATTCTAGTGTGATTTTCGATGTAGGACAAATTTACACACACACACACACTCTCTCTCTCTCCCGTGAGGAAGTACATCCAAAGCCTTGCATGTCACCCCGTCATCAAGAGAGAGAACAGAACTCTCATAATTCCCGGGTGGCCCCAGGTTGCCACGTCACCCACAAAACCAAAGCAGCAACTCTGTTGTTCTACTTTCACCGTGGGCCCGGCCCCCTCTTCATCTCATTATTTACATTTTTTCCATTAGCCTCTTTTATATTTATATATATATTATATATCATACTAGCTCTTTGAAATTACAGGGTGTTACATTAAGAATATTAGAAAGTTGACCAATCTGAGCCTCAAGGTTGTGAATTGAAGCCATATTATTTTGTATCACCAAATCCGCCTTCTACATGTATTGCATGAATATCTCTTCAAGTGTCGGCTTCTTTTCTTGTTGTAAAAATTTTTGAGGTGGTCTAATTGATCCTTGATTGTTGTTCCAAGAAAATTTGGGGGTGTTTCTCCATCCTTGTTGATACGTGTTCGAATAAGGATTGTTTTGAAGTTGGAAATTGGACACGTATGTCACGCCCCGCTTTCCAAAATACGAGAATACAAGCAAGTAACGTAGGTCCAGTGAATGATTATACATCATCCATAAGCTGTACCAGTCTAACTCAATAATATACAAGAGAAACAACCACGCAGGCAAAGAATATAATCACATAAACAATGAATAAACTCAAAGATAATCATGAAATAAATTCACCAATAATAATCCAACATCTGGGATAAAAACAAACTTCGGTTCATAAAGCCCAAGAATACAAAGTATGATAAAAAGAAATACAATAAGCAAATAAGAAAAGATAGCTAAGTAGTCTAATAGTCCAGCTCCAATCTTCAGAGAGTTTGCTCACCAATGTCTTCTTGTATTGCTCCCTCGGTACCTGTTAATACTAGATCTGAAAAGAAAGAAAAGAGTGCCCTTAGAGCAAGTCGTAGGCAGCAAGTAAAGAAAACAGAGGATAAAGGAAAGCATGAATATCAAAAAAAAGGACAGGGTCAAAGTCAAAGAACAAAGCAAAGAGCAGGTATTAATATCAAAGGGTTACAATAATCACACATGTATTGCGTGATGTCAAGTCAATTTCAATACAAGGTCAAGTATGCAGGTTATTAGTCATTTTATTAATCTATCTAGTGCACGTACTACTGCGTCCCATTCCACAGGTTCCGCGCAAGCACAGTGATCATTTTAGACTGATGGTGAATTCACGGATCATGTACTCGGCGTCGATGATGATAGTTTTACAATCAATAATTAACAATTAATTATTAACAATCAAGACTTCTTCTTCCAGTCAATACTCATCCTTCCAATCAATATTTCTTCTCCTTCCAATACGATATAACGATAAGGCCTTGCCGAGTACATTTTTCGATTGTTCACTACCAAGTCCTACCCATAATACCCGGCTTGTTATTAAGTCATTTTAATCCTATATGAGCATGCAAGAAGATGTCAATATTTTATAATACTAAGTGTGTCTAATTCTATGCGTTATAGACAAATCATGAAGCAAACGGGTCATTTACACAAAATTTCCATAATCAGGACAGCATGACCTTGCTGTACTAAAATATGGATTACAACCACTACAAAATAGCAAACCTGAATCCGTCCTAGAAAGTAGACTTCCACACGGTTCCAGTGAGTGTAATTAAGGCATATAAAAGATACTGAGACTAAGGTGAAAACTCTATTCTATTCAGGTTTTATGTTCAGGCAGCATGCAGTAGGTTGTGTTCAACTAATTATTTCGGGTCAGAGAACTTATTAATAAAATCTACAAAAATTCTGGAAAGTATCTATATAAGTCTAGGTCTAGCCTAATTTATTTCAGATTTTTCTTTTACTATTAACAGGGTCAAATAAAATATAGAACAGCATGATATGCATGAAATTATGAATCTGGGATTACTAACATAGTTGCAGTAAAGTGGTGATATCTAACAGATGAAAAATTAAAAATTAAATCCGAACCAGGGAAAAGTGATCTAGACATCCAGGGCTACTTTTTATGTTCAGTAAGTTCTTTCAAATTATGACATTAGCATGGTTAAAAATCTGATTCAAGGTGGAACATCCAGCAGTCTAGAAATCAACTTGACATAAAAAGGCATCAAATAAATCATGCGATCATATATAGCATGAAAATTGGTAATCAAAGTGATACTAGGTGCCAACATGCAAATTTATAAGTTTAAGATACAATTATCACAGTCATGGTGTCAATTTATCGAGCAACTTCAATTTAGCACATACAATTTCAATGTCCAATTTATCAAGCAGACCTATGCATGAATCTAGTTATTTAAATGTGCATATGCATGAAACAATGGGGACAAGATTTAAGATCAAAGAGATAGCACGATATTAAGAGTATGTCGGGTTAGCTCGTGTAAACCCTCGATAATCTTAACGGAATTGTCAAAAGCAGTTTTGATAACAAAGTGGGCGGGATCTACTTGCAGGAGATCAGATAATCTTGAACACACAATAAAAAGGCTTCAAGAAGAGACTTGCTTGTTATGTTGTAGATACAATTAAATAGAATAACGGGATCAGAATCTCGGGCAAAACTTCCAAAAAGACACGTACGAGACACGTGCTAAGAAACCAAACAGCAAAGCAAACAACTGCAGCAACTCAGTGACGAGATATTACACCGGATCAGCCCAAAACAGCGAACAGCAGTTGGGATCGGCTGTGCCAAAACACAGAACACCGAATCCAACCAATGGACGATCTCTCCACACTTGATCTGGCCAGAACAGCGGACAGCGGGATCGGATCCGCTGTGCACACAATGCAAAATAGCAAAGTCGACCAACGGATGGTCGTCTTCTTCCTTCGACGGAGAGAGAGAGAGAGAGAGAGAGAAAATATGGTGACGATCGACACTGCGGCGGGGCAGAGCGGCATCGGCACCACGTTCGGGAAGCGACGCAACGACGACTGGTGATGGTGTCTCTGTTCTCGCACCAAAACAGAGGAGCGACGATGACTGGCAGAACGGCTATTGACAGCGGCATTGGCGATGAGGGGATCTACGGAGGATGAAGGGGGTGCACGGCAAGGAAGAGGGACGGCGAGGTGGCGGATTTTGTCGAGGCGAAGCAATGGGTTGATGGGTTTCAGCGGGATGAACGGGAGATGACGAGGATGGGAAACATGATGGCAATGAGGTCGAGGGGAAGGAGACAATGATGGTGACGAGGAGAGGGTGGAGAGGTTGACGGGCTTGGTGGAGGGGCAATGGAGATGGGTGGTTTTGGCTGTGGGTGAAGACGAACAGAGCGGGAGATGAGAGGGGGAATGAACAGTAATAGGGGATTAGAAATAGATTAGGGGTTAATGACGGCTAGGTAATAATAGGGTTGGGGTTAATAGAAGATTAGTATATATAGGGGGAAAGTAGGATATTGGGTATTGGGCAATTGGGTATTAGATCTGATATGGCTAAAATTGGGGTTAAATCGGGACCGTCCAGATCGAGCACGAATCCTGAAGCACGGGGGTAAAAAGGTAATTTCACATACAGATGGATCCAAAACGGGTATTGGGCCTCCTTCTCACAGAACCAACCACCCGCGAATAGATCCACTTCAATTGGGTACGGGTCCCGACCCGATACAAGCCCAATCCACCAAGAGGAGAATCAGGCCATTGATTTGGTCAAATCAACAAACCTGATTAGCTCTCACCAGGGAATCAAGGCTTAACTTCCTAAAACAGAATAGGAGGATTTTTCTCCTATTTGTTAGGCAGGAAATTAGGCCCCAAATCGTTCCAAAGGCGACTATAAATACAACCCCTCTACCACCGAGACCAGGTTAATCACTTCTTCACCACTTAAGCTCTTTCTTAATCTTTTGCTGATTACTGACAAGAGCGTCGGAGGGTGCGTCGCCGGAATCAACCCCGGTGTTTCGCACTTCTTTGCAGGTAAACGGCGGGAGCGAGTAGGCTGAGTAAGCTGTTCAGGTTTTCCTCGGATCCACAAATTCTATCTGTTTACCCCCATACCGAAATCAGCGGTAACAGATTGGCGCCGTCTGTGGGAAAGCCACACGAACAGTCTCAGCTCCTTTTCCGTCGTCCTCTGCAGCAATGCCGCCGAAGAAGAACAGATCCAGGGGGTCGAACCGTGGGGGGAACCCCACCGACCCAGCAACTGAAGCTCCGGTCAACCCTATCCCTCAGCCCGACCTCCCTCCGTTGACCCAGCAGATCCCACCTCCTCCTCCTCCTACCAAACAGCAGCCCAACAATGGTCCGTCCGGCCATAACGGTCGGAAGGAGAAGCAGCCTCTCAACCCGGGTCATGTTTCGGTCCATAACGGGTCCTCGGACTCGATGGCTTCCCATCACCCCGACCTCCGCGTCACACTCCAAAACCGCCATAAGGACGACGACCTCCGTACCCATCTTGAGGAGAGGTGGGCCCGAGAGGGAGCCTCCCGCCAGCGTCAGGGCGAACGGTCGCCACGTCGTCGGGATGGCAGAAGGTCCCCAGAGCGCAGAGGCCGGGCGGCGTCCCCTGAGCGCCGAAGGAGGAGGTCCCGGTCCCCCAGGGATCGATGTCATCCGAGGGACCGAGATATGCCCATCAGCCGAGCCGAGTTCCTTCAGTTTCAAGAGACCGTTCTGCAGGCCCTCGACCTCCGACAGAACGCCCAGAATGCTCGGCGGGTTCCGATGCCACCCAGGGGTCCCAGTCCGCGGCGCCGAACCCGGAGTCCTTCACCGGCTCCCAGCCGACAGCAGCGGCAACAGAGCCCTCGGCGATCCCAGGAGTACCGGCGTCGCAGTCCGCGCTCCCCTTCCTATGAAGAGGAGTCCGGGGGATCATACGACTACCAGCGGAGGGACGACGCGCTCATCCGCCGTATCCATGAGGTGGAGAGGCGCATCGGCCGTATGGACAGGGAAGAAGAGTCCCGAGCCGGAACCTTCCGTCCGAGCCGACCTCCCTTCTCAAGGTCGATCATGGAGGCCCACATTCCGAGGAGTTTCAAACCACCACAGTTTGAAACATACTCAGGGGAATCCGATCCGGTCGACCACGTCGAAAGCTTCAAGACACTGATGCTTATCCACCAAGCTTCCGACGCAGTGCTATGCAGGACCTTCCCCGCCACCCTCAGGGGGTCGGCTCGGGAATGGTATTCTAGGCTCGCCCCCTCATCCATCTTCTCGTTCGAACAGTTCGAGACGCTGTTCATCACTCACTTCGTGAGCAGCCGGCGAGCCGAGAAGACGAGTCTTTCCTTACTGAACCTGCGGCAGGAGAAAGAAGAAAAGCTGCGGGACTATGTGAAAAGGTTTATCGCAGAAGTCTGGTCCATAGCTTCCTTGGACCAGTCCGTGGCTACCGTGGCGTTCCAGTCGAACGTCCATAACGCCAACCTCCGATCATCCCTCGCCAAGAAGCCTCCGCATGACTTCGCCGACCTCCTCCTGAGGTGCGAGAAGTACATCCGAGCGGAAGAGGCCGAAGCCCTCCCCAGCTTTGGAGGGCCCTCCGCAGGATCGAAAAGGAAGGCGACGGGGGAGGAAGGGTCGAAGAAAGCTCAGAAGGACATGGGCGGCCAACGTCGCCCTCCCCCCAGGTTCGAGAAATTCACGCCCCTCACAACTAATGTCTCCACTATCCTCATGGAGGTAGAGAAGGAGGGGGTCCTCCCTCCAGCCCCGAGGATGCACAAACCGGCGAAGAGGAGGGACAAAGACAAGTGGTGTCGGTACCACCGAGACCACGGGCACGAGACGAATGACTGTCGGGCTTTGAGAGATGAGATCGAAGCCCTCATCCGAAGGGGGCAGTTGGCGAAGTTCGTGAAGGCTAACGATCAGACAGATCGGAACTCTCCTCCCCCTCGGGGGGCTAACAAGCGCTCTGAGCGGCGCGAAGTAACGCCTGAGTTCGAAGAAGAAAGGGTTCTGCATATGATCCACGGGGGCCCCATGGGCGGCTCCTCTAATACGTCTCGGAAAGCCTTCGTCCGAGAGGTGAACTCGGTCCACAGTGCTCCTCCTCCCAAGGGCTTCGGTGTGCCCGTATCCTTCTCCGACGCCGATCTCGAGGGAGTCCGAACCCCTCAATGTGATGCCCTCGTCATCGACCTCCGCATGGCCAACTTCAAGGTGCAGAGGATTTTGGTTGACAACGGGAGTTCGGTCAACATCCTATTCCTCTCGGCCTTCCAGGGCCTCCAGCTGTCCCGAGACCGTCTCAAGCCAGCCGGATACACTCTACACGGGTTCACGGGGGTCCCGGTAACCATCGAAGGGGTGATAACCCTAGACGTTACTGCGGGAAGCACCCCTACTACCCGGACGGAGCCGATGGACTTCATGGTCGTCGACGTCCCGGCAGCATATAATGTCATCCTAGGCCGCCCCGGCCTAGCCGCTCTTGAGGCTGTCCCCTCGGCATACCACTTGAAGATGAAGTTCCCCACTCGTTCGGGGGTAGGGGAAGTCAGGGGAAGCCAGGAAACAGCTCGGAAGTGCTACATGACTTCCACTGGGGGACCAGTGCTTTCGCTCGAGGCACTCGAGATCCCCGAGCCGAAGGCTCGCCCAACGTCCGAGCCAGCGGACGAGTTAGAAGAAGTACTCTTCTCCGACGAGGATCCGAGCCGAAAATTCCTCGTCAGCAAGTCCTTGCCGACCGTGCTATTCTCCGACCTGGTGAGGTGCATCCGGGATAACCGCGACCTATTTGCTTGGTCGGCTGCGGATATGCCCGGCATCTCCGAAGACTTGCTCGTCCACCGCCTAAGCGTCGAACCGGGGTGCAAACCGGTTCAGCAGAAGAGGCGAAAGTTCGCTCCCGAGCGACAGCAGGCAATCAAGGAGGAAGTGGATAAGCTGCTGAAGGCCAAGTTCATCCAGGAGGTGAATTATCCCGAGTGGCTGTCGAATGTTGTAATGGTCAAGAAGTCCAATGGCTCGTGGAGGATATGCATCGACTTCACCGACCTCAACAAAGCGTGTCCGAATGATCCCTTCCCTCTCCCGAACATCGACACCCTAATCGATGCCACCTCGGGCCATGAGCTCTCAGCTTCATGGATGCCTTCTCGGGCTACAACCAAATCCGGATGTTCCCTCCGGACATCCCGAAGACCTCCTTCGTCACCGACCAAGGCCTCTACTGCTACCGAGTAATGCCGTTCGGTTTGAAGAACCCGGGCGCCACCTACCAGCGCCTTGTCAACAAGGTCTTTCAGCATCAGATCGGCCGAAACATGGAGGTGTACGTTGATGACATGCTCGTCAAGAGCATCCGCGGCACCGACCATGTAGCCGACCTCCAAGAGGCTTTCGGCGTGTTGAGGAAGTACAACATGCGGCTAAACCCGAACAAGTGTGCGTTCGGAGTCTCCTCTGGCAAGTTCCTCGGTTTCATGGTGAGCCAGCGGGGGATTGAAGCTAACCCCGAAAAGATCAAAGCCATATTAGACATGGCCCTGCCTCGGAACGTCAAAGAGGTGCAGAAGCTCACCGGTCGGCTCGCAGCCATTGGTCGGTTCCTCTCCAAGTCAGGGGAAAAGTGCCTTCCCTTCTTCAAAGCACTCCGAGGCGCTAAAGGATTTGAATGGGGCGAGGCACAGCAAGCATCGTTCGACCAGCTGAAAGCCTATCTGGTGAACCCCCCTCTGCTCAGTAAGCCGGTCCCAGGCGAGCCTCTCTTCCTCTACTTGGCAGCCTCCGAGCAGTCCCTGAGCGCTGTCCTGGTCAGAGAAGAGGACCGGACCCAGAGGCCTATTTACTATGTGAGCAAGGTACTTCGGGATGCCGAGCTCCGTTATCCGAGGATAGAAAAGATAGCCTATGCCCTCGTCATGGCAGCAAGGAAGCTTCGGCCCTACTTCCAATCTCATTCAGTCATCGTCCTCACCGATCAACCGCTAAAGCAGATCCTCCACAAGCCAGAGACCTCGGGTCGGCTGATGAAATGGTCCGTAGAGCTGAGTCAGCACGACATCACTTATCAGCCTCGGACGGCAATTAAGGCTCAGGCTCTCGCCGACTTCATCGTAGAGACCACCATCCCTGAGGTCGGCCACGTCCCAAATGGGCCCCCCATTTGGACAGTCTTCGTGGACGGGTCCTCTTGCAGTGAAGGAAGCGGCGCCGGGATTATCTTAAACGGCCCTGACAACTTCGTCTTGCAGTATGCGATCCGCCTGAACTTCAAGGCTTCGAACAACGAGGCGGAATACGAGGCCCTCATAGCTGGCCTCGGACTCGCACGAAGTGCTGGGGCGCAGCGCCTTCGGGTTCACAGTGACTCCCAACTAGTTGTGAATCAGGTCATGGGCGAGTACGAGGCCCGGGATGAGCGAATGGCTAAGTACCTCGCCAAGGTCCGGGGTCTGATGGGTCGGTTCGAAGAAGCCATCATCCAGCGTGTCCCTCGGGAGGAGAACTCACAGGCCGATGCTCTCTCCAAATTGGCTTCGTCTTCTCTGCAGGGTCTTGAACAGACCGTGCTGATCGAAGTCCTCTCCAAGCCGAGCATCGAAGACGAGACGCCTAGCTCGATGGAGACATTGCCGGTCGCGCTGCAGGACAATTGGATGAAACCACTGGTGGAATTCTTAAGGGATGGAGTTCTGCCTCAAGATCCCAAAGAAGCACGCCGAGTTAGAACCCGAGCCGAGCGCTATGTCTTAATCGAGGGCATCCTATATAAGCGCTCCTTCTCCCAAATAGACGGCCGACCATATCTACGATGCCTCTCTCCGGATCAGGCCGAATATGCCCTACAGGAGCTTCATGAAGGGATCGGCGGGGCACACTCGGGATTTAGGTCCCTGGCCCGAAAAGCTCTGAATTATGGGTACTTCTGGCCGACGCTTCTCCAAGACGCCGAGCGACACGTTCGGCAGTGCGGCTCCTGCCAGAGACACTCCAGCATCCGACGCCTCCCTCAAGCCAACCTCACCTCCCTATCAAGCCCTATCCCCTTCGCGATGTGGGGAATGGACTTGATAGGGCCTTTCCCTCCAGCTCCGGGTCAGCTCAAGTTTTTAGTCGTAGCCATCGACTACTTCTCGAAGTGGGTCGAGGCCGAGCCCCTCGCCACGATAACCGAGAACAAAGTGGTGCAGTTCTTCTGGAAGAACATTATATGCAGATTCGGCATCCCACGCGTCCTCGTGACAGATAATGGGACCCAGTTCACTGGCTCAGCATTCCGAACCCTGTGCGACGACCTCGTCATTCAACAGCATTTCTCGTCCGTCTCGCACCCCCAGTCGAACGGACAAGCCGAGAACGCTAATAAGCAGATCCTTGCGGGGATCAAGAAGAGGTTGGACAAGTGCTCCAAAGGACAGTGGGTCGACCAACTCCCTAATGTGTTGTGGAACTACCGCACAAGCAAGCGGACGCCCACTGGAGAGTCCCCTTTCAGCCTTACTTATGGGGCCGAGGCCGTAATACCCCTCGAGGTCGGAATTCCTTCCCCTCGGCTCATCGCCTATGACGAAGCGCAGAATGCCAGGGAACTCAGAGGAAACTTGGACCTGATAGATGAACTGAGGGAAAGGGCATCGATTCGGCAGCAGAATTACAGAAGGAGAGTCGAGCTAGCCTACAACAAGAAAGTCCGACCCGCCAACCTTGAGCAAGGAGACCTGGTGTTGAGAAAGCTAGCCGTATCCCTCCCCAGTCAGAAGGGCAAGCTAGCTCCGAATTGGGAAGGGCCGTACCGGGTCACAAAAGTTGTTCGGCCTGGGGCATATCGACTCGAGGACATGGATGGTAGAGAGCTCCCGAGGACCTGGAATGCCGATCACCTCCTGAAATACCAAGAGAGCGCCCCGGCGCCTCTCTAAGTAATCCGAGGTGTCGCGCCATTCCTCTCCTTTAACTTGTAACCTGTTCCATGAATTCTACTATGTAAAACGGTTCGCCGTCAAATATCAAATAAAGAAAGTTCCATTTTGTTTTTGAATTTGCCTGTTTCTTTTCTCCCCTCTTACTATACCGATGGTTCGGAGTCCAACACCCGGCTCGACTTTACCTCCTCGGTTCGTCTCCGGACGAACCAGGGGTAGATCGCCGTTCGAAATTGCTCCCACAGCCGTTGAACTATACCGATGGTTCGGAGTCCAACACTCGGCTCGACTTTACCTCCTCGGTTCGTCTCCGGACGAACCAGGGGTAGATCGCCGTTCGGAATTGCTCCCACAGCCGTTGAACTATACCGATGGTTCGGAGTCCAACACTCGGCTCGACTTTACCTCCTCGGTTCGTCTCCGGACGAACCAGGGGTAGATCGCCGTTCGAAATTGCTCCCACAGCCGTTGAACTATACCGATGGTTCGGAGTCCAACACTCGGCTCGACTTTACCTCCTCGGTTCGTCTCCGGACGAACCAGGGGTAGATCGCCGTTCGGAATTGCTCCCACAGCCGTTGGACTATACCTAAGGTCCGGAACACGTATCCCGACCACTCTTGACTGTCAGCCGAGGTCCGAAGGCAAACACATTCGGTCGGCGTCCGAGCAAGTGCCTTCCCGAGCTGGTAAACGGGGAAAACACACTTCCCCCTCAACTTCCGTGCGTGATCTCGATCAGACGGCTCAGATCGTGCCACTCGCGCAAAACGACAAGATAACGTTTTCTTGGAAAACGAGCCGCCTCGAGATTCGCGCTTACATTCAACGGCTCAGATCTCGCCACGTCAAAATAGCACTCTCGAGAACGTCGCCGTGTCAGACCCACTAAGCGACAAATCGCCGCACCCCTGGGGATCCATCCGGCTAAATAGACACGCTCAGTTCAAATGGTTCGGCACGGCCAATACAGTTATAAACAAAGACAGACGTACAAAACAACGAAAGGGAATTTTATTGAATATCGGCGTACAGTACAAAATAGACCATTACAAAAGCGTCGGCAAACAAAACATACAACCCCCGACCAACTACACTTGTCTTTTCATAAAAATGCATCCTCTCCATCTTGTTCGCCCTCCTCGGCAGACGGTTCCTCCGCCTCTCCTCGAAGCCTCGCCATTTCCACCCGCAGGTGTCCCATCTCCGAGAGCAAGTCGTCCCGTTCGGTAATAAGTTTCGACTGAATGTGCCGAATGCTTTTGACTCGAAGAGCATTGCTGAATGCGGTCTGCGAGTCCTCGTCCTCCCCTACGGGGCTCAGCTCGACGATCTTGTTCTCCAAGCGTTGTGTTTCGGCCTCCCGGAGACTGAGGACCAACGAAAGGTGACTCCACTCGCCCTCGGCTCGGCGTAGCTTCAGATCGACGCTCCTGGGGCTCAGAACCACCGTCCCAGAGGTCGCCTCGGATGCGGAGTCATCATTCGGACGCCCGGAGTCCGATCCATGGATCGCCGCGACAAGCTGAAAAATAAGAAAAACGAACAACGCAGTTTCAATACAATGCCGAAGACAAACACTTGAAAGTTTTTCAGAATCTTTATGCATTCAGACATAATAGTGTTACAGACGGTCGACCAATCCCACAACTAGGTTATTACAACGGCCAACAGAAATGAAAAGTGACATAATCAAGTCCTCTTCGGAAGGGGAATGCTTCGGTTTAGGGAAACGCGAGGACGACAAGGCCGACCCTCTGAGCTCGACCCTAAACCAACGAAGCGCGACCCCCCTTCACTGCTAGTCCTAACAGCCGCGCCGACCGATGCCCCGCTCGACGAGACAGCCGCGCTGCTCTGAGCGTCAGTCGGACTCTGCCTGGTCGTTAGCGGGCGCGTCGCGAGTTCATAAAACGAGATACCCCTCTCACTTTCCTCGCGTGTGCACGACGTGCTGCGGACATTAGCCCTCTCCGGCGCAGGCTTGAGCGACGCGATCTCCTCCTCCAGTTCGATAATCCGATCCCTCAAGACAACGTCCTTCGCCAATTTCTTCGATCGAGGGGCCTTCAACGAGCCCGAGGCATTGGAACTATCAGTTGCAAGCCGCCGATAGTGGGTGACCTCGATCCCCCTATCTATGGTGATCCTTCTGAGCATGTCGACTTCGGCCAATAGTTTCTTACGCTCGGCCAAAGCCCCCTCCAGCTCGGAGGCCATCTTCTCCCTTTCCGCCGAACACTCTTTCTCCGATAGCTCCAAGTATTGTACCTCGGCCAAAAGATCGTCGTTCTTCTGCTCGGCGGCTTTAAGCTCCCCACGAAGCCGCTCAATTTCCCCCTTCGGAACCAGGACCCTGGGAGCGCTTCCGGAGTTGATGCAGCTCGCGGCAGTTCCTCCTCAGAACTGCCCTGACCTCCTCCGCCTGGCCGAGCAGGAGAAACCGCTTCTGCCGGCTGTCCGAAAGTTCACGCCTCAAATTGGCCAGTTCCTTCCGAAGGAAGACCAGCTCCGTGACCGGACCAAACACCACCTGAAAAGCGGAAATAAATCCGAGGCCCAACAGTTGGAGAAATTTACGCCCAAAACGCCCAAAACGCACACCAAGTCCGAGGCTCAACACTTGGACAAATTTTTGGCCAAACAAAATACTTTTCATTCAAAACAAAAGCGGTGGCCAGTCCGCAATAAGGCTTACAAAAAGAAAACAAAACCAAAAAGACTGAAAGTAGGAAGACAACCGAGTCAGGGGTCGACCTTTTTGCCGCTCGGATCCTTCAACCCCTCGGCCTTGCCCTCGCCGTCACCCTCGCCCCCGCCTTCGCTCCAGCTCTCCTCCTCGGAGAGTTTCTCCTCCTCGCCCTCGGCTTCAGTCTCCCCATCGCCTTCGGCGGGTTCCGTCTCTCCGTCGGGACCGAGTAGACCCTCGGTGATCCCTTCTTCCCCCTCCACGGGCTCGTAAAAGTCATAGGAGGACGAGTCGAAGCCCGGGTTCTTCGCGACTACGTGGGTCAGGGCACGGCCGTAGGCGTCCAGCATATTCTGGATCATGTGCTGCGCGGCCTCCTCTTGCACGGCCTTCTTCACCTTCTTCACCTTCCTCAGGTGGTTGGCCTTGATCCTCTCGGCTCTCTTCCGAGCAGTCTCCCCTTCCGACCGAGCCTTGGCCAGCTCATCCTTCAGCTCGGTAACCTCCTTCTCTGCTCCCGACCGAGCGCTGGCCAGCTCCTCCTTTAGCTCGGCCACCTCCTTCTCAAGCTTGGCCGCCGTATCCTTCGACGATTGGATGGCGTCGGCCAGCTTCTTCTCCAGGTCCTCCACTTCGGCGACTCTCTTCGTCGAGAGAAGCAGCTCGGACTCAAGCCGCTTCGCAACCCGAACGCGCTCCGTCCTCTCCTTCTCCTTCTCCTGATCTTTCCTCGCCAACTCCTCGACCAGCCAACTGAAGTGGCAGAGGGTCTGGAAGAGAACAACACGTTAAAATCCGAGCCCAAGAACTTAGAAAAAATTCCAAGGAAAAAATATGAATGAAGAAGGGCTCGACACACTTACCGACATAGTGCTCCGGGCCATCTGCATCACGTTGTCCCCTGCCATCCCGGCCCTCAGGGTTGCTCGGTCCTTCGGGGTCGGCAGGTGCCTCACTGCCTCCATGCAGATGTTCCCGTCGCCCAAAAAGCCGTCGACGTTCATCACCTGCCAATCAGGGACGAAGATCTGTTTGTGACGCTCGGTCAAGATCTTCTCCGCGTCGGAGGTGAGGGGCGGAACCGGGAGGGACAGCGCATCAGCCACTCCGAACCCACCGCTCGACGGACCAGGAGCGTCCGCCTCCGGGGTAGGAGCAGGAGCAGCCGAGGCCGAGGGATCGAGGTCTACGACCCCCCCCTGCTCGGGGACCGCGACCTTTGCCGGAGGGACAAGGACCTCAATCTCTCCCTCCTTCAGGACCGCAACCTTCGGCTGGTCGGCTGCCTTCACGACCGAGGCCTTCTTCGAAGCTCGGCTGTCCTGAGGCGCTGTCGACGGCCTCTTCTTCTTCTCCTGCTCGGACCTGCCCTTCGCCACCAGAGCCTTGTAATCGAGCTTCATGGTCTCTGCAAGAGTCGAACGAAAAAACTTAGAAAATTTTTTACAAACTTTACGGAGAGAAGTATAAATACCAGAAGCGTACGAGGGTCGATCGGACTGAGACCCCCACGGAACAGATGCTCTTCGGTGATATCCTTCCAGCTAAGCGTCGGCAGAGCAAGGATCTTCTTCTGGACCTCGGTCTCTGCAGCGTTCAGCGGAACGTCCTTCTTTGTGCGCTTGGGTAGTCCGTCCGCCCAAACTGTCGGTATCACCCATGGCGTCAGATTCCGAACGAGGAAGTATTTGTCCTTCCAGTGTTTGATCGAGTCCGGATTCTCGATCAGTTTCACGCCCGTCCGGGGCGAAAGATAAAACCTCTGTTCGTCTTTTCTCGGCCAGACCGGTCGGAAGAGACTTCGAAAGAGGTACATGGTCGGCTTGGCGCCGATCTCTTGGCATCGGAGGAGGAACGCCACAACTTGCCTCCATGTGTTCGGCATCAGTTGGGCGGGACTCAAACCATACCAAACCAGGACGTCAACCACGAACGGGTGGAGGGGAAAGCGAAGACCGGCAATGAGGGAGTCGACCGGAAAGACGCATATGTCCGGAGAGGACCTAGTGTTGGCTCGGAACCCCGGCCCAGGGAGGAGCAGCGTGTACTCGAGAGGGATCTGGAAGCCCTCTCGGACCAGATGAAGGTCTGCTTCGGTAAGAGTCGAGATCTTGTGATCGACCTCGGACAGCTCCCTAGGCTCGTTTTCCTCCACCAGTTTAGCCGTACCTTGGGTAACCTTCTCCAAGATATCCTCAGCATAATCCCGGACACCTCCTACGCTCGACACGGCGATGGGCTGCCGACCTCCCCCGCTCTCCTCGGCGTCTCCACTATAGTAATTACGGCTTTGCCCTTTCGGGACTCCGCTGCGACTTCTTGGGGCACCTCGGCCACTCCGCCCTCCGCATCTGGACGAACAACGTCCCGCTCACTCGGCTCCATTACTCCTTTCTCTCTCTCCCCTCGGCCAACGGCTTGCTCCGAGGCGGGGGTCTCAGCCGAAATCTTAACCATATTTTCCTAAAGAGAGAAGGGAAAGAGACTGACCTTGAAGTGACAGCTACGGTCGGAAACTTCGCCGGAACTAGGAACGCTACCGCGACAGCTAGCGACACCACCAGGGAGCTAAAGACCTCGAAGCAAAGTAAAAACGGAAGAGAGAGAGTAAAAGTGAAAAGTGAAGACTTGGTCAAAGGGGGGTAAAGATTTATAGTGAAAATGAGGCATCTCTTGGACTTCCAGAGCGACTTTTGGGCTACTCTCGAAGCATCTCGAAGGCCCACCACAAAGTCAACCTGCTCGGCAAGATGGGATCTGAATCCGAGCTGCGAGCAAACCGAACGTGGCTGCAATAGAGTCCGCTCGGAATCCGTGCAAGTGCCTTCCCGAGCTGGTAAATGGGGAAAACTCCCTTCTCCCTCAACTTTCGCGCCTGATCTCCATCAGACGGTCCAGATCTCGCCGAGAGCACTAAACGACGAGATAGTGTTTTCTTGGAGAATGCGCCCATCTCGAGATGCGTGTCAGCATCCGGCGGCTCAGATAGCACCACGTCGCTCGGACGATCGGACTCTCGGACGCCCCACCTATGTCTAAAAAGAACCCGAAAAAATTTTTGATTTAGTTTTGAGGCGCCGCCTTCGGCGAGCGCCCCCCAGGTCCCGTGCACCAATCGGCATTCTGCCAACTACGGGCCCCGGGCGGGAACAGATCGGCACTCCCCCCATCTCTAACTCCCCCGGGCTGATATCCATCAAAAGCCATCAGCCCGGAAGGAAGACAGAGATGCGAGGAGACCCACCCACACTCAGGAATCGGGAAGAACGCACCATCCCGAGCCAGTTGTTTGCATCTGGAAGGCGCGGCTTGCCAAAGGGCTCTGACCGCAGCGCCTTCACAGTTGCAAACAACAGGCTCGGACGGTCCAAAAGCCCGAGCTGCTACTCATGATGAAATGGACCAAGAGATCGGCATCGGACATGGATCGTCACTCTCTCACCAAGACCTCCGCTCTCTCCGACGCTCGCTTCGGAGCCACCAAAGAAAGCCGAAGATCTTGGTGAGAGAACGACCACCCGTCCTTCCGAAGAAGTCCACACCCCGAGACAGGACTATTGCCGTCGACCCTACTGTCTTATTGCTCCCCACTCCTGACACCACCTTTTCGGAGCAGAGAGGAATGGGGAAACAACAAGACAACAAGGCGACCGCCCGTCCTTCCGAAGTAACTTATCCCTCGGATCCAGACCACGGTCGCCGCCACTACTACCTCGTCCCCCCTCGCTCCTAACATCCACTTTGGGGCCGTCAGGAACGAAGGGAAAACCAGGCAGAAGAGCGACCACCTCTCCGGACCTCAAGAAAGAAGCTACCCCAGGGCAGACGCCTCCGAGGTCTAGAACTCGATTTGGTTGTGACGAAAGCGACAAAGGGAGTGGAGTACTTATAGCCTGCCCCCAAGAACCAGCCATTACTACCCTCGGAAACTGAAGCGCCGCGTTTTAATTGAGGGAATTACTGATCCTCGGAAGTTGAAACGCCACGCATTAATTAAAGGAATTATTCTTAATGACCTGGGAAAGGGGAATGCCGCACAAACCCCGAGCGTCATTAATACCCTTGGAAGCGAGATCGCCTCCGAACAGATAGCGCCACGACGCAGCCGAACCCTGCCTTCGGTCGGCTGCCGAGCAGAGGCCTTCCCGAACTGGTAAATGGAGAAAAAAAGGCACCGAGCTATCTCAGCCATTGGATCTCTCAGAAATTCACGCTCCCAATGGCGAACGGCTCAGATTGCGCCACGTGCGCTAAAAGACAAGATAGTGTTTTCTTGGGAACCGTTCCCATCTCGAGATGCGTGCCAACATCCAACGGCCCAGATAACGCCACGTCACTCAAGCCTTCGGTCGGCTGCCGAACCCCCATACCTCCGGTCGGCTGCCGAGCAAAGGCCTTCCCGAACTGGTAAACGGAGAAAAACGCTGCCGAGCAGCAGCAGCCGTCAGATCTTTCCGAAGTTCGCGCCCATCTGCGATCAGCGGCCCAGATCGAGCCACGCCATAAACCGGTATTTAAAATCGTTTTTTATCTATTTAAATTGTTTTATTTGTTTAAAAATTGCGAGAAAATTGTTAAAAATTCGGGAAAGTTAGCCAAACATTCTGGAGAATAATTGAGATTTAGGGGGCACATTTTCGAACCCCCATACGAACAATTATCGCCCAGAATGTACGATTAAGGCCCCCGAATGATTAGCAAACGTGTCGCAAAATTAAACAAGTAGTTCGAAAAAATAGATAAAAACTCTTGAATACCCGATGCGACCAGAGAACTGCCAGCGGCATCAAAAGTTGCCTCACTACCCCCTTTCTAGATTCAAAATCCCACGTCTGGACTCCAATACAACTCCATCAGCCACTAAAACAGCTAAACTACTCCTCAAAGTCTGATCACACTCAGTCTTTAGGAGTGGGGGGCTCGTGATATGGCTAAAATTGGGGTTAAATCGGGACCGTCCAGATCGAGCACGAATCCTGAAGCACGGGGGTAAAAAGGTAATTTCACATACAGATGGATCCAAAACGGGTATTGGGCCTCCTTCTCACAGAACCAACCACCCGCGAATAGATCCACTTCAATTGGGTACGGGTCCCGACCCGATACAAGCCCAATCCATCAAGAGGAGAATCAGGCCACTGATTTGGTCAAATCAACAAACCTGATTAGCTCTCACCAGGGAATCAAGGCTTAACTTCCTAAAACAGAATAGAAGGATTTTTCTCCTATTTGTTAGGCAGGAAATTAGGCCCCAAATCGTTCCAAAGGCGACTATAAATACAACCCCTCTACCACCGAGACCAGGTTAATCACTTCTTCACTACTTAAGCTCTTTCTTAATCTTTTGCTGATTACTGACAAGAGCGTCGGAGGGTGCGTCGCCGGAATCAACCCCGGTGTTTCGCACTTCTTTGCAGGTAAACGGCGGGAGCGAGTAGGCTGAGTAAGCTGTTCAGGTTTTCCTCGGATCCACAAATTCTATCTGTTTACCCCCACACCGAAATCAGCGGTAACAAGATCCAATAAACAAAATAGATTTACATAAATAGAATGGATTGATATAAACCCAAATATAAGAGAATAAGCTATCCGATAAAATGAGATTATAACAAAATACAATTTGTATCACATTACATAAATTATTTAAAATAAAAGAAGCACAATTATTAAATAAGAATCGATTTGTTTTAATAATCAATAATAATAATAAATAATCGTAATAACAACAAGAATAGAAATACTAACCATGACAATAAAATAATAATACAAACAATAACATTAATAATAAAATGACAATAAGAATAAAAATACTAATAAATAATACTAGCAATTATCAGAGTAATATCAATATATAAAAATATGAATTTGTTGAAATAGTCGAAACAGTAATGGTATTTCTGAGGATTAGAATGCAAATAGTTGATCAAGTAGAAATAGAGACAATGTTTATTCAAAATAATTACAACTATTGTTTAGAAAAAGCTTTAACAATAAATTCAAAATGAATTTAACAATAAAAAATTTATAAATATCAAAATACGGAACAATACCCAGAAAATACGTATTTGCATAAATATGGGTTACAACGTAATCTGCTTGATTAAAATTTGATTGAGCAAAACGGTTTCCCACTTGGCAATCTGTACTTGAGTGATTTCCTGCACAATGATCACAAATAATATTAGTTTGAATAGTATGAACATTCATATTACCTATTTGTTTAGATAAAATATTAATTTTTGCAGTTAAAGTAGTAATATGATCAAGTTCAAAAACTCCAGCTACTTTTTTTTGGCATTGTTCTTTCTGAAGACCATTGGTAATTATTAGATGCCATCTCCTCTAAAAGTTCATAGGCTGCTTCATGAGTTTTACTCATAAGTTCACCTCCAACTGCTGCGTCAACCATAGATCGATTTGTAACTACCAAACCATTATAGAATATTTGAATTTGCAGTCATTTCGGTAGTTCATGATGAGGAAACTTTCTCAATAACTCTTTGTACCTCTCCCATGCATCATACAAAGACTCGGTCTTAAATTGAATGAAGGTGGTAATATCATTCCTTAGCTTTGCTGTCTTTGCCGGCAGACAATACTTAGCCAGAATTTTTTACGCAAGTCCCTCCCAAGTAGTAATACTACCGGGTGGTAGAAAATTTAGCCAAGCCTTCGCTTTACCTTTTAGTGAAAAAGGAAAGAGTCTCAATCGAATTGCATCATCTGATACTCCATTGTGCTTAAAAATGTCACAAACTTCTAGAAAGTTTGCAATGTGAACATAAGGATCCTTGTGCGATAGTCCCAAAATTGAATAGTCTGTTGAATTATTTGAATGATCGCCAGTTTAATCTCAAAATTGTTAGCTTCAATAACCGGCCTCTTTATGCTTGATGTTGCTCCATGAAGTGAGGGCATAGCATAGTATCTCAAAGCCTTGTTTTTCTCATTGTTTGTCTTTGTGATATACTTCTATGTCTTGAAATAAATCTATTAAAAAGTAGAAAAACTAAAAAAAAATAAGAAAAAATAATAATTAGAAAAGAATAATTAGAGAAAGACAAAAAAACAGAAAAACTAAAAATAGAAAATAAAATAATAAAAAATAAAAATAATAAGAAAAATTCAAATTAGTAACAATCTAGCAATTATCAATATCAATAAAAGAATAATTAGTCCCCGGCATCGGTGCCAAAAACTTGATGTGATATTTTTGCAAGTGTACAAAATCACAACAAGTTGTATAGTTAAGTGAAAAGAGTGTCGAACCCACAAGGACTAATTATTTTATTGAGTACCGAAATTTACTAGATGAATTACTATTTGGAAAATCGAAATTCAATAAAGAAAACAACTAAATTAAATTAATCTAAAGAACTAACTAAATAAATTTAAAAGTGCAAAATCTGAAATTTTGTTGTTTATTAATTGCAAAATTAGTTCTAGGGCTTTTGATTTCACCTAGTTTATCCCACACAATTCATAATTTCATTTGACAACAAATATTACTTTTCCAAGTTGTAGACCAAAATCCCCTAAGTATTCAATGCATTCTCTCGCACAACACCAAAAATATCTTCAACTAACAGTTTGTCATATCTCTATGCAAATTTAATTAATTTAAGACTCATAAGTTCTATGGATTTCTTTATAGTCACACCAATCGCGGAAAATCATCTCTAATTTTGCTCAATCAATGGTGTTTAATTCTATAATTCAAAATCACAAATTACCTCTCGGTCTCTCCAATCCAATAAATCATACAATAGTTGGCAAAACAATTGTAAACATTAAGAAAAAAAATAAACGCACAACCATAAAAAAATAGAAAAATAATATGGAATTAAAATTGTGTTCTCAAAACTAGGCTACATCAAAATCCTAGAAAAATAAAATTAGTTCATAATAAATTTGTAACTAACAAATTTGTTCGTTGATTGCATCATAAAAACTAGGAGAAGAAAAGATATACAGAAAGAAGTGTTTTTGAAAAAGAAAAACTTTGCAAACCGAGACCTCAAAAGTCAGCCGCAATTCAGAGTGCCAAAACAGTGCCTCTGTTTCTCTCCTGCCTCAAACCGCGCGCCCCAGTCATGCCTCTTTCCTCTGTCATTTCTGCCGTCTTAGAAACCGAGCCACTGACCGACATGACGCCTCCTGCTTCTCTCTCTGTTTCACTTTCGAAACTTCGAGCTGCTATCCACGTCACCAAGTCAGTTCTGTCTTAGCCTTTCCTTCTTCCTGTATTTTCCCTCTCTCTGTTTCGGTTTTTTTTTCTTTTCCCTGGAGTTGCACGCCGCCCCAAAGCCAGCACACCCCTATTCACACCCTGTACCTGCACTTTATGTAGAAAAGTAGAATAGGGTTAGGTAGTTAATTAAGTTTAGTTAATTAATTAATTAATTAATTAATTAATTAATTAGAATATTTAGATTATAATTAATATATTAATCTAATTAACTATTCTTTTTGACTCTTTCCTCATACATCAATCCCTACTGTACTTTTGAAATTATATTTTTTTTGATGAGAACGGATAGAGTCTCTCGACTCCAGCCACACCAAAAAGCATATATTATCAAAATAATAAAATGTACAGACTAAAGTTTTACAAGAGGTAAAACCCAAAGAGTCCACCACACAACAAAAGGGCTCAACAACAATTATATACAACGAATCAACTCCTCACAAAGAAAACAGGTAGAGTAGACAACAGGCAGCGAAGCATCAGTGAATCCGCTCGAGCAACAAGCAAAAACGAGCAGTGATGGCGCCACTCTCTCAGCAACAGGAACGAAAGCCACGGAAGAGCGATGATGGGATGGAGCTCGAAACCAAAGTGCAGTGCTGTGAGCTGCCAAAATGAGACGAAGCCCAACACCCCAGCCTTGCAACAACCAAGCTTCAGAACAGCGACAGGCTGGAGCAACACTACAAGCATAAGACAAGCAACAAAGCGGAATATCTGCGAACCCAATCAGCCAAGAAGCGCAGGCCAAAGCATCCTCACAATCATAATTGAGAAAGGATCAAAGATGATCCTCAAAAAGAAGTATACAGATGAGGTCGAGCTAAAAGGAAAGGCTACGGGGGAGCAAACACCAAATTCCCCAGTTCTAAAGGCCACTGGCCAAGATTGAAGACATACTTCACTATAGAAATTAAGAGATGAGAGTAAAAAGCTAAACAACCAAGCCAGTAATAATCTCTGAAAGCAAACGGCAGAGGGGAATGCTAAGTCTGAGCATAAAGCCAAATAGCCAAGAGTACCACAATTGAGACAACTCTCTGAGCCTCAACTCAATGCCAACAAAGAAACAGTCGGCCACCGGCAACAAATCAAAAGTCCCAGAGGGCTAGAGCACCAAATATGGCTTACAAAACGACAGCAGAGCTGCCACCGAAAAAACAACCGCAAAAATCAACCATTCACAAGCACCCTCAAACATTGAAATGCTCTTAAACCAGCCAAAGACAACGCAATATGAAAATAACCATACACAGCACTAGGAGGATAGAAACAAAGACTAAGCGCTGCTATAAAAAGATACGACTGATACAAAAACATCACACAAAATATACAAAATCCATCAGTCTAACAAAACAAGAGAAGGGGGAACATAACTACCAGTACTGGCAAAAAGAGAGGCAAAAAGCACCGGTGCGATAATAAGCACCGATCACAGCGAATCAGTGCTTGGAGCCGCTATAGGTGCAGATATTTAATCCTGCAAGGAAAAATTGGAAAAGAGGAAGTTGGTTAAAAACAAAAGCCAATAGAAAACAAACAAATTAAACCGCATGAAGATTGCGCAGACAAAGATAAGCATTTTCTAATAAAGTGAAAGACGAAGAGGCTAAGTCTTTGGGTTTTAATTCCGAAGACCAAAGTTTGAAAAGGAATAAGAACTCATCAATCAACGCAGCCGGGGGCGAGCTGCGTTTCTAGAATAATCTACTATTCCTCTCCTTCCAAACAATCCAAATGATGGTGTGAACCGACAGAATCCAAGCGTTGCGATACGAAGCAATTGAAGGCTTAATCGACCAAACTGAGGCTAAATCAGGGGGAATATAAGCTGTGCCCCACGCTAGGGTGCTAATCTTCCACAAAGAAATAATAGTGGGGCATTGAATGAAAAGATGATTAACATCTTCAGAATGCTGGTTGCAGTACTTTTGAAATTATATAAATTGATAATAATATTTTCTATTGACTTTTTCGATGACCAAATTGTAAAATTCAAAATTCAACAAATAAATAAGAAATTAGCAATCATTGTCCTTATTTTATTTGTTGATTTTTACTAAAAATATTCACCTATTGCATCAAAAAAAAATTCTTCAAAAATAATTAATTAACTGAAATATATGGAAATAAGATAAATTATTAACATGATAGATGAATACAAGCAATTTTTATGGATAAATGAGTGCAAATATTTATATAAAAATTAGACA
Organism: Hemerocallis citrina; assembly: GCA_017893485.1. Lineage (NCBI taxonomy): Eukaryota > Viridiplantae > Streptophyta > Magnoliopsida > Asparagales > Asphodelaceae > Hemerocallis > Hemerocallis citrina. The sequence goes on from CM030362.1 coordinate 115,547,891, forward strand.
CATCATACATCTACCTCCAAATCTTCATCTTTTTCATATTCTAGTAACTCGTTGTTAACCGTAGCATGATTGAATTCTTAAATAATGTCTTCGTTATCAACAAGATTGCGGATAAAGCTAGAATTCGATAGTGGCAAGTCATGTATGAGGGAGTTCGTTGGTATTTGATTTGTGAACAGGTTTTCTTGTCAATGCGACAATCTTTCATGTGGTTCAGGACTCGGATGGATTCTCGTCTCATTAGTCAGGACTTCACGTACTGGGTTTGGCATACGGTTAACAAGTGGCGGACTATTAGGAACACTAATTTTTTCAACATATAACTCCAATGTAGTCCAACTAGAATTCGGATCAACTGTTCTTGCAAACATGGAAGAAAGAGAGTACATCGACTACAGGAGCCGCCATAATATATTGGGACTCTCCTTTTCCAGCTGCATATGGAGCTTGGATTTTAACATTCCATTCACGTATATCCCAGTTAGTAATTTCATACACCTTTTCTACTAGTTCGTACTTTGTAATATTACGGGGAGCTCAAACTATTACCGGTTTGACATCACTATAACATGCTCCTAACTTTGGGTCTCGAAATAAGTCTCCCTCCCAAATAGGAATTTTGTAATCCATACCTACACGTAAATGGAAGAAAATGTGAGTAATTATCTAATAAAAAACATAAGACACATAATTTACACTTTCTAGGGTTGTATGAATACCTTAAAAAAAACCCGGTGTATGAGAGCGGAGATGATGACACAGATGACATCGGATAATACGAACATGATGCTAACCGTTAGGGGTGTTGTCGGATTGAATGTGGGTGGCAAGATTTGGAGAATTTGGTAACGAATAGGGAAATTAGGGTTTGGGGATTTGGGGATTAAAGGTTGATGAGGAGAGGAAGATTAGGTGAAGTTGATTGGTTAACTTGGGAGAGATTTTACAGAGTGGGAGGGGCTAGATTAGGGATACAGGGTTTTCGAACAATTTGAGTTTCGAAATTGGGTTAATTACGCATACAGCAAATTTCAAGAAGAAGATGAAGTGAAGTGGAAAGGGGGAGAATAGGGGTTTTAAGAACTGGACCCCATTTGTAGTATAACTGAGGCCGCATTTGTGAACTGCGGCCTCAGTGTTATCAAGGTCGCAGTACCTAACTACAAACTCAGTGAAATCTCCTTTGAGCTATTTGGACTTGAAAAATTACAAACCAAGTGTTGGGAGTCTATTATGGTATATTCTTAGGCCGCAATTCACAACTGCGACCTTCAAGTCAAAGAAGTCGCAGTTCGGTAATGCGGCTTATGAAGACAGACCTATCTTCAGAATTAGTTTTGAAAGATACCTATTTTGGGAATTAGTTTAAAAAATATACCCATTTCGGGGAAAAATCTCAAATTGAGATAGCGAGTAGAGTTCAACTGGCCGTGCTATCTCGGATAGTGAGTGTAAGTCTATACATTTCAGGTAGAAATTACATGTTTAAAATTTCTCAACACAAAAAAAATGAGTACAATTACACTCGCTATCTGAGATAACGTGGTCGCACTACAAAAGATACTTGTTTTACCGGCGAATATTCCCCGGCGTTTTACTAGTAGCACCGGGGTAGGGAGCGAATAGGAATGGGGCGCCAGATGGGAAGATTATACACCGGCGATCGCTTTAAACCGCCGAGCAATCTTCGTATTCACCGGCATTTTATTTTAAAACGCCGGTGAAGTGTATTATTCACCGGCGTTTTATTTTAAAATGCCGGTGAAGTGTATTATTCACCGGCGTTTTGATAATAAACGCCGGTGAATATGCCGACACATTCACCGGCGTGTCTAATTGAAACGCCGGTGAATAAGCTGCGATAAAAACTGCGAACCCTAATCTTTCGCTCGCCATTTTCACAAATCCCCCCCCCCCCAAAAAAAAGGGGCGCGCTTCGTTTTTCCTCCTTCCTCGCTCTACTTCCCGCGCGTTTGCCTCCGCCGCTTCGTCCTCTTCGACAGCCTTCGACCTTTAGTCATCGTCCCTTCTTCCTTTCGTCATTTTCGATTTCCCTCTTCCCTCTCTCTATTTGGAGGTGATTCGGCGATCGGAAACCACCATGTCGCCCCGCTATCTCTCTCTCCTACCCCACCGCGCTCGTCGCCCCGCTCTCTCTCTCTCTTCGGTATCATCTCTTGATTTCCCTTATTTTTCAAAAAAAGCATGTTTTTTCAGATTATGCATCTTGATTTTCTTAACGTGAATGGTTTAGTTGGTTTAGTTGGGATGAAGAATGAATAGAAAAATATATGCTTAGATACTGGAAATTTTCATCTTCTTTTACTGTTAATGAAGCTTATTTCATGCATCTGATTGTCATCTTGGCATGTTTTTTTAACCAAAATGGGTTCACTGTGAACTGAGGATGCTATAGGTACATATGCCAAAATCCTCCGGCCGGATATGCACAATAATTGGATTTTAGATTTAGTTGGGCACAGTGAATTAGTAGAGCAACATATAAGCTCAGATAATGGAAATTTTCATTTTAAGATACTGTTAAAGTAACCTGTTTGCCCTCGTTGGCATGATTTTTTAACAAAAAATGGGTTCACTTCCAAACTAAGTATGCTGCTAGCATCCTCATCTTCTTTTACTGTTAGTGAAGCTGATTTCATGCATCTGATTGTCTTCTTGGCATGTTTTTTTGACCAAAATGGGTTCACTGTGAACTGAGGATGGTATAGGTACGTATGCCAAAATCCTCCGGATATGCACAACAATTGGGTTTTAGATTTAGTTGGGGTAAAGAATAAGTAGAGCAACATATATGCTCAGATAATGGATATTTTCATTTTCAGATACTGTTAAAGTAACTGATTGCCATCTTAGGCATGATGATTTAACAAAAAAATGGGTTCACTTCCAAACTAAGTATGCTGCTAGCATCCTCATCTTCTTTTACTGTTAGTGAAGCTTATTTTCATGCATCTGATTGTCATCTTGGCATGTTTTTTTGACCAAAATGGGTTCACTGTGAACTGAGGATGGTATAGGTACGTATGCCAAAATCCTCCGGATATGCACAACAATTGGGTTTTAGATTTAATTGGGCTAAAGAAGTAGTAGAGCAACATATAAGCTCAGATAATGGAAATTTTCATTTTAAGATACTGTTAAAGTAACCTGATTGCAATCTTTGGCATGGTTTTTTAACAAAAAATGGGTTCACTTCCAAACTAAGTATGCTGCTAGCATCCTCATCTTCTTTTACTGTTAGTGAAGCTGATTTCATGCATCTGATTGTCTTCTTGGCATATTTTTTTGACCAAAATGGGTTCACTGTGAACTGAGGATGCTATAGGTACGTATGCCAAAATCCTCCGGATATGCACAACAATTGGGTTTTAGATTTAGTTGGGCACAGTGAATTAGTAGAGCAACATATAAGCTCAGATAATGGAAATTTTCATTTTCAGATACTGTTAGAGAAGCTGATTGCCATCTTAGGCATGATTTTTTAACAAAAAATGGGTACACTTCTAAACTAAGTATGCTACTAGCATCCTCATCTTCTTTTACTGTTAGTGAAGCTTATTTTCATGCATCTGATTGTCATCTTGGCATGTTTTTTTGAACAAAATGGGTTCACTGTGAACTGAGGATGGTATATAGGTACGTATGCCAAAATCCTCTGGATATGCACAACAATTGGGTTTTAGATTTAGTTGGGCTAAAGAATTAGTAGAGCAACATATATATGCTCAGATAATGGAAATTTTCATTTTCAGATACTGTTAGAGAAGCTGATTGCCATCTTAGGCATGATTTTTTAACAAAAAATGGGTTCACTTCCAAACTAAGTATGCTGCTAGCATCCTCATTATCTTTTACTGTTAATGAAGCTTATCTCATGCATCTGATTGTCATATTGGCATGTTTTTTTGACCAAAATGGGTTCACTGTGAACTGAGGATGCTATAGGTGTATGCCAAAATCCTCCGGATATGTACAACAATTGGTTCACTCTGAAAAATATATGCTTACATACTGGACATTATCATTTTTCTTTTACTGTTAATGAAGCTGATTTCATGCATCTGATTGGCATCTTGGCATGTTTTTTACCAAAATCCTCCAAATCTGTACAAGAATTGGGCTGAACAAACCTCGTGCAGGTTTCTTTTGGCGCTACAAACATCAATGATTTAGTTGGGATGAAGAATTATTTTAGAAAAACTTATTAGTAGCCATATTAGTTTCTTCTGTTTAGTATTATTATTATTATTATTATTATTATTATTATTATTATTATTATTATTATGCGATAAGTAAGTGATTATTAGTAGCCATGAACAGAATAGTTCATGGGTCGTCAGATCTTCTTGTTACCGTAGTTACAGCACGACGCGCTCATTATTCGTCCGATACCTCTTCCTCAGCAAAATACCCTTTACCCTCATCATCTCCTTGAACGGATAGCCAAATACAGGGGAGACTATAGTCGATTTTCTTTACACTCGAATACAGGGTGTGCGATAAAATACCACTAAGGTGGTTGTGATAATTTCCACAAAAGGTAGTTTAGGGTTATGTGAATAGAGTAGATTGTGTTAAGATTTAATTTTTTTTTGTACATTTTTTGGAACCACAATTTATTTATTTTACAGTTAAAGATTATATCGTTTATTTATTTGCAGTTAGGGATGGTTTTCAAAAAGGTTAAATTTAATATAGAAAATGCCTTTTACTGTTATTACTATTTAATATATCAAATTTTAATTTCAGATTGTGTGCTATTGTTATAATGGATAGAAGTTGGATTAGTAAACCACGATTTTCCAAGGAGTACCGTGATGGTATTAAAGATTTTATTATCTTTGCCAAACGACATTCCCGTGATCCCAACCTAATCCTTTGTCCATGCCTCCGGTGTACAAATTGTAATTTGAGGACATGTGACGTAGTACATACACACTTGGTTATCAACGGTTTTCTTCAAGGGTACACAAGGTGGTTTTGTCATGGAGAGGATCATACGTCAGCTCCTGTTCGTCCGGTTGTATTAGAAAATGAAGATGAGCCCTTAGTGAACGAAGACTTAAGCATTTCCGATGAGATGCATGTTTTGTTGCAAGATGCCATGGGGATTCATAATGTTCCTTTCCACACCAATAACCCAACAATCCAAGTTCACAATGAGTCAACAGAAACAAACCAGATTGGTGGTGGGGTGGACGAGAAAATGTCTGGCCCCGCCCCTGAAAATAATAAGCAACAAGAATCCTTCGCTAAGTTACTTGAAGATGCTAGTACTCCGTTGTACCGCGATTGCACCAAATTCTCTAAATTCTCATTCATTGTCAGACTATTTCAGATTAAATGTTTAAACGGATGGTCTGCTAAGTCCTTCACTATGCTACTTGAATTGTTGAATGAAGCATTTCCTGAAATCTGTATTCCAAACTCAGCCTATAAAATCAAAAAATTCCTAAGTTCTTTCGATCTAGGGTATGAGAAGATAGCAGCATGTCCAAATGACTGTATGCTTTTCACGAGTGGTAAGGAAAGTCTGGAGAATTGCGAAGTGTGTGGTTCTTTGAAATGGAAAGAAAGACCAAATCAAGACGAGGGAGCCAGCGGATCTACTAAGCAAAGTAGGAAAAAGAAGCCTGCCAAAATACTGCATTACTTTCCTCTGATTCCTAGGCTACAAAGGTTGTTTATGTCTACGAAAACTTCTTCTGATATGAAATGGCATGCTGAAGGTCGCACTAATGATGGTATTCTTAGACATCCTGCTGATTCTCAATCTTGAAAAAAATTTGATGAAAGATATCCTGATTTTGCGGAAGATCCTCGGAATGTGAGACTTGGACTAGCTAGTGATGGTTTCAACCCTTTTAGGCAAATGAGTAGTACATACAGCATATGGCCGGTTGTGTTAATATCATACAATTTGCCGCCTTGGAAATGCATGAAGCAGTCCTCATTTATTTTGTCCATGATAGTTCCTGGACCGAAAGGTCCTGGAAATGATATAGATGTGTACCTACAACCGTTAATAGATGAACTTCAGAAGTTGTGGGTGGGTGTTCCAACCTATGATGCTGTGGCTAAAGAAACATTTTCTCTTCGGGCCGTGTTGTCTTGGACAATCAATGATTTTTCAGCATATGCAAATTTATCTGGATATAGTACTAAAGGACGTTATGCATGTCCGTATTGTGCTGGCCAAACTAGTTCAAGGTGGTTGTACAATGGCAGAAAGTTTTGCTATATGGGTCATAGGAGATGGTTGCCTGACACACATATATTTCGGGCAGAGACAGCGACATTTGATGGTACCGACGAGTGGGAACGTGCTCCTGGATCTTCTTCTGGTTCAGATATTCTGAGGCGGGTAGATGGCCATCAATTCAAATATGGAAAAGAACCAGAAGTCAGGACAAAGGGCAAGAAAAGGGCAAGGCCAGAGCAAAGTGAGGAGACCGATCTATGTGGTGAAGATGAGGATCAAAACATGACGAGTTTAGGTGCATGGAAGAAGAAGAGTATTTTCTTCAAGTTGCCGTATTGGGAATTCAACTTATTGCGACATAATTAGATGTGATGCATATCGGAAAAAATATTGGTGAAAATTGTATAGGAACAGTTATGGGAGATGACCGGAAGACAAAGGACAATCTCAAGAGCCGACTTGATTTGAAGTCAATGGGCATCCAACATGAGTTGCACCCAGAAGAATTACCGAACGGGAAAGTACTCCTACCTCCTGCAATCTATTCAATGTCAAAATCGGAGTTGGAATTGTTCTGCAAAGTACTACTGGAACTTAAAGTTCCTGATGGCTATTCTTCTAACATGGCAAGATGTGTCAACTTTAAAGAGAAAAGGCTTCAGGGTCTAAAGTCACACGACTACCACATCCTAATGCAGGATCTCCTTCCTGTGGCCCTAAGGTCTTCAATGTGTGAGCAAGTCACTACTGTCTTGAAAGATCTTTGTAGCATATATAAAGGTATTTGCTCAAGAATGCTTCGTGTTGAAGATATTGACCAATTGGAGCAGCAGGCGGCATTGACACTTAGTAAAATGGAGATAATATTTCCTCCATCGTTCTTCACTATAATGATTCACTTGATAATCCATCTTGCTGGTGAAGCCAGAATCGGCGGTCCTGTTCACTATCGGTGGATGTACCCCATTGAGAGGGAAAAGAATTCATTCATCTTACAAAATTGAATTTTCAAAAGCTCATTTCTTTTAATCCCCTAATCCGCTCTAATTCATTAATTGTACATGTTCAGGTACCTATACCGGCTAAAGGGTTATGTAAAAAATAGAGTATATCCTGAAGGGTCAATAGCTCAGGGATATCTATCAGAGGAGTGCTCACATTTTTTTTTCAGGTATTTGCCGGGTGTGGAGACATCTTCGAGTAGACCCGTAGAAATCCAGACATTTCCAACCTTGATGGTGCTCAATATCTTTTTGATACCGCTGGCACTACTGTTGGTAAAGTTGATGCATTTGAGCTAGATAACTTAGCGTGGGAACAGGCACATCGATATGTGCTAGACCACCATGCATCAGTGGAACCATTTCGAAAGTAAGTTGCTTTTGAATTTAAATCGAATACAGTGAAAACCGCGGAGTTCGATATTAACTTACTTTTGTTATTCCTTATTTCAATTGCTTGTTTTTTAGCGAATTTGTCAGGGACATCAAACGAAGGGCTAGACCAAGAAGACTACCACCACGTGAACAAAACAAGTTGATGAATGAAAAATTTCATAAGTGGTTTGAATCTCATGTAGGTGAATTACAGTTATGCGAGTTAATCTTCATTATATCTACATTTTCTATGGTGCTGATACGATTTGCGCAAAATTAATAGGTACATCCTTTGGGTCCTGAAGGTACGTCATCTGAAATACAAGTACTTGCCAAAGGTCCCTATCAGATGGTCAAAAGATACGGAGGATACATATTCAATGGTTTTAGATTTCGTACTAAGGATCGTGAATGTAATTTGAAGTCTCAAAATAGTGGAATGGTAGTGACGTCTAAGACTAGAAGTTATGCTTCCAAATCGGACACGAGGCCTGTAGATGGAGATCTCGACTACTATGGAGTGCTCACGGATATCATTGAGTTGAATTATTTTGGTCATTTCCGTGTTGTCTTATTTCGTGGGGATCGGGCTGAGTTTGATAGGAATTTTACTAACAACAAGGATAAGCTTGGCTTCACAGTTGTAAACTTCTCAAAATTGATTCACATTGGTACACACATTAGCCATGAGCCATTTGTGTTTCCATCCCAAGTACAACAAGTGTTCTACATTGAAGATCCAACCCTGCCAAAATCGTATGTGGCTCTCCCTATGCAACCAAGAGATGTATTCCAACTGGGCGATACTTCAGAAGATGAAGACGGTGAAGTCATGAATAGTTACATTGCTTCTGAGTTTCCTGTGTTTGATGTAAACACAACCGACGTTGGAATTTGCGGGACTTCGCTCCGCAAGGATGGAGAAGAGGGCAATGTACTGGAAGATGTCGTATTGTAGTTTACATGATTTTCAATCTCAATATTATATGTCTGTAATTTTATGTCTTAAATCTTGTTGTATTATTATGTCTGTAATTCCGAACATGTTCATTGTGAATTTAATACACCGGTTTAATTATCTTTCTATTTTCTACTGCTTGGTATTATTTACATTAAACTATACTTAGTGTCATTTGAACCAAACTATCGTTGTAATTTAATATGTTACAAATCTCATTTTTTTAATTTTTTTATAATTATGTTGGTTTGTTAATCCTACTAAAGCACAAATTTTATGATAGTTATTATAAACATGTTATTAATTAAATTTGCATCTCTAAGGAAGTTATCGAATCCTTGACAGGTACAACATGCCGAGGCGTGGAAAGAGGGTAAATAAAAATGATGGCAACGAGAGTCATGGGGATGAGCAGTCACTAAATAATAGTGGCAGTCAAACATATGAGGGTGAGGGTAGCACGCTGCCCACTATCAAAAAACATCGGTAAGTCTTTAAATCGGTATTTTTAAAGATATTATGGTCTTGAATGCATGAAAGACACGTACTAGTATTTGTGAGTCTGCATTGTGGCTGTCGTCTATAAGCATTTCGTCTATGTTTCTTAAGTGGGCTGTGATTAGAAAGAAAGGGCTGGAGTGGAGATCTGGAAACCCAAATAGAGACATCTCGTTTATTATAATCTACACTTATTGTTGGACCAACCCCCTCTTGCTGTTGTTGCTGATGTCTCTTTGTGTGCGTGTGGTGAAGAGAATGAAGGGATGAGAGAGAGTTGAGGAAAATGCCGCTATGCTAGCCTGGTGTATCCTCATTCTCTACCATCCCTCTTTCTGGCTCCATATATGGCTTCTATATTAAATTGGTTTCCTTCCACGATGACAGTCCGTAATACTACACTTGATATGAGCCATGTTCATAGCTCCACCCTATTGCATACTCACAAACAACTAATACGTGTCGTTCATGCATTGTATGACCAACCCCACTTTGGCACATAACATGGTATAGATGACATTGTATGACCTGCAAACAAGGTTTGTTCAGCCGTGTTGTTGTACTAATTTGGAGGATTTTGGTATGCTAGCAGCATACTTAGTTTGGAAGTGAACCCATTTTGGTTAAAAAATCATGCCAAAGATAGCAATCAGATGCATGAAATCAGCTTCTTTAACAGTATCTGAAAATGAAAATTTCCATAATCTGAGCATATATGTTTCTTTAACAGTGACTGTGAACAATTGTTCTTAATTGGGCTGTGATTAGAAAGAGACGAGTTGGAGTGGAGATCTGGAAACTCATATAGAGACATCTTGTTCATAATAATTTATTATTATTGTTGTTCTTGTCGCTCTTGCTGTTGTTGCTGATGTCTCTATGTGTTCGTGTGCTGAAGGGAAAGAAGGGATGAGAGAGATGAGGAAAATGCCGCTATGTTAGCCTGGTGTATCCTCATTCTCTACCATTCCTCTTTCTGGCTTCTATATTTAGTTTCCTTCCACGATGACAATTCCTTAAAACTACACTTGATATGAGCCATATTCGTATTTTTCTTCAATGAAGAATTGATCTATGACTACAATCTCCATTCAAAACCCAATTGTTCTATATTTGGTTCCCTCTTGCTGTTGTTGCTGTTGTTGCTGATGTCTCATCTTCTTTTACTGTTAGTGAAGCTTATTTTCATGCATCTGATTGTCATCTTGGCATGTTTTTTAGACCAAAATGGGTTCACTGTGAACTGAGGATGGTATATAGGTATGTATGCCAAAATCTTCCGGCCGGATATGCACAACAGTTGGATTTTAGATTTAGTTGGGCACAGTGAAGAAGTAGAGCAACATATAAGCTCAGATAATGGAAATTTTCATTTTAAGATACTGTTAAAGTAACCTGATTGCCATCTTTGGCATGATTTTTTAACCAAAAATGGGTTCACTTCCAAACTAAGTATGCTGCTAGCATCCTCATCTTCTTTTACTGTTAGTGAAGCTTATTTTCATGCACCTGATTGTCATCTTGGCATGTTTTTTTGACCAAAATGGGTTCACTGTGAAATAAGCTTTAGCTTATGCCAAAATCCTCCGGATATGCACAACAATTGGGTTTTAGATTTAGTTGGGCTGAAGAAGTAGTAGAGCAACATATAAGCTCAGATAATGGAAATTTTCAATTTAAGATACTGTTAAAGTAACATGATTGCAATCTTTGGCATGGTTTTTTCAAAAAATGGGTTCACTTCCAAACTAAGTATGCTGCTAGCATCCTCATCTTCTTTTACTGTTAGTGAAGCTTATTTTCATGCACCTGATTGTCATCTTGGCATGTTTTTTTGACCAAAATGGGTTCACTGTGAAATAAGCTTTAGATTATGCCAAAATCCTCCGGATATGCACAACAATTGGGTTTTAGATTTAGTTGGGCTGAAGAAGTAGTAGAGCAACATATAAGCTCAGATAATAGAAATTTTCATTTTCAGATACTGTTAGAGAAGCTGATTGCCATCTTAGGCATGATTTTTTAACAAAAAATGGGTTCACTTCCAAACTAAGTATGCTGCTAGCATCCCCATTTTCTTTCACTGTTAATGAAGCTGATTTCATGCACCTGATTGTCTTCTTGGCATGGTTTTTTGACCAAAATGGGTTCACTGTGAACTGAGGATGCTATAGCTGTATGCCAAAATCCTCCGGATATGCACAACAATTGGGTTTTAGATTTAGTTGGGCTAAAGAAGTAGTAGAGCAACATATATATGCTCAGATAATGGAAATTTTCATTTGCAGATACTGTTAGAGAAGCTGATTGCCATCTTAGGCATGATTTTTTAACAAAAAATGGGTTCACTTCCAAACTAAGTATGCTGCTAGCATCCCCATTTTCCTTCACTGTTAATGAAGCTGATTTCATGCACCTGATTATTTTCTTGGCATGGTTTTTTGACCAAAATGGGTTCACTGTGAACTGAGGATGCTATAGCTGTATGCCAAAATCCTCCGGATATGCACAACAATTGGGTTTTAGATTTAGTTGGGCTAAAGAAGTAGTAGAGCAACATATAAGCTCAGATAATGAAAATTTTCATTTTAAGATACTGTTAAAGTAACCTGATTGGAATCTTTGGCATGGTTTTTTAACAAAAAATGGGTTCACTTCCAAACTAAGTATGCTGCTAGCATCCCCATTTTCTTTCACTGTTAATGAAGCTGATTTCATGCATCTGATTATCTTCTTGGCATGGTTTTTTGACCAAAATGGGTTCACTGTGAACTGAGGATGCTATAGCTGTATGCCAAAATCCTCCGGATATGCACAACAATTGGGTTTTAGATTTAGTTGGGCTAAAGAAGTAGTAGAGCAACATATTAGCTCAGATAATGGAAATTTTCATTTTAAGATACTGTTAAAGTAACCTGATTGCAATCTTTGGCATGGTTTTTTAACAAAAAATGGGTTCACTTCCAAACTAAGTATGCTGCTAGCATCCCCATTTTCTGTCACTGTTAATGAAGCTGATTTCATGCATCTGATTGTCTTCTTGGCATGGTTTTTTGACCAAAATGGGTTCACTGTGAACTGAGGATGCTATAGCTGTATGCCAAAATCCTCCGGATATGCACAACAATTGGGTTTTAGATTTAGTTGGGCTAAAGAAGTAGTAGAGCAACATATTAGCTCAGATAATGGAAATTTTCATTTTAAGATACTGTTAAAGTAACCTGATTGCAATCTTTGGCAAGGTTTTTTAACAAAAAATGGGTTCACTTCCAAACTAAGTATGCTGCTAGCATCCCCATTTTCTTTCACTGTTAATGAAGCTGATTTCATGCATCTGATTGTCTTTTTGGCATGGTTTTTTGACCAAAATGGGTTCATTGTGAACTGAGGATGCTATAGCTGTATGCCAAAATCCTCCGGATATGCACAATAATTAGGTTTTAGATTTAGTTGGGCTAAAGAAGTAGTAGAGCAACATATAAGCTCAGATAATGGAAATTTTCATTTTAAGATACTGCTAAAGTAACCTGATTGCCATCTTTGGCATGATTTTTTAACCAAAAATGGGTTCACTTCCAAACTAAGTATGCTGCTAGCATCCTCATCTTCTTTTACTGTTAGTGAAGCTTATTTTCATTCATCTGATTGTCATCTTGGCATGTTTTTTTGACCAAAATGGGTTCACTGTGAACTGATGATGCTATAGGTACGTATGCCAAAATCCTCCGGATATGCACAACAATTGGGTTTTAGATTTAGTTGGGCACAGTGAATTAGTAGAGCAACATATAAGCTCAGATAATAGAAATTTTCATTTTCAGATACTGTTAATGAAGCTGATTGCCATCTTTGGCATGATTTTTTAACAAAAAATGGGTTCACTTCCAAACTAAGTATGCTGCTAGCATCCTCATTATCTTTCACTGTTAATGAAGCTTATTTCATTAAGATCCAGGATGGTAAATTTTGATTGGGCTGTGATTGGATTGTTTAGTGGCTGTTGTCTATGTTCTTAATTCGGCTGTGATTAGAAAGAGAGGGCTTGAGTGGAGATCTGGAAACCCATATAGAGACATCTTGTTCATAATAATTTATTATTATTGTTGTTCTTGTCGCTCTTGCTGTTGTTGCTGATGTCTCTTTGTGTTCGTGTGCTGAAGGGAAACAAGGGATGAGAGAGAGATGAGGAAAATGCCGCTATGTTAGCCTGGTGTATCCAAAGTCTCTACCATTCTTCTTTCTGTTTCCATTTCTGGCTTCTATATTTGGTTTCCTTCCACGATGACAGTTCCCTAAGAATACACTTGATATGAGCCCTATCTTTTTTTTCTTATTTTTCTTATATTTGGTTTCCGTCTACGATGACAGTTTCATGGATTGTCTGAACAATCCATGAAAGACATGCTTAGATACTGAATTTTCATTTGTTTTACTGTTTTAGATAGTGGATATTCCCAATCAGAGGAGAATATAAAGGTTTCAAGTTAGATACTGAATTTTCATTTGTTTTGTTATTTTAGATATATTTAAAAACAAAATTAAGTACTAGATTTTTAGCATTGCAATGTAATTATTTTACCTCTATATATATCATTAACAATTCCATTTGCAATTGGCACTTTGATCTTATAATTTAAGATACAGGTAGATCTTTTTGCAAGTTCAAAAAATATGTATATTCTGTATTGTGGTCTACTGTTGAATTAAACTATTGTTTTTTTTTTCACAGAGCGGTCGCCCAGATGAAGGAAATTCTGATGATCAGAACTGAAGCTACTCGAGGGGTATGAAGCTGCGGTCCTCCTTGCTGTTCTTATGTCCTCCTTGCTGTATGGTTGTTGTTCTTATGTCCTCCTCCTTGCTGTTGTTATGTCAGACTGGTTTTTTTTTTATGAGAGTTATGTCAGACTTTTAATTTAGGATATTTTGGATATTTGTCAGACTGGTTTGTTTGGATATTTGGGATGTTAGTCCCTATATTAATTTGTTAATTATGACACTGTTAATTAATCAATGAATTTGGACGTTGATATGACACGTGTGAAACTTTATTATGTTTAATTATTCTTGTGTTTGGTTGTGATTTGCGCAGTAATATGCAACGAAATTGGTTGAATAAGTTGTGAATTAGTTTACAGGTTTTGTAAATGAAACTGTGAATTGAAATCGAACGGAAAACCGGAGTATCAAAAATAAACGGGCATAGCTAGACCGGCATTTTAAAAACGCCGGTCTATCTAATCAATTTGTTGGAGTGTGCGATATACCGGCGTTCCCACACACGCCGGTGTATGTCGTCAGTTGTAACGGCACCGAGGAACACCGGCGTTTTACAAACGCCGGTACACCTAACTACACCGGCGTTTTTGGGTCGCACCGGTGATTGTAAGTAGGGAAAACCGGGCACTCATAAACGCACATACACCGGCGCTCTATGATCGCCGGTATACTTTCATTCTACACCGGCGTTTCTATAAACGCTGGTGTATGGATAAATACCGGCGGTTTACGACCGCCGGTGAATGTATATAGGGTGTAAAAGAATGGCACTCAGAGACCCCCATACACCGGCGTTTGATGGCCGCCGGTGTAGTTGTAACATTTACCGGCGTCCAGTAAAAGCGCCGGTGTATACCCCTTCCTTTCCGCGACGCTCGCTTCGGCGCTATTATAAACGCCGGTGAAAGTTTCACCGGCGTAAAAAAATGTCGGGAAAGACTAAAAAAACGCCGGGAAATCGAGTATCTTTTGTAGTGTCGGTTGAACTAGACTCGCTATCTAAGATAGCGAGTAGTTATATACATTTTACGTAGAAATTGCATATTCAAAATTTCTTTGAAAAAATGAGTACAACTACACTCCCTATTTGAGATAGCGAGTCCATTTGAACTAGACTCGACATCTGAGATAGCAAGTGTAGTTGTATACATTTTATGTTCAAAATTTCTCTGAAAAAATGAGTACAACCAATTCATTTAAACTAGACTCACTATCTCAGATAGCGAGTGTAGTTATATACATTTCATGTTCAAAATTCTCTGAAAAAATGAGTACAACTACACTCGTTATCTGAGATAGCGAGTCTAGTTCAATTGAACTCGCTATATTAGATAGCGAGTGTAGTTGTATACATTTTAGGTAGAATTGTTAGGTAGAATTGTATGTTCAAAATTTCTCTAAGTGTTGGAGAAAATCATATAACTACATTTGCTGTTTGAAACGGCGATTATGTAAATTTGGAAAATAGTTTCGAAAGTGGGTCAGTTTGGTAAATACTTTCAAAAAGTGGGCCATTTGGGAAAAATATTCCAGAAACAACATTTAATGAAGCTGAAACCAGTCAGGATGACAAGGACAGCAACTGCTCAGTCACAGAAACTACAGAATCCAATGAAGCTGAAGTAAGCCAGGACAACAATCACAACAATTCCTTCACAAAAACAAATGATTCCAATGAAGCTGAAGCAAGCCAAGATGTCGAAATGCCACGTTGGGTGATCCAGATAATTGACCGTACTCGTAAATGGTTTCTTTGGAAAGGTGCAAGTCCCAATAGAGGAGGATATCACCTAATCAGATGGAAAAAAGCTTGCTTGAAAAAGATACACGGAGGACTAGGTATTATTGATATGAGAGATATGAACCTGGCCCTCTTGGGAAAATGGTGGTGGAAAGTCTTCCACCCTAATGGAGAAGGTTGGCAGGATTTCGTGCAGACTTATCTGCACGAAAATGGGACGAGAAACCTAGGTTTCAAGGTAGGCCCACTGGTATCCTGGTTCTGGAGAGGTATCGCCAAGGCATACGATCCCTTCATCAGCTGTGTGACGTCGTCTATTGGGAATGACAGATTAACCAGATTCTGGTGGGATAAGTGGTGTTGTGAACATACACTTAGAACCATGTTTCCTGATTTGTATGACTAAGAATCACAACCAATCTGCACGGTGGCTGCAGCCCGGAGAAGAAGTTCCTGGAAACCAGCCTTTATACACCCCCTAGACCCAGGGTCCCAGCTCAGGCTCACAGAACTACAGACCTATATCGCCAACGCCGATATTATTTGCGCACAGGGTCCCAATAGAAAGTCTTGGGGACTTGAAAGGAATGGCACATTCATTGTGCGCTCCCTTTATAATCGTATTCACTTTAGGGGATGTAGCCCGAGTTGGTCGTGGGTAGTTTGGAAGGCGAAAACAACACTGAAAGTTAAAGTTTTCATCTAGCTGGTGCTTAATGATGCAATTTTGACTAGAGAGAACCTATCGAAACGCTAACCGAATTTAGACTCTACATGTGGGTTCTGCAATGCTGCACCCGATATTAGAGACCATCTTTTTCTAGAATGTCCCAGGAGCAAAGCAGTCCTCGTAGAGGTTCTTAGCGCACTGGGGACGAATGAGTTCCCCAGTAAATATGAGGAGCTGTGGGTAGGACCAAAGTTTGCGACTGAGAGACGATCGATGAGAGAAGCTTGGTTTATCGCTATAGCCGCTACGACCTGGGGTCTTTAGCTTGACAGGAATAATTGGTACTTCCATGGGACATGTAGTACTATTTCTAGTATTTTATCTCACATTATGCTTCTTATTTCCTTTTGGGCAAATGTTGCAGCAGCAGGTCCGAGAGGGAGGATCGCGAACGTCTTTCAGGTGGAGGAGTATGATGATGAGGATATCCAGATTGGTTCGACACTAGACTGAGGAATGTGCCCGGCCTGTCAGAGATGTATTGTTTAGAGAGTGAGTCATCCCCAACACCCCAAGGTTTTGTTGAGAGGAATAGTTAGTTTTCTTTGTTTGCTTGGATGCATATTGTAATACCCCGCAAAAATAGCATATGGCTATTTTGCATCTTAATCTGTGCGCAATTGAGAATTGCATGTGATTATGCATTTTTCTAATAACAATTGATTTTTATTGAGAAATATCAGATATATTGTCTACTTTATTTTATAATTTTGAAGGATTATTATGAGGTAATTTTAATGTATTTTGTATTGTTGGTATTATTAAAGAAAAGAGTTGGGATTTATTTGAAATATATTTGATACTTGGGGGCTTATATGTAATATTCCCTTATATTATTTATTTATCTATTTATTTATTTATTTACTCTTATAAACCCCCCCCCCCCCTCCCTCTCTCCTCCTCCTCCTTTCTTTCCTTCCTGATTCTTTTCCCGACCGAAAAGAAACCCCCACCGACCCATTCGGCCGACTTCTCCGCGCCCTAATCCACCCCATTTCTTTGTCGTTTCCAAATTAATTTGAGGGGATGGCTAATTGGAGGGTGCTCTAGTTCGTGGTAGCGTCGATTTTTTGAGAGGGCTTCGGAAAGGTATACCCTAGTTTATTTTGTTTGTATGAAATTAAGGGTTTTCAATTTCTATTGAGTAGAAATATGGTAGTAGGGAGATTAGGAGGGGTTGGGTGTTATAGATATAAGAAATTACAAGTTAATGGAGAATTTGTAAGTTGCTAATAAATTAGGATTTTGGGTTTATAAAAGGGGAGTATATATATGAGAATTTCTCTTTTATAGTAATAGAAATTTTGTTGAGACTTTAGGTTATTTTAGGGGTGATTTTTAGTTATTGTTTGGGGGATAAAAATCCCATAGGATTTCGAATATCTCGTGCTTCGCACATGTGCGTCCCATGCATTTAATTAAATGCCTGTGGGATGTTAGGATTTGTGTTATTGCTATCCGTGACTGGTTTGCATGCTTTGAGCTTTAAATTGACTTGGGATTTGATAATAGGATATGTTAGCGACTTTGGATGCGGGATGGCATGTTGACACTTCGAGTCTTCGCGGGATATTATGTGAGTATGATTTCTTTTATTTTATGTACGTAGTGTGTTATGAAAATTTTAAATTACGATTTGCTGTGTATTTCTGATTTGTATCTCAGTGTAGCCTGGGTGTTTTGAGATAAAAATCTTTATGGAAAATCTTGTATGTGTCCACAACTATAGTCTAAAATTTAATAATTTTTGAGGTCGTTTGATACCTCAAAAAAAATTGTGGAGTGCAGCTGGTCTGAAAGGGCAGAGCTGAAGCTGATTGCTTTTGGACTGAATTTCAAAAGGGTCATAACCAGTTGTGTATGTATGACCTTCCTATGAAATTTTGGGAGTATCTTACGGTATGAGTCTAGTTGATGATTCTCAAATTTTAGAATTTTTAGAGGTCATTTGATGGGGTTTCTAAAATAATTAGTGAAGGGTAGTAAATACCCTGTTGAAGAGCAGCTGAAATTTGTGCTTGTTTGAGGTGTCATAACTCATTGTGTAATATGAATCTAAATGTGAATTTTGGACACAATGAAATGGTATAGGTGTAGATTAAGAATCTCAAATTTCATGAGTTGGACTCAATGTTGATTTATTATTGACCTTCAAAGTGGGCTATGT
The DNA here is from genome assembly GCA_017893485.1 of Hemerocallis citrina. Classification (NCBI taxonomy): domain Eukaryota; kingdom Viridiplantae; phylum Streptophyta; class Magnoliopsida; order Asparagales; family Asphodelaceae; genus Hemerocallis; species Hemerocallis citrina. The sequence continues at coordinate 115,566,363 of CM030362.1, forward strand.
TCAGCCTACTACAAGTTGACTAGTTTGTGTAGATGAGAAATTTGGGAAATTGACCAACTAGAGAGTCGTAGTACGGAGTCATAGTTTTCTAACCCATCCAGAATTTGGTAATTCTAGTTTATAGGTTGAGAGTTATGATTTTCCAAAGATGGAACGGATCCAGTCTTAGTTAAGGTATTACTGGCTAAGTAAACCAGTTTCTCCCTGTTTGTACACCTGATGGAACTTGTGTTTTCGAGAACTCAAATGATAGAGTCTGAAAGAGGTGTTCAACTAGGAAATTGAAGTAGACACTCCCACCATCCCATAGGACCCGGAATCGAGAATTTCCGATGAGTGAACAAACTTTTATGATATTGGAAAGGTGCAGCGAGTGCAAGAAGAATATACTATTGAGATTATATGAGTTTTTATGGTATCAAGAGGATTGAATTCGAGGAAAGGGTTAGCTGGAGAGTTGTAGTCTAGGGTTTTATCTTCCAGAATGGGTAGTATCAAGCAATTCCATATCTTGTGTGTTGGAAGTTATGGACGCCGGAAGTTAGCAACCTGTTGTTTAGACTAAACTGCAAGTTTAAGTTGACTCGGGGACTTGAGCTCTTAAATATTTGAGGGAGTCGCCCATTAGGGGATTGCTGTGGATCTCCCTACCCTTCTAGAAGTCTGATTGTGTTGAATCTGATGAGCGTAGCTTGGGTGAAAGCTACTGCTATTTCTTGAACTATTTCATCGGACAATTGATGAGGAACCCTCTGCATACCGCAATGTGGTGATCATGAGCTATCGGGTTTTTAATGATGTTTTAGCATTTCATTTGGAACTTAGATAAGTTCTTGTGCTTAATACTCATGGTGGAAATGAGTGAGTTGGGATATAGCTCTGGTCAGTTTGTATAGGGTGTCTCGATGCCTGAGTCTATCATTGGTCAAGAATTGATGGTTATGTGTGTGCTTATCTTCATTTGAATTGTATTGCATCCTTGGGGCACAGTTGGACCACTCGCTGAGGGTCACGAGCCGGGATTATTTGGTCGCTGACCTGTGAAGGTATTGGGAATCAGTGGTTGTGATTTCGTGATGGTTGTTGTTGACAGGCCGGACAGGCTCGACATTGTTGATCGACACCAAGTGTGATTTGGGTAACAACTTGTTTCAATAAACTGTATTGATTAGGTTTTCTTTTATTGTTTCACTTGAAGTCCGAATTGGTGTTAGGGGTGATTCTCTATAATCCAACTCGTTCTGAGAGTTAGCACTAGGTGGTGATACTATGGGATTGTCTCTTTCTATCATTAGGGATTCGTGCTGCGTATGCGTATCTTGCACTGTTAATTCCTGAAGTACCATGGTAAGAACGGGATGCCGATATCCTGGCGGATAGGTGGTTTTAGACCTTCGAGACCGTCATGTTCTATGTTGGTGGACACGAACGGATCATAAAGGATCTTCTGCGCAATGGATATGCTGCGTGTATATCTCTGTAAGTTCGTCACAGCTTTCGAGGAAGGTCTGATGCAACGATTATTGGTGACAACGGGGTAGCGCCCCGAATTATTTCTGTTATTTATATCTCCTCAACCATGTCATACTATTAGGAACAGGAAGTAGACCAAATTAGAATACATTGCATAGCGATAGTTCAAATCCTTGAACTGGAGAAACGGCTTGATCTGGGGCACATGTAGTATGGGATGCATGTGTGTCCAGAGTCTTGCTGACATCAGATTAAGTGCATCTGTTCTATACTCTGTATTTTTGCATTAGACTCAGGTCATGGCATACACGAACACTAGGAAATCAGGATGCACGTTTATTTTCCATTCAAGATGAATTGGGAGTGTGATAGATCAAGTGTATAATGAGTGTGAAAGTAATGTATTACGAGATGTGATGATATATGTTGTAAGAAATGAATGAATGCGATGTTATGTGATATGAGATTGGGAAAGAATATAAGTCATGAGTCTGTAAAAGCAAATGAATGGTAAATGAGGTACAGTTTATGTGAAAGTAGAGTTATTTGTGAATGTAAAGCTTTATGGGAAAATAAAGCTATAGGAATATTTGTTTAAGGCATAAAGTGATGGGCCTTAAGCGACTAATTTGTGAATGATTTCCAAATTAAAGATAAGTATGTTGTGAACGGGTATGGATATACATACAGGTGATGAATCAGAGAGTATTTAATGTGAAATCCCAGTTATGATGTTTACATGTTCAGATTTCAAGTAAAATTTGATTATCTTGGTATTCGTAAGTTCGTTCTGTTTTTACTTGTAAAGTTTAATTTATTTGCTTAATTAGTAGATTATACTCACACCAGAAATGGCTAACCCCTTAGTGTTTGGGGGGTTAGGGAGTCCCTGGACTACCCTAGATCCCCTACTGTTACAGGTCCTCAGCAGTGCAGAGGTGAGGTGTAGCTTCTGTGGAGTGGAGATTTTATTTTAAAATTGTTGTTTAATTTTAATTATGTGAATAGAGAAATTTACGATTTAAATTGTATTTTAGATGTATAAGTACGTGGATGATGATGATGAGTATAGTGTGGAGTGGCATGATATGTTTTTGATCCGTACCCATCTCGTTGTGGAGTACCGGGCCCTATGGTATGTTTTATGAGTTATTTTCTAAAAACTTTACTACATTTTCAAAGGAATTTATGGTTTTTAATTGATACTTGATATCCTATTATGAGTTTGGCCCCCAGAGCATGATATATATATTGCCTGTGTGATTCTGCTCATTTTGGCCTAGGGAGCCCATGATATTATTGCCTGTGATGTGAACTACAGAATTTAGAGCAGAATTCCGTAAGCTTTTTGTGTTTCGGGACAGAAATTTCAGGGAAAACTCTGCCAAAATTTTCTTTAAAATATAACTATCTTAGTTTATGTTTAAAGTGATATAGGAATTGAAAGAAATGAATTTTGAAGTCAAAAGAAAAGGGGGGAGGCATTACAGTTTGATATGACATATTGATATTTGTAATAACTTTGATGGCAATAAAAGTATTTAAATTTCCGTATTATTTACTGTGTTGAGATGCATTTGAAGGCAAAGATTCTGGTTGTGTCACGGATGTCCGATAACGGGGATCCGGGGCGTTACACATATATGTTTGTACCGTCTTTTGCCCCACCCCCCATGTTTAGGGTGGATTTATGTACTTTTGTGTTGTAGGTTTTTGTATTTGGCTCAGTACCGTGAGTTTGTTTTATTAACTCCTTATTAATGAAACAGGGTGGCCATACTCCACCTTTTCCTTTTTAAAAAAAACAATAATCATTCCTCCTAGCTCTGATGATGATTCCATGGGATGAAAGCTGAAAGAGAGTGAGAAGGCATATGAAGCTAACGGAGATTGTGGTGTTGATTTTGAACTATAGTTGGTTGACGCAACTTTGAACAATAAAAGATGTCTCCAATGAAGGTAATATTCATTACACAAATATTTACATCATGCTGTCGAAAAACCATACATGTTCACAAAAAATATATTGCAATGTAATCTATCTCGATTCAATTAGCGTTGGTGTTTCCTTGCTTGTGATTACGCATAAAATGCCGAAAAGCTGTAAAGCAACAACGTTTCCAAAACGTTGTCATCTTACAGCGTTTCTAAAATGTTGTGCTTTGACAGCGTTTCAGAAACGCTATAATTGATAACGTTTTAGAAATGTTGTCAAACAATATCGTTTTATATATAGAAACGCAATATACTTTTTACAACGTGGAAGAATTTTTGGAAACATTATCAAAACCCTTGTACAGCGTTTCTGGAATGTTGTCGAAGGATATTTGTAGTATTTGAAGAGAAAAGGGCAAAGCAAGATGAAGTTTCGAAGCGAAGAAGTGGAGGCAGAGCTGCAAAAGGTGATGGTTTTTTGCTGCAAAAGAGATGTCAGTCAATTGTCATATTGCGCAGTCGACCACAACCTATAGAGGAGCTCTCTGTTTTGAATGGATCCAAACCAGTCGAATGCCAAATTCTTGGGGATTGTTTGAGTCAAGTTTGTTCTCCAAGTTATATCATATGGCTCCTATCGCATGACTATCTCTTAAGAGTTTATTGGACGGTGAATGATCAAGATTATACAGCCTAGGGTTTTCTAGATCTCTATAAATAATTATAAGGCTTCCATGAGAGATAGTACTTCATACGAGAGTTTTCCATCATAAACAGCAGAGTATCTTCTAGTGACGCTTAAGAGATAACTTGGTGAGAGTATTGTAACTCTTGTGTTGTCTCTAGTTGAATCATATCTCGGTTATTTCTCCCCTGAATTAGGCTCACCGAACTAGGACAAGTTGCATGTTTTTGTATTTGGTGTGGTATACGTACCCTAACAAGGAGATGGTTGGCTCGAATTGATGGAAGGAAAATGTGCCGAGTCAAGATGGCGCAGGCAAAAGTCGAGCCAAAAATATTGCCGGAGGTACAGAGAATATAGTCCCAGGTGGAGGATTGTAAATATTTTCTATGATGAGGCTCTGATTCGAGCCAAGGTGAAGATTGTTGGGGTTGTGGCTCAAATAATAGTCCCACGTGGAAAAATTAAAGATATTGTCAAATGGTTAAATTAGTTTAGATTGTAGACTCCAATAAGATATTTTTCTTTTGGAACATAGATGGCTTTAGATTAATTTATTAAATATCCATTTCGACTAGCAGACCAAAATTGGTGAGCCCTAGTCGCTATAAGTGGTTCTAGAAATGGTACAAATGGACAGAAGATACATAAGTTAATTTCAGTTCTTAACAACCTAGCTATAGCTCCTTCATTTAAAGACAAATTGCATTAGAACCTGATCACTTTCCCTTTAAGATATAGCTATAGCTCTTTTTCTTTTTTATTTTTTTATTAATTCTAAGTACATCATTATACTAGAAAAGAAATACAAGTGAAGGAGACATCAAAATTAGCAAACAAAAGACAACAAAATACAATTGAAAGAAAAATAAGATAACAATCAAGCCTAACCACCTCCCTATGGATTAAGAATGATTAAGAAGTAGTTCTGATAATGGTAAAAATCGCAGCAAATCAGGGTTGTACGATTCCAGCACAGATCTCAAAACTTCTACAGGGAGATTAATCATAACGGGCCTCTTTAACAGGTCCGGGTCTTATTCAGGATCCTCTACAAGACATGGGCCTCTTACAAACCCATAACAAGTGACAGATTAGGCCCATTAAGAGAGACCCAACCCATGAAGGCTGTTAGTTAAATCTCTTATCCCTAAACAAGAGAGCTTATCTTTTGTGGGGGAGATTCGAATAGAAGATAAGGAATTCAGTCGATCTAATGGATTCATATCATTCTCATATACTATTTCTCATGCCTATAAATCTCCTCCCTCCTTCTTCAGTCAGAAGGTAATCAACAGTTTCTCTCTCAAGCTCTCTTTCTCTCTCTAGTTCTAACTTGAGTGTCGGAGGGTCTGTCGTTGGGGCCACCCCCGGTATTTCAGGCCTTTTGCAGGTCCATCGGCCGCGTTAGCAATAGTCGGATCCAGATCACGGTGTTCAATCAACGATCCAGAGTCAATCTCAGGAGCTCTAACCGCATTTCACGACAAAGATCAAAGGTCAGGTTTTTAGTAGTTTCCACCAAATATTAACTCACTATTTGTTTGCTCCCACACCAAAATAAGTAGCAATAGACTGGTGTCGTCTGTGGGAAACTACACAAATCGGACTTACTACCATGCCACCAAGACTAAAACGCAGAGCGACAGCCTCAAACCATCGCACCAACTCTCTTCGTCAACCAGCTCCTCCTGTGAAAAATCTGATTCCTCCTCAATAGTCACCCTGACAGCCTAGTCAAGATCTTTTCAATGGAGGGCACCGAGGGGCTCTCGACAAAGCCGTCATGAACAACATCCTCTGCACGACCGCATCTCAGTCCATAATGCTTCAACCGATTCAATGGCCTCGTGAGGCCCCTGGGGGTCTAGAGACCTCTGCCAAATCATCAACGCCAGACAACAATGAACTGATATACGAATCCTCTTGGATGAGAGGCACGCCCGAACTGAGGCCTCCCGCTCAGAACGTCAGGTAAACCGCAGAAGCAACTTTCCTAGACAGAGATCAAGGCGTTCCTCCTCTCATAGGGAGCATACTGCAACAAGAAGCCTGACTCACGAGAATCAAAAGCTTCTCGAGCGGAACAGAAGAAAAAATGCCCCAGTCACTAGGGCCGAATTGGAATAATTCAATCTCGACATCCTCCGAGCTATCCAAGGTAGTCAAGATTTGGGTCAACCCTCCAAAGAGGAATTTGCCGACTCTGGTGGATCCAAGGGGAAGGATGACCAAGTCCTTCGGTGTATCCGAAAGGTAGAAGATCGTCTAGAGCATATGAAGAATGAAGGAAACTACTCCAGCAGGGCCTACTGCCCCAGTCGACCTTCATTCAGCAAAACCATCCTCGATGCACCCATCCCAAAGGACTTCAAGGATCCTCAATTCGAATTATATGATGGGGAATCAGATACGACTAACCATATCGAGAGTTTCATGACCTTCATGGTTGTCTAAAAAGCCACTGATGTGCTCAAGTGTCGAACATTCTCCGTATCACTGAAAGGATCTGCTAGGGAATGGTACTCCCGCCTCACTTCGGAGTCAATATTCTCCTTCGACCAGCTCGAGGAGCACTTCATAGTGCACTTCATTACCAACCGAAAGGCTGAAAAGACAAATGCCTCCCTGTTGGAATCGAAGCAAAAGGAAAGGGAATTGCTAAAAGACTTCGTCAAACACTTTACAGTCGAAGCAAGGTCCATATCCTCCTTGGAATCTTTAGTGACAGTTGTTGCATTCCGCCACAACATCACTAATAAAGACTTGAAGGCCTCCCTCATGAAGAAGCCACCCAAAAATTTCACTGAGCTCCTAGAAAGGAGTGACAAGTATATCATGGTTGAGGAAGCTCTTTATCCTGAAGGTAAGAATGCTTCATCTTTTGGGAACAAACCGAAGGAGGCAAGTGAGGAAGGACCCAGGAACTTTTAGAAAGACGGTTCCAGTCAATGCCGTCCACCTCTAACACCACGCTTCGACAAGTTCACTTCTCTCAACGCAAGTGTATTAGCCATCCTCATGGAAGTTGAGAAGGATGGAATAATTCGCCCTCCGCTTAAGATGTCAACGTAAAGGAAGAGAAGGGATAAGAACAAGTGGTGCGCATTTCATAGAGACCATGGTCACACTACTGACAGTTGTCGAGCCCTCACACAAGAACTTGAAAGCTTGATTCACCGGGGCTATCTCTCTCAATTTGTCCAGCAAAATAACAATGTTGAAACTAGCACTGTCACAGTTACCAGATACCTGGACCCGACCCGGACCCGGCATTGGACCGGAACAGACCCGATCTATACGGGTCCGAGTCCTAAAATAAGACCTGATGCACTTTGGGGTCCAGGTCCAAGTCTGCTCAAAATAGAACCGACCCGGACCCAGACCCGTTAAAAAATACCTCAAAAAATATGAAATTTGAATAATAGAGTTACAGGGATATACATGTAATAGTAATTGTTGAAGATATATGTGTAAATATAATATTTATTCATGTACTTAAGTACAAAATTTTTTGAAATTGTAGGGTATCGGGTGCAAAAAATACTTAAGTGCAAATATTTATTCTCCGCTACCGGATCCGATGGGTAGATTTCTTTAATTAAGACTCGGATCCAGACCCGATTCTCACAAGTCTGGGTCTGGGTCCAATTTTTGGACCCGTGAGGTACCAGGTCTGGGTCTGGGTAGTGGAGGACCCAACCCGATAGGACCCGATAGCAGCTCTAGCTGAAACCTCTCCACCACGGGGGGCTAATAAGCATCTAGATAGGCCCTCCGAATCGCAAGACTCAGAACACATGGCTATTCTCCACTCCATTCACGGAGGCCCGATAGGGGGAGAATCCAACTCCTCCCACAAAGCCTTCGTCAGGGAAGTCAACTCAGTAGATATTATCCCACCTGCCAAAAGCACCGGGTTCTCGATATCTTTCTCCAACAAGGATTTAGAAGGTGTCCGAAGACCTTACTGCGACGCATTGGTCATAAACCTTTGCATGGTGAAACATGAGGTACATTGCATCCTGGTGGACAACGGCAGCTCAGTAAACATACTTTTCATGAACACTTTCAACGTCCTCAAGCTCTCCCAAGCCCCACTCAATCCAGCCAATTATACACTCCACGGATTCTCCGATGTACCCGTTCAAATAGAAGGAATTGTCACACTTGATGTGACAGCAGGAGAAGCTCCCGCTATTCGAACGGAAGTACAGGACTTTATGGTAGTCGACGTCAAAGCCGCAAACAATGCAATATTCAGTCGTTCCGGCCTAGCGGCCTTCCATGCAATTGCTTCCGCCGTCCACATGAAAATAAAGTTCCCAACAATAGCAGGCGTAGGCTAAGTTGTAGGTAGCCAACAGACAGCACAAGCATGCTACACCGCTACAATGGGGGCTCAGTTCTCCCCCTCGACGCCATAGAGTTACCATCAAAAAGCAATCACAATAATTCCAAGACTGTAAACAAGCTTGAAGCCACTTCCATAAACAATCCTGACAAGAATTTTCAAACCTGTCAAATCATCTCTCATCAGGTCCAAACTAGTTCTCATCATAACACAGTAATAAACCTGAATCCCCCACCCGAAGCCACTCCTCTCATTCAATGGAAAGAACTAGTCATGCCTAAATACATTGGTGCATCAGAAGATCTCTTATTCTCTATGTAAAAAAGAATGGGAGACTCGTTTCAAAAACAGGCAAGTCCAGGCAAGGTCTACCATGTTGTTCCCCTAACAGCTCATCAACTTGAAGACCCAGGGGTCAAGGAGATATCAGCGAGGACTTGGAAAGTATAAAACCTTATGAAGTTGAACGATGGCGTCTGAAATGTCCTCTCTTAGTGGTAGTAGAAAATTTTCTCAATTTGTAATAAAGGTCAGTCACTAAAGCAGCCATTTAGGTTTAATTTTCAATAAAGATTGCTTTCACTACTGGTCACAGGCATGTAACAACGACCAGCCACTGGAGCAATCGCTTAGTTTTATTTTCCAATAAAATTTTATATTCATTTTTGCAAAATTATTGTACAGCTCAACGGATGCATACAATGAGGTAATCACCAAGTCTACTTCAACAATGGCATCAAAACCTCATTAGAAGCACCTTATAAGACGGGTTCAGAGTCCATACCCATGCCTCGAAGTTACTATTGTAATATCCCGTAATTTCTAAAAGGCATATATATATATATATATATATATATATATATATATATATATATATATATATATATATATATATATATATTACAAAGAAAGCTATCAAGTGGCTCACAATCAATCCCCCCTAAAATCAAAGGCCTAGATCAAACCTCACAAAACATATTTTCCCTCCAAAATTTCAAACCCCAAAACCAATTTTTTCCCCCAAAAACTAAAAAACTTATTAC
>CM030362.1:115580852-115903628 GCA_017893485.1 Hemerocallis citrina
TGCTCTTCGTTCAGGCTCGAGTTCGACGCCTTGTGCTCCGCTCAGGCTCCATCAAAAACTTGTTGGCTCAAAACAACGAGTCCTACGCTCTGCTCACTGCTCGAGCTCCATCAACAACTCGTTGTCTCCGAACAGAGTTCTCTATTAACTTTTCGGGTTCAAACAGCAAGCTCTACCTCAACTCGATCAAAGATTTGCCTTTACAAACTTGTTGGGTGCAAACAGCAAGTTCAAACATCCAATTCCGTCACAGAGTTCTCTATTAATTTGTTGGGTGAAAATAGCAAGTACGACGTCCAATGTCGTATTACAAACTAGCTAGGATCAAACGGCAAGTTCAATGTTTAACTTCGTCTCAGAGTTGTCTCTATAAAACTTGATGGGCACAAATAGCATGATCAAACATCCAACTTCGGCACAGAGTTCAGTATAAACTTACTGGAATCAAACAGCAAGCCCTATGCTCAACTCCATCTCAGATTTTTCTCCCCAAACTTGTTGGGATCAAACAGCAAGACCATTGCCTGACTGCCTTCCAAAATGCGTTCCTGCAACAGCTCTTCTAGGTCAGCTATAGGATGCTCGTCCAACGATGAAATGCTCAATCAACAAAACAAGCGAACAACACAATGCTTGGACGATGAAAGAGCAATTCAGCCATACGATGGGACGTTTGATCGACAATACAAGCGAATAACACAACGTTTGGTCAACAGTAGAGTAATTCGACGAAGTAAACTGATCAAAAAACACTTTGTGTGCCAAAAATCTCCAGATTAAGTTGGACAAAACGAGTTGACTTGTACAAGGAGCACACAACGTAACTTCAAGCCGACTACGACTTCGACAACTTCAAGCCAAATGCAGCAAAGGAGATAATTTTGGAGATAACTCCAAGCCAAGTTCAAGAATGGAGATAATTACTCCATCTCCATGTCCAAAGGAGATAATTACTCCATCTCCAAAGCTCCAAACACAAGACCAAAATTCCACACAATGAAGAAGTTTCAACTTTAGTAAGGGCAATTGGTTTTGGGATCCAAACCCAACACCCCCTCAAACCCGCATGACATTAAGGAGCTATAGGGTTTCAGGTCTGAGCCAGTTGAAACTCGAAACCCACAAAACCATTCTCCTGCAAAACACCTTCTTCCAAAAGCAGAACCCAACTGAAACCATCTCCTTAGTCACTCAGCTTCGCAAGCCCATCTCCGAGCTCCCACTTCATCGAAAGCTCTGCCAAACTCCAACTCGACGATGGAGAAGAGGGCCCATATCACAACTGACCTCATAGCTCGACGATCGGCGAAGAGGCTATAGCTCGACCGCAGTGAGTTCGCCCAAACATAGGACACAAACTACGAGCTCTACCCAGTCACACAAACCTCGAGCTCTACCTCCACATCGCCGCCACGCTCGCCATAACTCGACCAGGGCATCAAAAATAAAGCCCCATAAAAACTTCGCCTCTTCAAAAAAAAATAGAGCATGGCTCGATATTTTTCGACAACCAAAACTCTCGTAGCTCGACAAACCAATAGGAGGCTCCACAGCTTGGCGAGACCTCTGCAAGACCGTGGATCCATAGCTCAACGAGACCGAGGCTCATAGCTCGACAAGACCGTAGGTCCATAGCTCATCGAGGTTCATCAGGTCAGCGAGGAAGGTAGCTTGGGGAGGAGGTAGCTCGGTGACCGAGCTCGAAAACCCATATAAACTCCAGCCCATAGCTCGACGATGATGAAAACAGAGCTCCCTTATTCAAAAATAGAGCTCGCCTATAAACGAAGCAAAACCCATAGCTCGGCGAAGGAGGTAGGTCGGTGAAACTCCGTAGCTCAGCGAAAATTGAATGTTCGTAGCTCGGCGAGGAATGGCACCTCGTCGAAACCCATTGCTCTACCAAGACTTCTGTCGCTCATAGCTCAGCGACAACGAAGTGGGTAGCTCGACGCTGTGGTAGCTCGACGAGGGCAAGAAGCCATAATTCGACCAGGATCAAATCCTTATGGCTCGGCGAAATCGTTGGCCGAGCTAGGGGTCTCCACAACCATCGCCAGCCCTTGGATCGCTCTGAAATTCGAGCGCAAGCGAGATGACCATCTCAGATTCATCCACGTCGCCTCTTTCTTTCCCACCACTCTGCCCATGGATCGCCTCTTTCTCCACCATCGGATCCCACCCAGCAGACGAGCTGAGGTGTGATCAACGTATCAGATCGAGCCATGTCGCCATCACCATTGTAGTGCCTTCACAGCTGTCTTATCCCACTCAGCGGACAAGCTGGGGTGTGATTGACGTTCCTGATGTCACCACATCACCCCCCTCATCATGGTCGTTCAAGCACATCAGTGTGCGAGCTCATCTTGATCAACACCTCTGATCGCTTTAAAAGCGTGATCAGTTTAGTAATTTCGCAAAAAGGCCCCCGAAAATCATTTAAAATTCAAATTTTAATTTAAAAACCGAAAAATAATTATTTAAAATTTAACAATTAATTAAATTTTTTAAATATAAGTTAAAATTGGGTTTATTAATTATAAGATTCGAAAAAGTGATTTTAAAATTGGGAAAATTTATTTTTAAAATCCAGAAAAAATTCAAAAAATTCAAAAAAATACGAAAAAATCCTGGAAAATATTCACCACCTTCAGAAGCTTCTGATCAGTTCAAGGTATCTCCAAGTATCCTGAAAGCTAAGATAGTATTCCAGAATTCAAAAATATGGCGAACTACTTTCCGAAAGCCAAGAAAATTGTCTTCCAGGAGTGGGGGATTATGATAATGGTAAAAATCAAAGAAAATCAGGGTTGTACAATTTCAGCACAGATCTCAAAGCTTCTACAAGTGGATTAATCATAACAGGTCTCTTTAAAAGGTCCGGGCCTTTTCCATGCTCCTCTACAAGACATGAGCCTTTTACAAGCCCATAAAAACTTGACAGATTAGGCCTACTAAGACAGACCCAGACCATGAAGGTTCTTAGTCAAATCTCTTATCCCCAAACAAGATAGTTTATCTCTTCAGGGACAGATTCGAACAGGAGATAAGGAATTCATAGTCGATCAAATGCATTCATATCAATCCCCTGTACTGTTTCTCAGGCCTATAAATACCCTCCCCCCCCCGGTCCCTCTTTAGTCAGAAAGTAATCAACAGTTTCTCTCTCAAGCTCTCTTTCTCTATTTGGTTCTGACTTGAGCATCGGAGGGTCTGTCGCTGGGGCCACCCCCAGTGTTTCAAACTTTTTGCAGGTCCATCGGACGCATCAGTAACCATCGAATCCAAATCACGGTGTTTAATCAACGATCCATATTCAATCTCGGGAGCTCTAACCGCATTTCACGGCAAAGATCAAAATCAGGTTTTTAGTAGTTTCTATCAAATATTAACTCACTATTTGTTTGCTTCCACACCAAAATAAGCAGCAACAAGCTCTGCAGTGGTGGAACCTGGAAATCGACGTCAAACCCACTACTTTGCTAGCTGACGGGGGTGTTTTATGCAATCCTTTATGTAGACGAAGTTGTTCTTGACAGAAATGTATAACAAAATGGAGCATCTGACAACGATGTTGAAGATCATTCCGCTGAAATATCGTGACATTGGGCCATTTCCACCACAACCAAAGCGAATATACAAGGATCATATGGCGAATATTTTGTTGATCGTCAACGGTGGGTTGAAGCCCCCCCGCATTTCACTAAAAAGAATTTATACAACCAAAAATAGGGATTATGAAGTTCAGAAAACCCAATAAGCTGGGTGATGAAACTCATACTCCCCAACCAATAAATAAATAATACAACAAAACCTAATCCTACTGATCTGCTGACCTTGCCACAACAATTTTCTCGTGCCAATTTGAGCTCATTCTCTTTCATTCCCTCACTTGAACACCGTTTGTCCTCACCATCAACCATACCGTCATCGCCTACATCAACTTCAAGCACCATACCAGAGACACTGCATGAACCCACCAATTTGACATACCCATGTCCCGATTGAGTCCTCGTTCTCATTCCCTAGCTTGACTACCGTTAACTATCATTGCCACCTTGCAAAGAAGGCTGTCGTCGCCCCCGACGGATCCACAACTGCCACATCCCCCTCCAAGCCCCCTGACATGAGAGAGATCCTAGGTAGGGATGGCAATCGGGTAGGTCAACCGGCGACCCGCCCGCAACCCGCAAGAATAACCCGGCTCGCGAAACGGCAGTTCGGGTTCGGGTCGAACCCGTGAATAGTAACAGGTCGACCCGAGTCACGAAAATATTGAATCGAACCCGCTGAACCCTGCCTGCGAACCCGCTAAAACTACCCTAACCCGCCCGCTAACCCGCAGGTCGACCTGCGGGTTGCGAACTATTAGACCCAAACGGGCCAAACGTTCGACCTGCCCCGGGTCGACCGTTCACCCGCGGGTCCAACGGGTCGCAAGCGTGCCGTTGAGCACTGTACAACAGAAAGCAGCAGCAGCAACGGCTCTTAGAGCCGTTTTGATGGATTTTTTTGGTTTTTTTGTTTTATTTTTATATTTACTCTATAAATATCCCCCTAAAACCCCATCAAAAAATTCACACCTTACTCTCTTACTCTCTCTACTATTATTACTCATTTCTAAGCAAATGTGAACAATTGAAGTATTGAACAAACAAGTCTTCAAGGCATATACACGGTCAAATTCTGATCGTATCGAAAACAAAATTCAACAACATCTTCAAATCTTCAACTCTCCTCCAAGTGATCAAGTCTTCAACTCTCCTCCAAGCTCTCCTCAACTTTTCAATTCCGGATTTGAGGATTTCTACTTCTACTTCTATTCTTATTTTCCCGGATTTTTTTATATACGCGTATCCACGGCGAACGGTATCAAAATTTCATACTTCTCTTCTTCCTGTTTTATTTTTGTTGTAGTTATAAATTTTCGTATCTTAACCGTTTGTTGGTTTTTTTATCTTCTCTCTCTCAACCTTCTTGTTTTCTAGATTTTTTTGTAACTCATCGCTCCTACGTTGTGATTTTTTGTTTACATACATTACTACATTATGTCTAGATCATGCGGTAGCGGTCATAGTCAAAGTGGGCAAGATTCCACCGGCACTTCCCGTAGGCCACCAATTGTCCCACTTAGTGAGCCTGCCGAAGAGTACCATGATCCTCCTACCCAATAATGGAGTACACACGATGAGTTTGTAGGAGACATACAATTAGAAGAAGAACAACAACAACAACCAACCGAAACAACACAACTCCTAGTGGTAGGAAAAGTAGTGATTGGCATAAATTTTACGATTTTATCTTGGACGAAGAAACTCTGGGTATAGGTTTGAAAGTTTGTGAAACATGTTCTAAGCAATACAAATTCAAGAGGGGTGATGGCACCAGTAAAATTAAGCGACACATCCTAAATAATCATAAAGACCTTCTTGTTGACCTACCCGGTCAACAAAAAATCCACCCTAGGACTAGTCTAGTTGATAGCCACCCTTGTGATCCCGATCTTGTTCGTCGGGAAATGACCCGATTAGTAATAAAGGAAGAGTTACCATTTTCCTATCCCGAGAGTAGGGACTTGAAAAATTTTAATCAAACGGCCTTAAACCCTCATTTTAGAAGAATCCCGAGAAATACTTGCAAATCAGATTGTTTTAAAATGTACAATAAAATGAAGGATGATTTGATTGCAATTTTATGGAGTTTAACTTGTAGATTTAGTTTAACTTCGGATTGTTGGACGGATTGCAACAATATTCCAATGATGGAAATAACCTGTCATTAGATCGACAATGATTGGATTCTTCAAAAAAGAATCATATCACTTGTCGTATTGCCCTATTCCCATAGTGGTGTTGAAATAGCAAACCTTATTTTAGAAATTTGTGATGTTTTTCATATTCGCGATAAAATTATGTGTATTAGTTTTGATAATGCATCTAACAACAATACATCAATTAGTATTTTAAAATCCGCATTAAACCCTCCATCTGACAATATTTTTCATGTTAGATGTGCATGTCATATTTTAAATTTATGTGTTCAAGATGCATTAAAAATAGCCGATCCATATATAGTTAAAATTAGAAATTGTGTATATTTTATTGCATTAAGTGGCACCGTATTTCAAGAATGGAAAAATTGGTTTAAGGTTTCAAATGTACCTTTTAGAAAATTTCCAAAGGATGTCAAATGCCGATGGAACTCTACTTTTGATTTACTACATGTTGTTACCGAATATAAAGCATGTATAAATAATTTTTGTATCGCAAAAAATATGCCAAATTTTGAAATGACTCCCCCCGATTGGTTTTTTGCCAAATCTTTATTGAAATTTTTAGAACCTTTTAAAACTACAACTTTAAAATTTTCAAAATCATACGAATCTACTTCTAGTATTATTTTTATTTCAATAGTTACTATGATGCAAACTTTTAACGAAATGTTAAATGATGCTTTTGTTGGTGATATTGTAAAACCTGCATACAAAATTTTTTTGAAGTATTTTAATCCTCCTCCTATGTTGTTTTGTGTTGCTACCGTTGTGGATCCTCGTATCAAATTAAAAGGTACGAAGAGTTTAATTGAAATATTTTTTGCATTACTTGGGGAGGATGTAGAAATAGAAATTGATTGCGCTTCTTTTTTAGTTAAATTTGAATCTACATTAAATAACTTGTATGATTATTATGATAGATCTTTTGCTTCTAGTAGTACAACTTCTGTAGTTAGTTCTTCTTCTGCTACTTCCAAAGGTAAGGGTAAGAGTAAATTTGATGATAGAACATTAAATTTACTTGCACAAATTCAATCCAAAAAACCTAGGAGTAATCAACCAAATGAATTAAATTGGTATAACCAACAAGATTCTGAGTCTTCTACTTCTCCACTAGATATTTTACAATGGTGGAAAGACCATGAACACACTTCTAGTATTCTTAAATATATGGCTAAAGATCTACTAACTCCTCTTGTCTCTACAGTTGCTTCTGAAAGTATATTTTCTTCAAGTGGTAGGGTTCTAACTGATTATAAGAGTTGCTTGAAGCCCGACTCGTTAGAGATGCTCGTTTGCACAGAAGACTGGCTGAAGGCTAAAGATAGGACACAAGGGAAAGCATTATCTACGTCCAAAAGTGGGAGCAACTCGTCGGAAGAACAATAACAACAACATCAATAGCAACCAAAATGAAAAATTCAAGACCAACAACAAGAAGTCAACAACAACAAATTGAAGGCCATCAACTTGAAGACAACTGTAAATAGATAAAAAATTGTATTAAATCTTTGCTTGTTATTTCAAATTAGAAAAAATAAAGTAAATTGAAATTGTATATAAGAAATATGTTATTGTATAAAACGAATTTGTGAAATCTTTATTTCTTATTAGAAATTGTGAAACTTGTATAACTTGAAATCATATGAATAATAGTTCAATATTTTTTGGCAATTTCACTCTTTCAATCTTATTATTATTATGACGATTTTTAATGTTTATTATTATTATTATTATTATTATTATTTAAGTTTTTTTAAAATTAAAAAAAAACCTATCTAAACGGGCTAACCCGCGACCCGACCCGATCCGGGTTGGACCCGAAAGGGTTCACGGGTTGGGCAGCTCGCCATTTCCCCTCTTCGACCCGGCCCGGCCGAGCCCGGTTAAGCGTCCAACCCGACCCGAACCTGCCCAAGTCAACCTCCAACCCGGGCGGGTCCGACCCGACCCGGCTCGATCGACCCGAATGTCATCCCTAATCCTAGGCACCCCTCACTTTGACCAGAATAAATCAAAGTTGAGCCCAAACTATAAACTTGCTTGATTACCGTCGCCCCACACCAATTAAGATTCATTTTCTTGATAATTGTAAGTTTGTTGTGATTTGGATATTTAGGAAAAAGATTTGGATATTAAGGACTCCTCCACTTCTCCCCTCTCTCACACATCACTAGAAAGGAGGAAATAGAGGAGGGGAGCAAGGCGGACGGGGAAGGGGCGACGAACCCTAGCTGCCTTCCCCTCCAATTTTTAGATCTAGGGTTTCTCTTCTTTTGAGTTGTTTTTAGAAGCTTCTCTCTCTAGAATTTCTAGAGAGAGAGAAACTCTTTTTCAAAAAATACATCATATGGCGTATATTAAACCATGGTTTTCCACTTTCGATGAGATCAAACACTGCAACTCCATAAACTGCTAAGGCGAATACGCATCCCTGCCCACCATTCAACCTCTAACATGAGGGTCGCCAACTTTGAACAATGAATAAATAGACATGTTGTCAACTCAATTTGATTATCCCAACATAAAACACACCCTACTTAGGGTAAATTGACATGCTGACGAGCGAGCCGGTCCCTAGTCGGTAAGAAACCGTTAACTAGCTTCCACAAAAACCACCATACAGGATGTGTTGCCCATAACTTTCCTGGTATAATCCTCGGGGTGGCTGGAGAACAATCATCAAATTTTCTCATAACATCTCTAACTGTATATGCCGAAGGCTGATCGGTCCTTAAAAAAAGAAGCTTGATCACAACATTCTATAATTAATTGTTGGACTAAGGATGGGTATTTATCTAACTTCGTATAAATAAGTAGTACATTCTCCAGAAACAAAGAGCTCAACGCTGCATTGTCAATGATGTCTTGGTTAACAATAAATGGATAGAAAGCCAAAGGTTTGGCAGCAACCATGCATATACCAAATACAAATTCGCTTACCATCTCTCAACGCCAAGAGACATGGGAACAACATAAATCTTGATAACTATGATATATTGCCTTCAAACAATGTGACGCTTGATCAGAACTAACATACTGCCCATATCGATCACAATATTTAGTCTAACGAAACCACAAACGATTTTTTGAAAATAACTTATACGCTTGTTTTGCAATGACAGCTTTGTAAAAACAACGTGCAGATCGAAATCCAAACCCACCATGCTATACTCCACGACAGGCATCTGACCAACAAAGAGGTTGCATGTTATTGACCTCACCCCACACAAATTGATGTGTCAATTGATCAACTTTGTCTAGAACTGCAGCAGGCACGTGCATTGTATGAAATTTGAATGTTGGAAGAGCTTGTAGAACCGACTTAGCCAATACCAATTGTCCTGGAAATGAGATATACTTAGACTTCCATTGCGCCAAAGCTGCTTCCATCTTACTTGGAACTTCCTGAAAATGATGAAGCTTTGGAGAAGTACAAACGATTGGAACCCCTCAATATCGTAGGCCTTCTTTCTCTCAAAAAAATATATTGTAGGCCATCTTCGTGTATCACCTTACCTACCAAAGATCTCATCTCCAATACTGAGTAAATAGATAAATGCTCTAGATTTGCATAAAAGCTCGATTTGGATGCATTCAATTGTTGTCCTTTTGCAGCACAATAAGATTGAAATATGCGGAACATAACCTGGACATTTCCTTGTGAGGCCCGACCAAACACAATTAAATCATCTGCAAATAAAGAATGTGAAATTGGTTCCACAAGTCCTCAAAATTTAAATCCCTGAAGATATCGTGTATCTGTCTCCGCACGAATAAAAAAGAGGAGAGTGCATCAACAGTTGTAATGAAAATCTATGGCAATAACTGATCACCTTCAGGAATGGGGAGGGATTGCCCATTATAAATCAGTGAGTAATTTGCAGACATGACACATGCAAATATCCAATTAATCCAACTTGTCGTATACCCTTTACAATCATCGCCTTATACAGAAAATCCCATCATAAATCAGTGAGTAATTCGCAGACAAGACACAAGCAAGTATCCCATTAACCCAGAGTGTTGCATACTCTTTACAAACCATCGCCTTATACAGAAAATCCCACCTTAATTGATCATATGCTTTCTCCATATCAGCTTTAAATAAAAAATATTGTGGACACTAATGATCCATCATTATCATTCCAATGTATCGCCAAGTTATCTTTTATGCCTAACAATATATAATAACAATGTTTCTCTCTAGAACTCTAGAGAGAGAAGCTCAAAAAACCCAAACAAAGTCAGAGAGAAGCAAGGAGTTGCCGGTCGGGGAGTGGGGAGGATCCCTCATTAACCTCCTCCTCCTCCTCCTCTCCCCCCCCCCCCCCCCCCCCCCCAATCCATCACCCCGCCACCAGAGCGGTTGTGATCTGGCGTCGGAGCTTCAACGTGGACTAAAGTTTTGGGTTTCTCCCATTTGAGGAGTGAGATTTAGAGGTGAATGGCGTGGTGGGCGGCTAGACGCCGAGATGGAAGGCGTCGACGTTGGTAGCGGCGCATTGACACGTCAACGGGGGACGAAGACGACTGTGCCGCCCGTAGAGGAGAGCGGGAACGGTGAGTTATCAACGGAGAGGGTTGGGCATGTGCCTCATCGATGGCATTGATGGCCATCAGTAGAGAGTGAAGCGCAGGGACGATGACGGTCGAGAAGGGGCTTCGATTGGAGACGGTGACTTGTCGACAGCGTCGATGGCTGTCGGTGAGGGGAATTGGAGGGGCGATGGGCGTCATCGATGTTGAAAACAGATTTGGGGAAAATTCTTTATTATTCTTCTTATACTTTATTCTTTACAGTATACCTCTATATATAAGGATTACATTCTTGGAGGAGAAGAAAGGAGATTGAGAGAAGATTGAGGGGTGAGAGATTTGAGGAATCTGATTCCTATAGATTAGGAAACAGAATATACACATTAGTACTTACTACATTTCAACATTCTTCCTCAAGTTGGTGTATAGATATTGAACATGCTCAACTTGTCAACAAATTTTAAGAAGAGCTGACTCGAAACTGCCTTGGTCAGAATATCTGCGAGTTGATCTTCTGACTTCACTTTGGATATCTCAATAACTTTCTCATCTAATTTCTCCTTGATGAAGAATCTATCCACCTCTACATGTTTCTTCCTATTATGTTGAACTGGATTGGCAGCAATATCACATGCTGCTTGACTGTCGCAATACACCTTCAAAGGTTCATTCGGACCACAGCCTAAGTCCTGCAATAAGAGTTTCAGCCATAAAGCTTCCGCTATACATAAAGCTCTCCGCGATACGCAGCCTCTGCACTAGAGCATGCAACAACATTTTGCTTCTTGCTCCTCCATGTAACTAAATTTTCTCCAACAAAGGTGAAGTATCCTGAAGTAGAGCGCCTATCAATTATAGATCCTGCCCAATCAGCATCAGTATATGCCTCAACCTTCAAGTGACCATGTTTCGCAAATAAGACCCTTTTTCTTGGAGCAGACTTAATATATATCTTATAATTCTCATCACCATATCCATATGTTGTTCCCGAGACGCATGCATAAACTGACTTACAACACTTAAAGCATATGACAAATCTGGCTGTGTATGTGCAAGATACATCAGCTGTCCAACCAATCTTTGATATCTTTCCTTATCACAAGGTACATGATCAGCTTCGTTGCACAGTTTCAGTCCTTCTTCTGACGGTGTACTAATCGGCTGACAAGCAAATATTCTCATCTCCTTTAATAAATCAAGAGCATACTTTCTTTGGGATAAAAATATCCCCTTTCTTGAGCGAGAAACTTCAATACCAAGGAAGTATCTCAAAGAGACAAGATCTTTCATTTCGAACTCTTGTAACAAGTAGTTCTTTAATGCCTTCCTCTCCTTAGAATCATCACCAGTTACTATCATATCATCCACATAAATAATGACAGCAGTACTTTTACCTTCTTTCTTTTTTAGGAACAGAGTATGATCTGAATTACTCTGATAGTATCTGAATATCCTCATTAATTTTGTAAAACTCCTAAACCAAGCTCTTGGCGACTGCTTAAGTCCATACAATGCTTTCTTCAAACGATATACTTTATTGATGTGTTGGGCTGGTCTATTCGACCCTGTTGGAAAATCCATATAAACCTCTTCTGTCAATTCCCCATGTAAAAATGCATTCTTCACATCAAATTGCTCCAACGGCCAGTCAAGATTTGTAGCAAGTGACAGAAGGACTCGAACAGTATTGAATTTTGCCACAGGTGCGAATGTATCTTCATAATCAATTTCATATGTCTGAGTATATCCTTTATCAATCAATTTTGCTTTGTATCGCAATATTGAACCATCAGACTTATACTTCACTGTATAAATCCATTTGCATCCTACTGGCTTCTTCCCTGCTGGCAGCTCGACTATCTCCCAAGTCTCATTCTTTTTCAAGGACTTCATCTCCTCATCCATAGCTGCTTTCCACCTTTGATCAGTAAGGGCTTCCTGCACACTGTTAGGAATAGATACAGTAGATAATTGATTTACAAATGACTTATTTGATTCTGACAAGCGGTGAGTGAATACATAACTACTTATGGGATATTTGACATTACTAGTGGAATCAGGTTCATAAGTGGGTTTTGAAATACCTCTATTAGTACGGTGCGGGAGTTCTCTTCTGGAGCTTCGGACAACGATGACAACTGGTTTTGGGGTTCTGACGGTTCACTCTCATTGAAATTTGGTACTAGTTGCAATTCTTCAAGAGGGTCTTCTTCCCTTGGTTACACTTCTTTATGAGGATCTTCCTCCCTTTCTAGGTCTTCATTCTAGTGTTCTCCATTATTTGTATCCAGTTGTTCGTTCCGGCTGGTAATTACTTCATCATACCCAAGAGTCTGAACTTCACTAACTCCTTCATCATACCCAAGAGTCTAAACTTCACTTCAGTACTTTCCCTAAAGTTCAGCCGTAGAAGAAGAAAAATACATCTCATCCTCATGAAATACGACATCCATAGTCACAAACATCCTTTGAGTTGGTGGGTGATAGCATCGATACCCTTTCTTATCCTGTGCATATCCTATGAAAACACAGCAAACAGCTCGAGGAGTTAACTTATTACGTTTATATTGATAAAGATGAACAAATCCGACACACCCAAACACACGAGGTGGCAAGTTGACAACTTTTGGTGCATTCACAGCTTCAGTTAATGCTTGAAATGGTGTGAGAAAGTTTAGGATACTAGAGGGAACTCGATTAATTAGGTATGCAACAGAAGCAAGGGCTTCCCCCCAATAGATGAGTGGCATATTTCTATGGATGAGAGAAGCACGAACCACCTTGAGCAACTGTCTATTTTTTCTTTCTGCAACCCCATTCTGTTGAGGTGTATATGAGCATGTAGTCTGGTGAACAATTCCGTGTTCCTCCAAATATTATTGCAGATTCGAACTCAAGTACTCTCTGCGATTATCACTCCTAAGAACTTGAATCTGTGATTTATACTGAATCATAATATGCCTGTGAAATTTCTGAAACAAGCCACTAAGTTCACTTTTTGACTTCATCAAACAAATCAAGGTCATACGAGTACAGTCATCAATAAATGTCACAAACCATTTGGCTCCTCCAAATATAGTGGTTTTGGATGGACCCTAAACACCAGAATGAATAATCATAAATGGAAGGGAGCTTCTACTTAGACTTGGAAGAAAAAAGACACGGTGACTTTTTGCGAGTTCACACACATCACACCGAAAGGCAGAAATATCCAACTTCAAAAATAAACTTAGAAATAATTTCTTCAAATAACCAAAAGAAGCATGCCCTAGACGTCGATGCCATATCCAAATATCTGATTTCTTCTTCTCATCTTCGGATCCTTCCACACTTAGAGCTTGAGTCAACTTGCTCGAGCATTCAGATTCTAAATCCAGATAATAGAGTTTCTCGTGTCTAACCCCATAACCAATCTTCTTGTGAGTCCGAATATCCTTAAACACACAATGCGAAGGCCAAAAGACTACAATACAATGTAAGGTAGTAGTTATTTAAGCAACAGATAATAGGTTAAAATTCAAGGATGGCACAACTAGGGCAGTATCTAAGGTTAGGTTGTTTGTGAGATGTATGGTACCCTCGCCAGTAATAGTGACATGATCACCATTAGCGGTGGACACAGTTGATTTGGTGGATGGTTAAAAATTTTAAACTTGTCTAGAATCAAGTCATATGGTCGGTAACACCCGAATCAATTTTCCATGCATTATTCATAACAGAGGCAGAAATATTAAATACCTTACCATCATTACCTGCAGCTGTAACTAATGTAGAGGCGAGTCCAATACTCTTCTCAGCTCCATCAGTTTGTCCCATGGTAGTGGCACATTTAAACAACGGATCTGATCTTCAGCAACCAATAGCAAACGACACAACTTGGCCAAGAACAGCTCCAAGTCTTCAACAAACAGCAAAACAGCAACAATCCAACACCGGATCAATCCCTTCCCTTCTTCACAAAACAGCAAACACAAAACTCCACGGCTCCCTACCCGAACAGCAAACACACACACAGAATCCCAACCACCAAACAGCAACAGTACAATAAAAGACAGTGGTAACAACAGTGAAGAGAGAAGCTTTAAGTTATCCACTATTCAAAATAAACAACTCTGGTTTCTCAAATCATCTCAATCTCGATCTAAATGGCTCTTATCCCACAAATCTTTGGCCAGAGGAGCAACATCTTCGACCCTTTCTCTCTTGACGTATGGGACTCGTTCCACGGTTGGCCCTTCAATGTCTCCCGCACCAATAAGAATCACACAAGTGGAGGAGCGCTGACTGAGGCCTCTGCCTTTGCCAACACCCATGTGGGCTAGAAAGAAACACCTGATGCACACGTGTTCAAGGTGGATCTGCCTGGTATCAATAAGGAAGAGGTTAAAGTTGAGGTGGAGGAAGGAAGGGTGCTGCAGATTAGTGGTGAGCGCAACAAAGAGCAGGAGGAGAAGAATGACAAGTTGTAGTTGTTGTCGACGGGTGGACGACGGGATCGGTGGACGACGGGATCTGTAGACGACGGGATCTTCGACGGGATCTGTAGATGACAGGATCTTCGACCGGATTTGTAGACGACAGGATCGGGGTTTGGTCGGGATCGGATCAAGATGGAGGCGTCAGATCCGATTGCCTTCGTCTCTTCTTATTCTTCAACTAGCCTAGATCTTGTTAGATCTTGTTAGGCTCTGAAACCATGTTGAAAACAGATTTGGAAAAAATTCTTTATTATTCTTCTTATACTTTATTCTTTACAGTATACCTCTATATATAAGAATTACATTCTTGGAGGAGAAGAAAGGAGATTGAGAGAAGATTGAGGGGTGAGAGATTTGAGGAATCTGATTTCTATAGATTAGGAAATAGAATATACATATTAGTACTTACTACATTTCAACAATCGAGGAGTGGCCGATTGTAAGCTCAACCAGAGCTCGTCGGAGTGGCACTGTGGTCGAAAATGCCGACAGAGGAGTGTTTACGTTGTTGAGAGTCCAAATAAGGTTGGATCGTCGATAATCGGAGCTGGGCTTGGCCCGATGGCAGACACAGAGAGAGTCGCGACGTCGGGGAAGCATGTCCGGGTGAGGTCGATGGAGGCGCACGACGAGAGCAATGGGGGTGGGGAGAGGGGTAGGAGAGAGACGGCGGCCATGGTCGTAGGCAAGTCCGATGGTGCTCGAGGCTACTGCAGCATCGTCAAAGGGAGGGTTGGTTGACGGTGGCATCAGGAAGGGAGAGGACGTGGAGATGGGCAATGGTGGTTGGGCTTGGCTGGCCGGTGTGGTTGGGAGTGGCCGGAGAAGAGGTTGGAGAAAAGGGGAAAGTAAGATTGATTGATCGATTGATTGATTGTCAATTGATTGATTGATTTGTGAAATTTAAATTTCAAAATAGGGTTTGAAATTCAAATTTGAATTTTGAGTTAGAGGAGTGAAGTACAAATTTGAATTTCGAATTAGAGTTTTTGAAATTCAAATTTGAATTAGAAGTGTGGAGGGGGAGATTAATTGAGATTTGAATTTCAATATAGATTTTTGAAATTCATATTTTAGTTGGAAAGTATGAAGTGAATACGCTTGTGTAATTTGAATTTCAAACTAGTTTTGGTTGTAATTCAAAGTACATTTGGTGGAGTTATCGGCGAGTGCAAACGTCCACATTTTCGGTTGAGAAACGCGAATACTGTTGAGAACTGAATTTAATGCATTCGAAAGAAAGCGTCGCGGTGGGGTTGGTTTGGTGGATACACGACGACATCATTGTGGGGAAAGGCGTAAGTATGCCAGCAAGAGATGGTGGATATGGTTGTTGCCTGGTGAACGTTTGGGGGATGGTCAAGGAGTCTTTGGGGAAGAGGGCTAAGTCGATGAAGTTTGAATTCCAAATTTGATTTTTGTTGGAATTTAAAGTACATCTAGGAGGTTTTGGTGGGAGAACAATGCGCAAATGCCAAGTTTACGTGTTTAGTTAGAAGAGGGACTAGTTAAAGATGTAGGTTGTGCTTTGTAATTGTTCTTCACTGTTCAGTTTGGAACAGATGGATGTTATTATTCGTACTACTTGTTTCGTTAATTCTTAATTAATGAAGTGGTGAAGATGTAACTTTTTTATATAAAAAAAGTTATATTTTATGCAGTCATTCATCCACACCAACATACACTTTGGCTCGGTCAATCATTTGCGCCCCCAAATATCATAGGCCATCTTTCCTCCAATGGTCGGTAATGAAAAACCGTATTGACAAATGAAAAATGAAATTGATGTGGAAAAAACCTTGTAAATGCCATCATAGTGGGCTAAGTTGACTAGTTGAGTTAGTGGTGGGGTGTGAAACCTTAAAAGGTAAATCGAAAAAAAGTTTTAGCATGATCAACATAACTAATAACAGCTAATTACGAGTATCTAATAGTGATTCCATTATTCCTATAGTCAATTTATAAATAATCTTAGTGATTTACTCGTTTCTCACACTTTGCTTACTAGAATACAATTCATGTAAGAGCATCCACAGTCGTTTGCTTAATTGCCATTTTTACAAATTTTTTTGTAAAAAAAATCGTTACAGTCGTAAGCCAATTTGCATTTTTTTTTCATTTTTTGGAATAGTAGTTTGCTATATTTGAGAAAGAATTTGACAATTTCCATATTATAGGCGTCCCTAATATTTTATTATTTTTTCAAACCATCAGACGAAACAAGATGTTCCTTTCGATGAAATTAGGAATTTTTTTTTTTTAAATCCGCGGAAATTTTTTTTTGCCTAGACGAAACATCCAAATTTTTAGGAGATGGGTTTCGTCCCATTCCTTTCTAAATTTTAATTATAAATAAAGTTTGGACTATTTTGTCCCCATATCCTTTCAACGTTGAAAAATTAATCCAACGGCTATTAATTTCTCTTGTTTCTCTATATATATGCATTGCATTCAACCGAATAAAAAACACAAACATTTTTTTAATCTTCTATCTTCCCCAGTAACATCAATTCTCTTTTTTGTCTCCTACTGAAAAATTTGTGAAAGGAAAAATGGCGAGTTATGGTTTGAGGGGGAGAGCTTAACCAACTTTTTAAGATGTTAATCTATTTCAAAGTTGGATTACTATAACTCAAGATCCGTTGGTCGGTATTGATCAATCTGGTGCACAGATTTGGTAGCGCAGTTCTTCAACATTTGTTGGATTATTAGGGACTCCGACCGACAGAAATCTAACCACGTTCTCACCACAGGGCACTGCCTCACATAAAGTGCTATAGCTTTCAAGTACTTTTGATCATAGACTCTACTATATAAATATTCTTATTTCTCACCATCCACTAATGTGGGACTATGTTGAAGCATCTCACACTTCCAACACACACCCAAAACCAACTCCCATTCAGGTGGCACTCTTCATGCAACCTAGGCCCCACTTCCATGCCACAACCAGCCACCATTTCATTTCCATATGGCCCATTTCAGAATTTTTTACCAAACTATCCCTCTTTTTGTAAGTATGTACCAAACTGTCCCTGTTCGAAAATTTAATACCAAAAGTCTCTGTCGCTAACTGAGTTAGCACCCCTAGTAATTTTCTTCGTGCCATCTCAGTTAGCGTGTGCCAGGGGATACCACTTTTCCCCTCAAGTTGGGGTGTGTGAAAAAACTCACAAAATATAGACACACTAACTCCGTTAGCGCGCCTATTTAAACCAAGCGCGTTAACTGGGTTAGCGTGATAGGTGGACTGTAGGGGAGACTACCCCTTAAATAGGGGTGTAGGCAAAAAAAACCCAAGAATAGACACGCTAACCCCGTTAGCGTGGCTCTTTGTACCAGGCGCGCTAACCGGGTTAATGTGCTATGTCGTTTGGAACCCTATTAAATCACAATTGCCGGCGCTATCTCATTATATTTATAGTGTCGCTCTCTCTTCTCTTTCTCCACCAATTTCGAAACCCAACTCCAAAACCCTAGCATCCCAATTGTAGATCTTACTCAAAAAAACTCTACAAAATCTTAAAGGATTTTCTTCTTCTTCTCTCACATTCATCTTCTTCTTCTCTCACATTCATATCTCCTCCCACTTTGAAAACCCTAAATCCATGTTTGGGCTTTCTTTGTTTGGAGATTTACATAGTGGATTTGTTATCAACCCATTCACTATGCCGTCTTCTCGAAGCTCGAAATTGCTCATCTTTTCTGATCATTAATTTCAAGGTATGATTTGTATATCATTTTATCGAATATATTTTTTTTGTAGATATTGATTATTTTTTTTATAAATATGTATAGGTATGGATTACGATATTCCTATTTGGCTTTATTTTGGTGGTGAAATTATCCGTGACCCAAAAATAGGTTGTTGTTATAGTATCGTTGATCCCGAAATAATTTGGGTACCCCGTACAATCACAATGGAAGAACTTGTTGAGAAGGTTTATGAGGTTACTAATTGGGATAGAGAACGATGGAATTTTAAATTTTTAGCATGTTATGCAGCGGGAGAAGGTGATAGTCAATATTTTATGACTGTGCCCGGAGGAAACGACAACTCTCTGAAGTCCATGATTGGTAGAACACTTGATCTGAATTTTAGTTGGTCTGCATTAGAGCTATATATTCAGCAAACCGAAATTATTAATCCCCAACCACATGCCAACCTTAGTTCAAGCTCCGCACGTGAAGTGCCGATCCATAAGATCATTTCCAATCCAGTTCAAACATCCCATGCAATCCCACCATCCTCACAAGAAGACACGTTTACAAATACTACAAGCCTGGATCCTACTAAATTTGAATTGCCATGCCAACCAAGTTTGGTTAATGATTACGTTCCGAATACCAATATTTTCGGGATATTTGAAAATGCTACCGTTAATAATGATTTAGTCGATGATGATGAAGAAGACGAAGATTCAGACGATGAACTTGAAAAGGGATTACAAAATGAAGACGAGGAAGAAGAAGATGAATATGTAAATATTAATATAAATGAGAGTAATGATGTCGATGTGAACGTTACTGATGGCTTCAATAATGTCAGCATTCATGTTACCGAGGAAATGGCACAAAGTGCGAGAGTAAATCATGGTCTACAAGAGTCGTCCGGTTCATCCACCGTATATGAGTTCTACATTGGACAAGAGTTTCAAAGTAAAGAATCGATTCAACATGCGGTAAAGATATACTCCATCAACAAATATCAGGAATTTATCACAATAAAATCTTCACCTACCATCTTTGTTGTAAAATATAAATTGGCTCCAAGAAAACGTTCACTTAAGGAGATTGTGCAAATCCCATCGGTTGCAAGTGAGGGTGGTTGTCCATAGAGATAGATTACGTGCAATCGTTCCGAATGGCCAGACAAATTTTGTTGTTAAAAAGCTAGTAGGGCTGCATACATGTGTGAATCCCACATTAAATCAAGACCTCTGCAAAGTTGAACTTGTATGCAGTTTGATTATGAATATTGTGAAGGCTCAGATAGGAATTACACCGCGGGCCATTATTGAGATAGTCAAACTACAATTGAATTATCAGATATCTTATAGGAAGTCTTGGATTGCAAAACAAAAATATATTGAGAAGTTGTACGGATCATTTGAAGGCACATATACTAAGTTGCCTTTACTTCTATTAGCAACACAAGCAGTAAATCCAGGAACTGTTGTCCATTGGGATAAGTATGATTCCGGTCCTGGCGAAGAAACATTCAGGTGCTTCAATTGAAGGGTTCAAGTCATGCAGACCTGTTATAAGTGTTGATGGGACACACTTGTATGGAAAATATAAGGGTTGTTTGTTAATAGCCGTATCACCGGATGTGAATGATTGTCTGTTTCCATTTTCCTTCGCAATAGTTGACGGAGATAGTGTTTATACATGGACATGGTTTATGAGCTGAATTCGTTTTTATGTCACTGATTGGTTTGGTTTATGTTTATCTCTGATTGCCACGCCGGTATTTTGGCTGCCATGGACTCGCAGAACGGAGTGTGGAACGAACCAAATGCATATCATCGTTATTGTATGTGATATTTTGCTACAAATTTCTTTACCAAATTTGGTAGCAAAATAATGAGGACAAAAAATTAAAATTATAGCATGTCAAAACCAACCCAAAAAATTTCAAAACAAACTCGCGAAACTGGAAACAGATAATGTAAAAGCGGCAAATTGGTTGAAAGAGAAATTAGTTGACAAATGGGCACTTTCTGAAGATGGAGAACGTCGATATGGCATAATGACTACCAACTTATCAGAAGTTTTCAACTCGGTATTGAAAGATGTGAGTAGTTTACCAGTAACTGCTCTTGTGGACTTGATCTTTTACCGTCTTAATTCTTACTTTGCTACACGGTGTCAGTTAGCCAACAAGCTCATTAGTGAAGGTAAAAAATTTGCACAAAGAGTACAAGATTTGATAGATATCCGGTGTGAAAGAGCCAACATGCATGAAGTGATATTGTTTAGCCATCAACCCAGAGTTTTTGCAGTCAAAACAGGTATACGAAGAGTAGGTGGGAATCAAAAGGGTGGTAACTTGCACACCGTTAACTTGGGCACTAAAACATGTACTTGCAAAAAAATTCAGCTATATCATATACCATGTTCTCATGTTCGAGCTGCTTGCGCATATCGCGCTATTGATTACAAGACGTATGTTGATACATTCTATTGTATTTGTTGAATGATTGTAATATTGTATTTTGTTGAATATTTTGAGATCTTTAACATTTTGGTTGAAGTTTGTATTGTTCAATATTTTGAAGTTACTGAATGAATGTATGGTATTTATTATTTTCAATGAATGTATGGTAGATGTAATTTTGAATCTCAGTAGTTGAGGTGTATTCACCTGTGTGTTTCTAGAAATTGGAGATAGCCACAATCATTAACTCAGTTAACGTGCCCCTTTTTACCAAGGACGTTAACTGGGTTAACGACTGTTGTGATATAAAATTTCCAGAAACTTTCAAGTTTCTGGAAATTGGAGATAGTCACACTCGTTAACTCAGTTAACGTGCCCCTTTTTACCAAGGCTGTTGAACTGAGTTAACAACTGTTGTGAAATAAAATTTCCAGAAACTTTCAAGTTTCTGGAAATTTGAGATAGCCACACTCGTTAACACTGTTAACGTGCCCCTTTTTACCAAGGTCGTTAACTGAGTTAATGACTTTTGTGATATAAAATTTTCAGAAACTTTCAAGTTTCTGAAAATTGGAGATAGCCACACTCGTTAACTCAGTTAACGTGCCCCTTTTTACTAAGACCATTAACTGAGTTAACGACTGTTGTGATATAAAATTTTCAGAAACTTTCAAGTTTTTGAAAATTGGAGATAGCCACACTCATTAACTCAGTTAACGTGCCACTTTTTACCAAGGTCGTTAACTGAGTTAACGACTATTGTGATATAAAATTTCCAGAAACTTTCAAGTTTCTGGAAATTGGAGATAGCCACACTCGTTAACTCGGTTAACGTGCCCCTTTTTACCAAGGTCATTAACTGAGTTAACGACTGTTGTGATATAAACTTTTCAGGAACTTTCAAGTTTCTGGAAATTCGAGGTAGCCACACTCGTTAACTCCCTTAACGTGCCCCTTTTACCAAGGACGTTAACTGAGTTAACGACTGTTGTGATATAAAATTTTCAAAAACTTTCATGTTTCTGGAAAGCTAATAATAGTCACACTCGTAACTCAGTTAGCGTGCCTATTTTTACCAAGGCCGTTAACTAAGTTAACGTGTGTTCCTATATTCACAAATAGACTAATAAAAATATAAAGCTGATACCTGAATACATTCTCAACATATACATTCCCAGGCAATCATAAGCCAACAAATACAAACTTCAACCCCATGTTACAAATCATAAGCCAACATATCATTCCAAGGCAATCATAATCCAACATATACAAACTTTAAAGCCATGTTATTCCAGAAACATATACAAACTTCAGCCATAACACAGCCTACTAAGCCAACAAATACAAACTTCAGCCAACATATCATTCCAGAAACATTACAAACTTCAAAGCCAGGTCTCAAACACAGCCTACTAAGCCACCCTTCTCCAAACACAGCCAACAAATATTCCAGTTACAAACACATCTCCCAAGAAATCATAAGAGTTCAGCATAACATAAACTACCACGAATTCTTTTAAAATTACAAAAATACATTAAAAAAAACGAAAATTTACCTACAAAGGGGTGAATAGATTTGGACGTTTTCTTGCACGTCTTTGGACTTGCCTAAGTTAAGCCGGAAAGGGGAATATTATCTTCGTCAAGTTCTTCTTCTTCCTCTTCTTGGATTTCATCAACCGGTGGAGATGGCTCCCTTCTTCTTCGTTGTCTTTCTTCTTGTATTATTGGACGAGGACGAGATTTTGTAGCTATTGTCTTCCGACGACCTGTTTGGTGCACGGGACCGGACAATACCGCATCTATTCTGTTGCCTTCACCGACGAGATCTGCTTGTACTCGACATGACTCAACAATTTTACGCACGAATATCTTCAACGGTTTGGCTACATTACTCTTCAATACTTTTGCGTATTCTTTCGCTTGAATCCATGTTTGGGCCATCTACACAAAAACAAAACAAACATAATAATAAATTCAATAAATAAACTTTGGTAAATTGGTAGATTAATGGAGCAATGTAAATATGGACATAAAACTTACAACACTCCGAAGCAATGGTGTCTTCGGTTGGAACATTGGTAGATTAACGGAGTATGTGTCTGCTGGATCGGCGGCATGTCTCCGTGTCAGTACTTGGACCCCCGCTGGAAGTTGGCTTGTTGGAGAAATGTAAAGGCGAGTTATTCTCCTATACTACGCCATGTAAGGGACATGGAAAGACGCATCGAACGGTGGAATATTTGCAAGTAAATGATCGAGATGATGGTTGATCCAATTATCCACGAGTACGTGCAATGAAGCTGCCCAATCGTAAGCTGCTTGTCGACCCATACCGGTGACACTATGTAGATTGGCATTGTACAGTTGACGGACCGGAATATTCTGAAGAAACCCAAACTGATGGAGTACTCTATCTGAAAAATAGCCCTCAACTGTATCAAAGTGGATAAGCGGTGCTTTTGTCAACCACAGTTGAGGAGCCGAGGTAAAAACTGGAGGCAATCTCTCTAAACGTGCCTCAGTATATGGTTTTCACTTAACACAATCATCTGCCAAGTGGTTAAGCCCGTTCCAGTAATATGAGAGGCATCTATTAGGGCTAGCCTTCCACGTCAACGAACCCATCCAATACACACCTTGCGGTGGCCTCATGTTCTCGTCCTCGAAAAGATTCACCCACTTTGGTGATTGCTTTGCGACAACGGGTCGGCCAATTTGTAGTCGTTCCTAACTTCAGACCTGTAGCATCAACATTGGTCCGTTCATCTGCTTGGCACCGAGAGAGCAATTGCACATGGCTCTATATAATGTGGCCAACGCAGCACTTTTCCAACTGTACGCCCAACCTCCACCAAGATTGGCAATTAGTGGTAGGTACATTAACGACACGGAATCTCCGAAAGAATTTGGGAACATCACACCTCCGAACAGTGTCATTATGTAGGCCCGGCAGAAACAATGTACTTGCAACTCAGTGGAGGCAATAGTCAACGTACCAGAGAATGTGTCCTTCAACAAATTCAGTCTCACCGATTGCCTACAAGGGACGATCGATCCACCTCTACACCGAGATACTCATGGATAATTAACTCTAGTTCAAATTCCATTGTGCCAGTTGCGGCATGTCCATCAATTGGCAGACCCGTTATTACAGCAACATCTTGCAGTGTCACTGTCATCTCGTCGACCGGCAAGTGAAAACTATGTGTCTCGAAACGCCATCTCTCGAGAAGGGCTGTTAATAAGGGTCGGTCGGCCTTAATGGAGCTCATCAACCCGTTGTTGTATAACCCACATTGCTGTAATATCTCATGTACACGGGGATGCATCTCTCACACGCCGTGCCCCCTAAAACTACACCCCGAAGAATTTCTTTCCAAACGGCTTTAGATTGATGCTGACCTTGTAAAGTCAAAAGCTTTGGGTCGATCAGATCGGGAACCACCGGAGGAACATATGAGGAAAAAGATGGGCCCGGCTGACTAGATGGAGAAGAAGGTTGATGTTGATTTGGAGGAGGAGACGGGCCCATTTGATTTGCCGGAGAAGAAGAAGGACCGGCCTCATCCTACACCCAAAAAAAAAGTTGAAATTCAACATACAAATTTATATTTTTAATGATGTTAAAATTGAACGTATGAAATTAATGTCAAATCATCTTACATTGGTACATCTTTGTCTACCACGGTTCGTTTTTTTTTTGGAGGTTGTCCATGACATGTCCGTGGACCTTTCTGGGTTGTTGGAGGTCTACTACTACTCCCTTCTTCGGGATTACCCACTGTCCGAGCCATATGTTATATCAAATAGAATCCTACATGTTTGATAATATATGTTAACAAATTTACCTTAAAATCTCTATAAATTAATTATACAATTAACAATGTCTAATTTCCAAAATTTCAATATCAAATAATATAACTCACAATGTCCTTTCCAAAATTGGATTAATTTTGGTTAATTACACAATGCAAATTTATCATGTGCAATGCAAATTTTATAACCAAAATCAATCACGTACAAATTAATCAATGCAAATTTATCAAAGCAAGTCTATTAAGGCAAATTAAAACCTAAACCTAAATCTATCAATGCAAATTTATCAATGCAAACCAAACCCTAAATCTACTAATGCAAATTTAACCCTAAATTTAATATATTTATAATGTACAAACCAAAATGAATCCTAAATTTCAAATCCAACCCTTCACCCAAAATCACTAAAAATTATTTATCATAAATTACGAACACTTACAAACGAATGTTGGGTTGAAGGTCGAAGTCGACTATGCCGCTGCAGATCCGACCCTCTACGTCCGAAAATTTGGAAAAAAGGTTTATGGGTTCACCAATAATTTAGGGAAAGTGTTGGTTGAGATGAGATTTTCGACAGTGAAGAAGAGATTTTAGTAAAAATTTTGAGAGACTGGGATAAGTAGAGGCTGAATTCAGAGGCTAGGGTTTGTGGGTTAGGTTCAAAATTGCGCGTTGGGGTTTTTGGAGAGAGAATAAATGAGATGAGAGTGAGACAGCATGTGTTATTTAAGAGGAACCCAATCGACACTCGTTAACCCCGTTAACACGCCTAGTTTAAATGGGCACGCTAACGGGATTAACGTGTCTATACTTGGTGATTTTTAACCCACAGCCCTCTTTGAGGAGTAGTCTCCCCTATTGTCCACCTATCACGCTAACCCGGTTAGCACGCCTGGTTTAAATAGGTACGCTAATGGAGTTATAGTGTCTGTATTTGGTGACTTTTTTTGCACACCCCCACTTGAGGGGAAAAGTGGTATCTCCTGGCACACTCTAAATGAGATAGCGCGAAGAAAATTACTAGGGGCGCTAACTCAGTTAGCGATAGGAACTTTTTGGTATTAAATTTTTGAACAGGGACAGTTTGGTACATACTTACAAATAAGGGTGGGTATCGGTCGGTATCCGACCTAATATGGACAATCCACTACCGATCCAAAGAAGATTGGTTTTTTAATTTTCTCATCCGCAACCAATCCAAGCCTTAATTGGATCGGTTTCCATCCAAGCCGATTAAGCTCTGTTTGGATTGAATTTGATGGTCAGTTTGGCGTGCTACTTTTCATCTCCAACATCATTCACAATTTCATTGAAATTTAACTAATCAACTTCAATCAAACTTAAGAAACAACATGTATTTATTTTTCAGAAATGAATTTAAAATGAAGATTCATAAAACCGCAAGTTGCTAATGAATTTTACACTAATTGCTTGAGATGATGACGTTTAAATGGGTGAGATACACTGCTTTTTCACATGCATACTTCTGTAATCTTAGTTTTTTCTCATAAAAGGAACATCAATAACCATAGCTAATTGAATTTCACATACAATAAAAAAGATTTAGACAACAATTTCTGCTTGACTTGTTTAAAGTAACTACTAAATATTATCTATTAAGCTGGGCTACACTGTAAATCAAGCATTTCTCAACAAAACAACACACATGGTTATGGAGAATCAAAACATAGGTAGAACAACTGCTCGGTTTGTATTAAAGAAATTAAAGGAAACTGTTTGTATCTCCAAGAAAATGCGAAATGGTTTTTGTATATTCAAAAAATTAAAGGAGAACTAGATTTTTTATGAACTAATTCATAGAGGTATGGTCGGTTCGGTTTCATCAACTATTTGAAAGCCTCATCCAACAACCGAAACGGTCCAGTTGGTTGTTGAAGATCAAGAACCGGGCCAACCCAACCCTATAATTGGTTCGGTTAAAAACCAGTCGGTTCGGATTAGACTGGTTCGGATTGGTCGGTTCAGATAATAGTTGTCCACCCCTACTTACAAAAAGAAGGATAGTTTGGTAAAAAAAAATTCCCCATTTTAATAATCCATAAACAAAAGCCCATAAACCAAATTTAAAGACCCATCTAATTATTATTATTATTATTATTATTATTATTATTATTATTATTATTATTATTATTATTATTATTATTATTATTATTATTATTATATATACTAGATTTGCCCGTAGGCACGTGCCTACGGCACGTCTTCAGAACGATACAGCATATGAAAAGCCTTGTAAACAGTAAATCAACAATTATGTAGCTCAAGTTTGAATAGTATGACAATAATTAGTTGTAAATAAAAGTCCATGTTTCCATATATATATATAGTATGACAATAATTAGTTGTAAATAAAAGTCCATGTTTCCATATATATTTATATATATATATATATAAAGAGAGAGAGAGAGAGAAATAATTAAATAAATAACGCAGTTGTTTTGGGGGGATTTGAATTTGAGTTTTGGGGAAAACTTTTTTTTGGGGGGGAATGTGTTTTGTGATGTTAGATCTGGGCCTTTGATTTTGGTCGGATTGAAGGAGAGCCACTTGATAGCTTTCTTTGTGTTTTATTATATAGATACACACTTGGAAAAATGGGGTATTGCATACCTCCCCCCTCCCCCTTTAAGATCTCAGCATTCTCACTGAGCTCGAAACTCGCAAGCTAATTTAGGATCATCTTTCTAGCCGATGTGAAGTGGAGTACCCTAATTCTGCTAACGTATTGCCTCTGGTCTCTCTACCAGCATACTGTCTTCAGCCAAGCGTACATTTAACCCACACTTACCCATCGTCGGTATCGAAAATTGACTTTGATACCATTTTTAATGCCTTGAGCCCCGCTCAGCTTCGTACGCGCCTACGCGCCCCTACGTGACACCTAAAACAAAACCTAACCACGTTCCCACCATAGGGCACTGCCTCACAAAAAGTGTTATAGCTTTCAAGGTACTCTTTGATCATAGGCTCTATTATATAAACATTAATATTTCTCACCATCCACCGATGTGTGGGACTATGTTGAAGCATCTCACACTTCCAACACACACCCAACACCAACTCCCATTCACGTGCATGCAATCTTCTTACAACCTGGGCCACACTTCCATTCCACGACCAGCCACCATTTCATTTCCATATGGCCCATTTTAATAATCCATACACACAAGGCCATGAACCAATTCTATAGGCCCGTCTAATTATTTTATATATATATACACACATACACAAACACATATTTGGAAATACAGGATATTGTAAATTCAAAATTTTTGGTAAATTATAACGATCTATTTCTAAAATTTGTCATAGTTACGCGATGCGAGAGTAGAATACATGCAAACCGCTGGAAAAGCATTTAATTTTGAAGAATGTTTTGATTTACTTAAATATCACCGAAAATTTCTTTGCATACAACACATGTCTTCGAATCTGTCCCGAGTTTCCAATCTGGGGAAGGTTGTAGTAGCCAATATTCCTCCACAATGAACAGCTGGTATTCAGATATACCGGTTAACTTGGAATTGCCTAGACCCCTCACCCGACCACCAGGCCGAAAAACAGAGAGGAGAAAAGGGAAAAGGGTGGTTGAATCATCAAACTTTGCTCAAATTGTCGAAGAGACAAAAAATTTAATGCTTTGTACAAAGAAGTGTTGGATCCTGTAGGCAAGGCAAAAAACACTAGAGGGGGGGTGAATAGTATTATATAAAAACATAAAAACGAAATTGAACTTTTTCTTCTGTTCAATCGACTTGAAAAGAGAAAGAAGTCGACTGAGGCATCAGAACAGAAAAGTATTTTAGACAAGTCTGATCAGTCGACTTATAGCGGAAACTAGTCGACTTGCCAGACAAATTTTCGAAGAGTATATTATACCAGTCTGATCATTCGACTTAAGTAAGAGAGAAAGTCGACTGTCCAGACAAGTTTCACAGAGAAATTAGAAACCAAATAAAGAAAATACAAGTTCAGCAAAATACAACCACAGAGTACACATGATGTATCCTGATTCGGTCTTTCCGACCTACATCCAGTCTCCAAGCAACCCACTTGAGATTTTCTACTATTCTTGAAAAAAATACAAGAATACCCTACGGCGTTTAGACAACAACTTTGTCTAACCCGTAGACTTCTCTCACCACTAGAGAGAACAAACCCACTCTTCAACCAAGAGTGAAAACCTGACTCTACAACCTAGAGCCCTACTCTCCAACCGAGAGGACCGCTCTCACAACTGAGAGTGAAAAGAAAACAATAAAATGTTACAATCAACCCATAGCCTTGTTTTGTGATTGTGATTTTGGCTAATCGGTCAACTTCTGAATTCAGTCCAAAATGAATTCAATGTTATATTGGACTGAAAATCAGAGAACCAAGACTTAGAAGATTGGAGTGCTAGTTTGAATGTTTGTTCTTTTGAAAGCAAAAAACCTTAAACTTTTTATCAAATGCTTGGAACTTTTTAAAGGTGATTCCTAGGCTCTATTTATAGAGAGGAATCCCTTGAACGTTTGTAAAACAGTTAATAAAACGGTTTTAAAATGGAAAAATACTTTTGAATTCGAAAAAATAAGTTTTGAATTCTGAAAGCTGGTGAAACGACTTGAACAGTCGACTGGATTGCCATGATGAGTCGACTGGCCAGAGTTTGAAATAGTTCAGATAGTTTCGTACTGATACAGTCGACTGGTGCCATAAGATAATCGACTGCTACTCAACAGCTGATGTGAGTTCAAACTTTTTCGACATTTAATCTTTTTGAAAAACACTCAATTATAAAGATTTGTGTGTGTGTATGACAAGACTGTACATCAATCTAAGACTTAAAAAAGGAAAAATTACAATTGTTTTACAAGACATGTAATATAACACATTGGAGCATAGGTCTTGTCTTGAGTCTTGACTTGAGTCTTGAGTCTAGAGATGGAGCTTTAGCCTTTGTCTTTGACTTTGAAGCTTGCTTGATCAATCTTAAGCTTTTAGAGCCTTGTAGCTTTCTTGATCAGTTTGCTTTGAGAGCTTCGTTTGAACACTTTGCCTTTGTGTATACATGGTAGTGATACAACCTGCAATATATAAAAGGTAGCACAACAACTATGAATTGTGTTGTAGTCATCAAAATCAAGAATCAACAAGAAATGCAAGACAAAAGGAATTTGGCGACAGAAATAAAGCTTGCCATTAAACAAAAAGACTACGAACTTAAAGAACGAATGGAGGGATCTCATTATGAGTATGAACCTCATTACATTACCGGACAATCAATGTTATTATTTCATGTATAGACAAAATAAAATTATGCAAAAATGAAGTTACAATAGGGGGAAAACGATATTTATATCTTCATTTAATTTAAGCATTCTCCATTGTATCCTGCTTTATTTTAACAATGTACCTGTATTCATTTTTTGAATGAAATCTTGGAAAACACAATATTGAAGGAAAGATGTTATATTGAAATACAACATCCTGAATACAAAGTAGTGCATAACTATTATGCAAATAAATTAATGTCTTTGGTTTCCTAACCCACATCTCCATATTTGGATCAAATATGCTCCACCAAAGCTTGGCAAAGTGCATGATATTTTTTCCTATCATGTAGAATAACATTGCGTGACAATTGAGCTGCTTATTCAGTTGGTCCACCTCTATTAGGTACGGTCAAGGTCGAGTCAGGTATTTGATCGTAATCATAATCATCAATTTCTTCTTCTCGTTCATCCTCAACAATTATATTATGTAAAATGATACATGTTTTCATAATTTTTCATGTGTATCCTCATCCCCGAACATTCCTAGGAGCCGCAACTCTCTACCGGACATATTCGTCTTTGTTTTTGTCATATTTTCTTCTAATGCAAAATATTAATTTAACTAATGCAAGATTTTAGTGTAAATGATGCAAAATATAATATGGACTTAACAATCCCTATTTCAAACTTATATTTCACATAAACAGAATCTTGGTCATACCGACACTATTTCACTCCTCCCTCGGAGTACTCTAACTCTTGCCGGACTCGGGCATCGCCTAAATCATAATTATTCACTTGGATTTGACTAAGTAATTCTCTCTGATTCATGGACCTTATTGGCCAACCCCTAGCCCACACACGTGGATTTACTAGGCATATTCTTGGTCCATATATAGAATTCACCATTTGAATATCAAATAAATTCAACTCTATCTTTAGACAGCAACAAAGTGGTCTTGCGAATATCATATAAATTCCAATACTCATCATTAAAAATGATTTCTTAGTTTCATATAAACATAAATGAGTCTGCTACAACATTTGTAACATCCCGTAGTAATTTTAAAATAAAAATACATATTTTTTATTTTTTTCACGTGCAATGCATGTGCAGTTTTATCTCATTTTTGTTCTATTTTTTTTATTAAGTTATGCAAAAGTTTATTTTTATTTATGTCTCATTTATTTTTCTTCTTTCTCTAAATTAGATGAATTTAAATAAATAAATAATTAGTGAAAGCCCAATGAGAAGCCCACTAATAAATCCTACATTTATTTTGTACACTTTTTCTACACTTGTCTTGTAACAAACTAGTAACCTACTAACAATTAACAAAAAATAAAATAAATGAAGAGTATGTATGTGTACTTGTCACGCCCCGCTTTCCAAAAATATGGAATACGAGCACGTGACGAAGCCCAGCGGATGATTTTAACATCATCCATAAGCTGTAGGATCGACTTAGCATCACAACAAGAATATAACAACATATATATACAACCAAGCATGCATGAATAATTCATTAAGCAACAGAAAATAATTGAAAACAAATAATAATGTCCACATAGTTTTCAAGTCTGGATCAAATGTAAACTAGGGAACGTAAGCCCGTTACAAGTCTTATACGGAAAGAGAAATAAATACCTTAAGGAAAGCAATTATTTAAACAAGTCCTTGCTCCAAGCAAAGCCTAAAATGTCTGCTTGCTAATCCCAGCAGGTAGCTTGTCCCAAAGTCTGCTTAATAAATATAAAAAGGGAAAACAGGAAAAACAAGAGAAAATGCCCTTAATGCAAGCTAGGGCCACAAATAGTGAAAACAAGTACAAGTATGGGGAACAGGAACTGGAATCAAGAATGTAACAGAGTTATAACAAGTAGTGGAAAAATCAAGAACTAGCTGACAAGAGGGACATCCTAGTGAACAGGCTAGTTAACAACTATTAATGGTAAAACATATGACAGGTGAACCTGTAGGGGTAACTAACCTCAAGTGACATGTCTCAAGTCTAGTGTCATGTGTTATTTCAAATGTCAGGTCTCAAATATCAAGTTGTCAAGTCTCAAGTAACAAGTTGTCAAGTTCAAGTTGTCAAGTTCATGTCTTGTGGTGATTACTATCTAGGTAGCACTTCATGCATCCATCTTTTTACTGCATGGCTGCTACAGTCAAAGCAATTTTGTTTAGACCTAGTAATGGATTTTATAGGGCGGCGTACTCAGGTATCAAGTATCAAGCAAGCCATGGTTCATGAATCGGAAAATAAATAACAAGTTCACGAAGCAAGTTCGCGAATCCACTAACAAGTTCAAGAACCGCACAATGGGTTCATGAATCAAACAAGTTCATGAGCCAAGTAACTGACTCCATGAATCGAACAAGATATAACAAGTTCATGAACCAAGTATTTGGGAAACACGGGCCCCCTTCTGAGTACACTTACCTATATTGTCCACTCTATAGTCTTTCCAATAACCCCGGCTTGTTACTTTTATTAATTCTTATCAAGCAAGCATACATATGTGAAATATTATAAATTAATTCTAAGAAAAATTGGGGAAGTCCTATAGGGTGTCCAGCAAGTACATATGAAATTTCATGTCCAGCGCTTGCTGTTTACACAGCTAAATTAATTCGCAAAGTAAAGATGTGCAGCAGTTTTGCGAATCTGCGTCTACCAACACAGCTGCAGTAAAACTGCCATAACTCCTAGATCGTAACTCCGAATTCAAAACTTTCGGAAGCTATCGATATCTAGACATCTAGATCTACATTTTCTATTCAGGGATTGGGTCCAGATTCTAATGTTAAATGGGTCGAAACAGTGAAAGAAGATTCAGGACAGCAACATGTGGAAATAACTTACTAGCATAGATTACCTGGAAATTTGTCATTTGGCGTCTAAGTTATTGTGTGATATAAAATACAGGATAATGGTGGTCAAAACAGCAAATAATAATTGTTTTTCAAGTCAAATGGTTGCAAGTTCATCAAATACAAAATGTAACAGGTGTCTACAAATTTAGGGCTACTTAATTCATATGTTCATGTGTTTAAGGGATAAGATGAATCCAAGTAATTATAATTTAATACAACGAAATTATTGTGACTCTTAGAATTATGAAATTTCGGGGATTAATATTGATCAACAACGATAGTCAAAAAGGAGTCACAATATCGAACTATTTGTAGTATTTTCAAGGGGTGTTTGTACTAGAATAAAAATGTGTACAAGAGGATTACTTGCCTTTAGGAGAGAAGACGATGAATCCGACGGATGATGAGAACGGATCCCGACACGGACGCAACGAACAGATCGAACACGAACCAATCACGAACACACGATCACAATTGCAACACGAACACTAAGCACGGATCTCGATGATCAAGATCAACAAGATCAGACGGTCCAGATCTCCTGATGAGGAAGATGATGATGATGATCAAGATCGATCGATCGAGCGATTGCGATCAAAGGATATTGGCGATCATCATGATCGTGATGATCAAGGAGAGATCGGATGGTCTAGATCAAGGTGATCAAGATGATCGTGATGATCAAGATGAGATCGACGGCCCAAATTCAATCCATCTAACTCCACATGATCAAAGCAATGGTGACCCATGATCAATAGCAACCAGCGGCTGCTGGCCCTGGCTACGACGGCGGCGACGGGACGGTGTGGTGGCGGCACGTCGGCGGGGCTCGACTACGGCGGATGGCAGACCAATCGATGGCGGCACGACTGGAAGAGCAGCACAGTGCACAATGGAGGAGTGCTGCACTGGCGCTGCGACACGACGGAGGACGACGACTCCGGTTGCTGTCTGGATGTACCGCAGGGTGGATCGCAGCTGCCTGCGTCGGAGGTCGCGACAGTGGGGGCTGCCGGCACTGGGGGAGGCGCTGCAGTGGATGTACTGGGTGGTTGTGGGGCTGGTGCAGCGCTGGAGAGTCATGGCGCTGAGGTCGCAACTGGCGACAGGGGGTTTGCTCGCCGCTGCTTCGGGAGGCTAGCGTCGCTGAAGAAGGAGGCAGGGCGACGCCACAACAGGGTAACCAGCACGAGGTGGGGCTTCGCTGGCGCAGGACGAGGATGAGAGGTCGGAGGGTTGCAGCGAGGTCGGAGCACAGGGGAAGGGGACGTCGGGATGGGTTGCACTAGGTGACGCAGGGTTGGAGATAGGAGGTCAAGGATTGAGGGTAGATGAACAGTGATGTGGCGGCTGTAGTTTTAGGATAGGGGTGATAGGGTTTAGGGTTAAGTGCAGGTTAATAGGGTATTTATATAGTGGTTTATGGGTTTGGGTTTAAATGGATTTGGGTCCAATAAGAGATGGTTATTGGTTTTGGGTTTAAAAATCTAATAGGAGATAATTAAATAGAAAAGGATTTATAAGACATACCTATATATA
Organism: Hemerocallis citrina; assembly: GCA_017893485.1. Lineage (NCBI taxonomy): Eukaryota > Viridiplantae > Streptophyta > Magnoliopsida > Asparagales > Asphodelaceae > Hemerocallis > Hemerocallis citrina. Next base: position 115,615,321 of record CM030362.1, read on the forward strand.
TACATATACATTAAATTGTGAACAATTAAAACTAGTAGTGATAAAAATAATTATAACAATCTCAACAGAAAAAATATTACTAATACCAGTAATAATAATTATAACAAAATATACATTTATCAAAATATCATAACAACAACAACACATTTAAATTTAAATTGAGTAAAAATATAAATAACCGGTCAAATAGAAATAGAAATTAAAACATGCCATTATTCGAACAAAATATAGTTTTCGTTTAGAAAACGCTTTAATAGAATATCTGAAACAAATTTCAAAACAAGGTGAATTTATAATTAGTCAAAATACAGGAAATATTCAGAAAATATGTATTTGGGGAAAACAGGGCTTACAGTACTACACGTGCACGTGTGTGTGCATGCATAGAAAGTGCAGGCCGGCCACTAGGAGGGAAATGGGAGAGTGGAGAGTGGGGGTGAGTTCATGTGTAGTTATTTAGGTAGTGGAGTTAATTCTTGCCACACAATTTTCCTATATAACACCCCCCCCCCCCCCCCCCTCTCCCTATTGTATGTTATTTGCACCTAATCTAAAGAATTAAAAGAGAGAAAAGAAAGAGAGCTAGAAGAGATTTCGGTTTTTCATCTTGGAGGCTTGGAGTTGCTTTTGCTAGGAGAAGTGCTAGGCCATTGGAGTGGAGGTAGGAGCTTTCCTTTAGGAGATTTTCAATTTGTGCAACAAAATAGGTCGGTGTCATGCTTGTTTTCTAATTAGCTTAAAAATTATGTCTAGGTGTTATGTAGTAAATTATAGTCTAGTTTAATGATTCATGCTAATGAAATTTTGATACATGTTGAAATGATGAAATTTGCTATTCGTAGGAAATTATGAGTTGCATTATGTGCTAAATTAAAGTAGATGATGTGAATGATGAATTAGAATGGGGAAAGGGATAATTAAATGCAAGTGTTAGGTAATTGCAAAAGAATGATTTTATTTTTTTTTGCATGAATGTCATCTTGTACAAAATTAGACAAAATATGAATATGAAATGTGATATATAGCAAAGAGGAATTAGGAATGAATTGGGGGAAGAAATGGATCTGGTTGAATAATGAAAAATCACACGAAACATATGTTGGACAAAATTTGCATAGTTGCATCGATATGTAAATCTCTTATAAGAGGAAAACGACTAATTTGGGAAAAGAGAGTTAAATTCTAATTAATGAGGATAAAATCAGTAAAGTTATTAATTTCGAGTGGTACATAAATACAAATTTATATTATTATTTTTGAAGAAAAAAAATAATTGTTCGAAATCAAATTTCATGTTTACACGCTTTAGAAAATGAATGTGTAAAAAATGGGTATAAATCCCCTTAAATATAATTAATCCAGTAAGAGAGATATTCTGGAGCTTAGAAATATTTTTTTATAATATTAATTTGGGGAAGAAGAATAGGAAACAAAATAGTTGAAAAATAAGAAAAGAGAAAGAAATAGAGAACATGTGCTTAAAATAATTATCCCCATACTATATCAGAATTGAGCCTTGTCCTTAGTGGCCAGCACATGCGCGCTACGCCTACGCGCGCCACGTGGCGTCGCTGGGGTTCAGGGGTCTCGGGTTCGAGGCTTACTGAAGACTTTTAATTTTTTTTGAAGTTCTTTTTTTTTGGATTTAAAAATCCAAAAAATTATATAAATATTTCTAAAATATTATGAGGACAATACAAATATTTCTCACTGTTTTTAAATATATTTTGGAGATTTAAGAGTATATCCATGTGTTAGATAAGACTGAAATTCTAGGGAAACGTATATAAACAAGAAAATAAAGGCTATTTGTGATGAAAAGAAAGTGTTAAGATTTTAATAATGAAATCCTAAGGGTGAGTTGCAAAAGCGGTATTTTAACTCTTAACAAACTTGCGGTTGAGAAGGTTAGGTGAATACGGAAAAGAAATCTTATGAAAGTAAATAGTTGAAATTGTTCTTCTTGATTGATAAATACACTAGTAAGTTGAAAGAATCAAATATGATGTGAATAAATAGAGTTGAAGATGTGAATTATAAGAATATGAGTACTCATGATCATTGAATATGAAAAGATGTGGATAAATGAAATTAGAAACATGAATATAGAAGGGTATGAGTACCCATGATTATGGAATATGAGAAGATGTAATTCTAGAGGTTGGTGAAACCCAAGTACCGGTAAATGTTGAAGAGAACTAATTGATTTGAGATTAGGCTATATGGGCTATCTCGGTATTTTGTTTAAGTCCGGTAGGAGGGGAAGCTAACTCTAAATAGTGTAATTTATTCATGTTTTAAGCATAAGAATTAGGCACTAAGTGAAGATGTAGTAAACTTGGGCAAACGTAAGTGGGTTGCCTCTATATAGTCTGATGGTGGACTCCGAGACTATAGACCCAGTTTGACGGTGGACTCCGGGACTGTGGTTTCTTGCGATGGAGGTGAACCTTAATTAAATCTGGGACTATGATTGGTTGGACGGTGGACTCCATGATCATGAATAGTCGAATGGATGGGAGGTCGTGCTCCAGTGTATATGCTTATACCGGTGTAACCCCTGTTTCCGTTAATACATATTTATTTCAAATATTTTTCAGTATTTTAAATTCTTAGGATCTTATAACTATTCTTTCTTAATTGATTATATTATTCAAACTACTTTTATGAAGCCCAATATTTAATTATTCAACTTTTTTAATATTTAAATGATTTGAAGCCCAAGCCCAATTATTTAATTAATTATCATAAGCTTAATCCTATAACTAATTTGTTTTGAACCCAATAACATATTCTTTTATTCATATTTATTCTAATTTGTGAAGCTCAAATATAAAACCCAAGTCTACAAATCCAAACACATATTTATATCCCAACTCGTTAACCCATTATCCTATCCTACCCAAATTTAACTACCCGTATACAACCCCCTCACATTCCCCTACGCTTCACCTTCTGTAACCCCATAACCCCCACTATCCCTCATAACTACCCCCCCCCCCATTACTTTACTAATATTATATTATTATATAATTATATAACAACCCCTCATTCCCGTTCTCTCTATCTCTCCCCCACCTTTGTCTCCTTCCCTCCCTCCCTCCTCTATTTACCCAAACGAACAGAAAAACCCCCCAACTCCCTTCATCTTCCTCGCCATCCGCAACCGCCATAGCAGCACCGCATTCCCCTTCGTCTCCCTCTGGCTCCACATCCGCCGAAGTCCTCCGCCTCCATCGCCAGTGCAACCACCATTGACGCTCGTCTTCCCCACTCGAAGCCTCCCATCGTCTTCAAGCTCCTCTCTCTGCTACCGGCTCGCCTCCACATTGCGCTGCTCCCCGATCATCGACCTCATTCCCAGTCGTCATCCCCTCTGATCTCCAGTTACTCTGAAAACCCAATAGAGAACCTCCGCCTTCGCCGTCGAGCGCCTCCATCCCCTTGCCTTGTCGACGCCGCTCGAAGCTCCACCCTCTTGCTCTCCCCTGTGCACCCTCAGCCTTCGAGCGCTTCCTGCTCGAGCCATCGCTTTCCCACTCTCGTCCTCCATTCTTTTCCCTGTTCGCTACTATTCCCTCTCTTCCTCGTTGTCGCATCTCTAACTTCACAGCCCTCGCTCGTCGCCACCCGAGCACTGTCGTCGTCGTGTCGCCGCTGCCTTGTCGTGGTCGTCGTCAGCCATCGCTTCACGACTACAACATCGCGTCGCCAGTCGCCGGAGTTCCTCCCTCCTTCTCTCTCTCTCTGTCGAAGGAAGGAGACGAGTTTCCATTGGTCCATTTTGGTGTTCTGTGTTTTGGCGCACGAGATCCGGAGTTGCTGTGTGGTGTTCTGCCTTGGATCCGGTGTGGGTACTCTTGTTGTTGGATCCGCTGTGTGTGCGAGTGTCGCTCTGTTTTGGAGTTTGCCATTTGGTATTTTGTTCATGTCCCACACATGTCTTGGAGCGTCGCCCGGGATTCTGATCCCCTTAGTCTTGTATTCAGTATCATCGTCGTCGATTATCAGGTAAGTATCCTCTTGTACAAATCGGTTGTTCTCATACAAGCTTCCTTTGAAATATACCACAAGTATATTCTTTGACTCTAATTCGTATTCTTCAGTCGATTTGAAATCTGTTGCTATACATAATCCGTCGATCCTGTATTCGCATATGATCATGAATACTTTGTTGCCACATATACTATATGAACACGATTAATACACACATATGTACTCTTAGGATTATACATGATTATGTGCATGATTGTTTTACCCGTGATAGTAGTTTAAGTATGATATCTTGTTATTGTTGATTAAAATTAATAAAAGTAACCAATCGGGATGTAAAGGGAAAGATCTAGTAGTGGGCAATATAGAAGAGCGTACTGATTGTATAGAAAGATCTAGTAAGGGGAAAGATCTAGTAGTGACCTATAGAATCCACCACTAGGCCTAAACGTAACTGATTGTATGTACCAACCATGTAGTAAAAGTATGGATGCATGAAGTGCTACATAGATAGAATTAAACATTAGACTTGAGATTAACACGTGCACTTGCATAATCCAATTACATGTTATATATTCTTGTTGACTTGTTTACTTGATTACTTGTTTACATGTCACTTGTTTCATGATGTCTTGTTCATGATCTTGTTTACATATTGCATTTCTCATATTACACGATTCTTGGTTCCTTACTCTTTCTCTGCTTTTGTTTCGTTTTGTTATTGTCCCCTTAGCTTGTACCACTTGCGACCCGTGACTTGCATTATCGGGTATCTTCTTGTTTCTTCTTTTTGTAATAATGTACTTGCAGGTCCAAATGGAGAGTTACTAGAAGGTGTTGCTGATCAAGTATTTTAGTCTTGTTAATTATCATGTTATCTTTAGTTCATGTTTTATTCATACTACTCTTTATTGTATTCCGGACGTGTTTGACCCGTAACTACTTGTATTTTTCCATCTGTTGGTTATGTTATGGACTATGTCATGTACTTTTGTTATCCTATTGTGATTTTTCATGCCTGCGTGATTTTGTTGTTATCATGTTGTTGAGTTACCTGTACAGCTTATGAATGGTGTATTCGCATCATTCGCTGGGCCTCGGTCATGGACTCGTATTTCCATATTTTGTGAAGTGTGCGTGACAACCAGGGCTAGAGGGACACATATGGGAAGTTCGCATGACGAGAATTTCCGTATAAGCTTGACAGTGGACTCCAGGGCTGGGATCCGTACTCGTAGGACGTCTAAAACTTGTTTTATTACTGGGTAGTTTTCATGGCGAGGGATTAAACCCTTTAATGTGGAGTACGTAGGTATTTGCCCTCGGACCTATATAGTATGGGATGCATAGAATCCGAACAAGTATGCATTAGTGTCATCTTAGCGTAAACATCTGCATTAGGTATTAAGACATTGCATACACTGACATGTTTAGGATAGTCACTTTTCACTCTTTATTTTACATTCAAGTTTGTGTATGCTAAAATAAGTGAGTCGCTATATTCTGATATAGCAAGGATGGCCGTGTATAGTATTGTGTCAATTGTATGTAACTGCCCAAAGTATTCAATGCAAGCATTGATATTGCAAGGAGATATAAAGATTTGATGCTAAAGATTACTTTTTGTTTTAAGTTGTTGATGTTCAATTGTACGTTTATATCATGTTGTACTTCATTTAATTTTTCGCTGCAATGTTGTAAAAGAACTTGATGTAATAAAGTTTTAAAATTCGTTGTAAAATTGTACGAAATAAAGTAAAGATCTTGTTTATGCTACGAATTACCATATTTTGGAATTCGTGGCGTTACAACATTGTAGTTAAAAACATCTAAATTTAACCACAATTAGTTTGTCTAAAATCCATATGCAAAATAGTAGGTTCAAATTCCAGAAAACTGCAACTCTTGCTATTTATAAAAATCATAGAAAATCTCACACCTCATTTAAATATGATTTCTTAGAAACAAAAGAAAGATTAACTAATATACTTGAAATTCTTAATTTAAAGTTTCCTCAAAATAATACATATGAGAGATTAAAATGGTCTGAAACCACAAGGTGTACAAATTTTTAGAACCAAGGCAAAGCTATCAACCAGTCCTAAATTCAGATTTGTTTAAAATACTAAAAGATATCCAAAACTCAAGAAATTTTTTGAAAATTTTATAGACATGTACTTAATTCAAATATAAAAAGTTCAGTATCAAATTCCATATATGAAGAGAAATTTTTTGAAAATAAGCATGATATTCATAACAGAATTATAGAATATGTCATATTTCAGTTCTTAACCAGAAATGAGTTCAGATTTATTATAATACCAAATGATATCCAAAAATCAAGAAATTTTTAGGAGATGCTATAGACATATATGGGATACACATCTAAAAATTTGAGCTTTAGATTTCATCTAGTTATAGAGAAATGATTTTCGGAAGTAAGTCCAAAATTTTGGATAGAAACTGTAAAAATTTCCATGTCAATCTTACCATAATTTCACACAATTAAATAACAATTAACACATAATCTAAGGATGAATACTTATCCGATACAACATATATAGCTTCTTTAACATGCATACACCTTACAATATAGTTGAAATTAGAGCAGTAAAATTGTTACCCACCTATAGCTTCTGAATTCGATTGCTTCTAAGATCCTCGAAGTGCTCCAACACCAAAATCGATAAACTTAACATTATGATCACAACAAAACATACACTATTACTATCATCTCTTACGTTAATAGTCTACAACTCATGAAATAAAATAAAGTTTCTAAGTTTACCTTATGAAAATTTCAACTCCAAAAAGTTAATTTCTCATCTCGGAATATGTGGGTATTTATAAGCCTAAATATGCAATACCATCCAACTCATTAATCCACCTCCCCTAACTCTAGATTCTAACTAATCCCACCTCCCTAAACCTCCCCTATGCCACTAAACAGTGAGAATCATGCATAAGATAAAAAATTTGATAATTTCATTAAGGCACCTTTTTGTGATAATCATTTCATAGAAGTCACTAACACAGTTACTCTTAAGTCCTTTTTCAAAAATAGAATATTAAATATACATATGGGTCATTCCCAAATATTTATATTTTAAAAATTAACATCTAAAAATATTCAAGGTATTACATAAGATATTATATGTAATTGTACAAAATACACGTGCATAACACATGCGGGAGAAAAATTATCATAACTCAATTTTGCGGGGTGTTACAAATGTTGACTTAAATGAATAATGGATACATTTAAAGATACCTTGAGTACTTGCCATGTCCCGTTAATTGACTTCACTGTATGTTGGCTATATGTGTCGAGAGACAAATACAGCAGTGCCAATGCTGGACTACCACAATCATATTGACCAACTAAATTATGATCTTCAAATGCAGTAAGTCAGCTACATCTGACTACCAAAGAACCATTAGGGAAAAGAAACACACCGAGGAAGAACAGAATGAATGCTCGTGCAATTCTCATCGCTTAAACATTATATGTTTTAGCTGCTTCAATCATACGCATCGGATACTTTGAAACTTTCAATCATTTCTAGTAATCTCGGGAAAGAAACGAGTATGCACTATTTCAAATGTGTAAGGCTCGTCGTTACACGGTGGCAAGGGACCGATTCCGACGGAAATTCCCGTTAGCATTACCCAATCCAACGGAATGAATCTCAACTCACCGCACGGGAGGTAGAAAGTGTGGGTCGTGTTGTAACGCCCCGCACTCAATTCGTACGTACACAATTAACTAAATTCTAGCCACGCCCACCATAGGCTGCCTCAAAAGGGTGTCCGGACGATGGGTAACCTTTCTCATTGGCTTTTCCTATATATGCATACAACTTCCGTAAGTTACCACCGATATGGGACTTTTTTTTTCCCTAAGGGTCAACCCGGTCAAACACCACACCCACATTCAATCCTTCCATTCTTTCTTTCACTTATTCATTTAATCCTTCATTCATTCCTTCATATTTCTTACATGGTCAAACCAGTCAACACACACTCACTTTTCTTTCTTTATTTCCATTTTCCACGTCACCATCCAAATCCCTCCTATTCATTCTTTCTTTCATCTTTAGTATTATATACTATACTATATACTATATATATATATTCTTATACATATACTTTCTAGAAATACGGGGTCTCACATTCACCCCCTCTTAAGAATTCAGCGTCCTCGCTGAATACGGGACGTGCAATCTAGTACAGGATCGCCTTTCTAGTCGAATGTAGACTTGTCTCCTAATCGCTGCCCACACAGGGTCTTACGCATCTCATACACACATATTGCGTCCCACGCACTTCCTATATACAAGTCCTACATTCGATATCGAAAGTTGGCTCTGATACCATCTGTAACGCCCCGCACTCAATTCGTACGCACACAATTAACTAAATTCTAGCCACGCCCACCACAGGCTGCCTCAAAAGGGTGTCCGGACGATGGGTAACCTTTCTCATTGGCTTTTCCTATATATGCATACAATTTCCATAAGTTACCACCGATATGGGACTTTTTTTTTTCCCTAAGGGTCAACCCGGTCAAACCCCACACCCACATTCAATCCTTCCATTCTTTCTTTCACTTATTCATTTAATCCTTCATACATTCCTTCATATTTCCTACATGGTCAAACCAGTCAACACACACTCACTTTTCTTTCTTTATTTCCATTCTCCACCTCACCATCCAAATCCCTCCTATTCATTCTTTCTTTCATCTTTAGTATTATATACTATACTATATACTATATATATATACTCTTATACATATACTTTCTAGAAATACGGGGTCTCACTCGTGTCCCACCATCTCTCTACCAATGCCTCGACAAGCTACATAGACGACTTCTCCGTATCAATTTTTAGAAAATGGTGCCAGCCCGCCTGCTCAACTAATATCTTAATTAGTGGGACACGGGTAACATTGGTATACATATCGGAAAGTCGGATCCGATCCGGACCCGACCCGAACCCGGCATTGGACCAGAACCAATCCGGCCTATTCGGCTCCGGGTCGGGTCTGCTTAAAAGAGACCCCGACCCGGACCCGGACTCGGACTCGTTAAAAAACAGCCCAAAAAATCAACATAAAATAAATATTCTATCCTCATTTCTCCTCAATTCTAAATCTTCCTCTTCCAAACTCAAAAGTCATGCCTTTTTTTCTCTCCACTATTCTAAATCTCCACTCGCCGCTCACACTTCCGCTCCCACCCAAATGGGTAGGAATATTTTAATAGGACTCGGACCAGTAACCGGATCCGGTCCTCACGGGTCCGGGTTCGGGTCTAATTTTTGAACCTGTAGATGACCGGATCCGGGTCCGGGTAGCGAAGGACCCGACCCGATACCAATGCTAGACACGGGGGTAGAATTTTTTGTACATTTTGATTGGCTCCTCCAATTTTTCCTAAATTGACAAAATTCACCCTCAGGATGGACAGTAATATGTTTATAAATATGATTGCAATCATCTACTACCCATTTTCACTCGAATTGATCGATGTAGTCCACACTTGGAGTCTCTGCTTCTGTTTCGTTACTTGTGTTGCCCTGAGCTGACCCGTATTGACATTTTGATTTTATTCGACCAATAAACCTTTTTATCCAAGACATTGACTTTAGGGGTGAGATTGAAAACGATTTTTTAGTTGGTATGAAAAATAGAGAGTGATGAGATGAATAAGTTATGTCTCGGTACGAAAAATAAAGAGTGATGAGATGAAGGGGAGAGTTGCTTCTCGGATTGGTTTTAATGTCGGAGGGAGACAAACAATTTTATAGAAATAAGTAGGGTTAAAATCGGCAATTCCACCTCAGAGAGCCTCTAAATTAAAAGGGGTGTATTGGATTGAGATTTGAAAAGATTTTAAAAGAATTGAGAATCTCAATATTTAAGGAATTTATAAGGAATTCACCTAAAACTTTGACTAGAATTTATAAGGATTTTAAAATAGTTTGATGGAATTCTTATTATGAATTTGATGAAATTCGAAGGAATTCGATGACAATTGAACTTTTGTAGACTTTATAATTAGTTCATTTCCTACACAAGATTGTCATTCTCATAAGAGTAGTACGAATAAATATCAAGGCACCTCGCAAGTCATTGACATAAATCATCACATGGATAACCTATTAACTGTTGAAAACCAAATATGTTCATTATCAACTGAAATCATAAATGTATCAAAAAAAATCAAATCTAGTAATGTAAAAGCATATATAGTCACTTAGTAAGATTTGAATTGATGCTCGGTAATCTCTTTGCTCATCTTTGACTCCCATCAGCCATTGCATTTGTCCACATATCTGATGTTATACTAGCTCTCCACTTATTCGCTTCCTCTCGTTGTTGCTCTTGAGTGTGAAACATGTGGTCATAATCATTTTCTTCATTTTCTGGCAGTTAAGGCTCATCTTCTTCTTCAACAGTAAACTCATCAGAATGACACTCCTTACGAAGAAAATTGTGCAAACCTGCACAAGCTAAGACTCCTATCTATATGTCTCTAAAATTTCCACAAAAAAAATCCTGTAGTTTTCTAAAGAACATAGAACTCTATAACATGTTACTGTCTTGTCTCCTTGATGAGCTCGATGGTTTTCCAAGTTTCAATGGGCAAAAACAAACGCAACACATACACAGATAGAACCGGTGGTAATCACTAAGGTTTATATAATTTGGTAATCTTAAATATTACTATTGATTAAAGAAAGGGTTGGGAAGTTGGCCCATTTATTATGAGACTATTTTGGGACCATGGCAGAAACTCTTCTTTGATTGGTGAGAGCTCTCATGATGAGACCCTCCTTATTCAATTTTACTAATTTGTGCTGATCTCGTCCCTATTAGTATCAGTGAATGACAAATTGGATCCCATGTCATCTGAAACTCGGAACATTTATTGCAACACTGATCTCCATCATAAAATTAAACATCTGAAGTGATCGGTTGGTTTCATTTGAACTCAGTTCAGACTAAGGTTTCCTTCTTATTGCTTAACTGGTCGAGATTTTCCAAATTTTTCTACTATCTCTGATTTCGGTGAGGATGGTTTGGCGAGGATGGTTTGGGGGATTTCGGCGACGGGATGTTGAAGGAGAAGAAGATGGTTTGGGATTTCGAAGAGGATGATTTTGAGAAGAGGATGGTAGGAATGTTGAAGGAGAAGAAGATGAACAGTAGGAAACCATACTCACCAGTATACAAAATCAAGCTAATGAAAATATACAAGTACTGACAATCAATACCTCCACGAGAGGGGTGGATGCAACTGTGGAGAAGGAAGAACGTCTAGAGAGAATCACAAATGGCTTGAAAGTTTCTACAGAGAAGGTGAGAATTGCAAAGGCTTTTGGTATTTATACCTCAAACCCTAGATTCCATATAAATCCTCCAAATTCTCAATTCTACCAAAATCAATAACTTTTTGAATACTCCGAGAATTGTATGTGGTTATTTAAAATCTCAATTGAATACACTGAGAATTGAATAGAATCACTTAAAGTCTCAATTGAATACACTGTGACTTTTATAAATTCCTTTAAAATCCTAATTGAATACACTAGGATTTTCACATTCTTTTAAATTCTTTTCAAATTCCAATCCAATACACCCATGTAAATCCTAAATTAAAGGAAACAAAAATAAAAAATAAAAAAGGCAAAAGTGCCGGAACTTTTGTTTGACTTGCAAAAAGTATTGGTGTTTCCGTCCAGCAAAAAAAAATCTTGTTTGGGGAGAAGCATCCTCCAAAAAAATTAATAAAAAATTATTATAATGTACAAAAACCTTTAGAAAATTAAGCTAATTTAGAAGAACACAACTTCATTTTTCGTCCGTATAATTTTGTCATCGAATTTGTTATATTTTGCATTTGACTATTGCAAAAAACATTGAAAATTGCCAAATTTTATGTTGTCATTTTGCCAATTTTTGCCCAATACAACTGTGGATGCTCTAACATGTTTGATTGTGGCTAAAATTAATTAACCGAAAGTGTGCTTTAAGTTCACACACTGTATTGTATCTGTTGGTGTTGGGAAAGCAGAAAATAACTTCTCCGGGTCAGAATTACCGGCGTTGTAATTCTACATATGTCTCTTTTTCTTTCTCTTTTGTTGGCAGTTTCCTTTCTCGAAAATACGACATTGTATGCAGTGTGATACAGTTGACTCCACGGTTTTTCTCCTAGAAGTTTTTGATACATTGAATCTGCACATATATGGCATTGTAACCTGATATATCATTCACGATTTCTCTTATGATGAATTTCTAGTTCTACTACTGTTTGTGGATTAGTTGATGACCCTTGCAAGAGTTGTTTGCAATATGGAACCTTCAAATTTTTGTTGCAAGCTGAAACTATTATTAATCTGCACGTGCAACGCCCGCACATGCACCGACAACTATTAAATAAATTGATAATTAATATTATTTCCACTTGACATTATATTAAGTTTGACTGCCCGCAAATTACACAAACTCCAACAAATCTTGAAGTTACAGTAGTAAAGATACTGACACAAATACAGATGTCACATATTGTGTGGGTAATATGTGGATTTTCCTCTATTTTTACCTTTTATTAAATTTATCTGATCCAGATCCAGCCCAAGACTTTTATGGGCTCATGCTGGACCAAGTACCAGAAAATTTGAAAAACCCAACCCACCCTTTTTTTAAAAAAAGCTAAATTTCACTAAATTATACCCATTTTTCATCAATTTGCAGATAACTATACACATTTCTCTTTTTTTGCAGATGTGAGTACTCTGTCGAGATTTTTTGTACAAATTGGTGTACTATGTTAATTTCATGTATCACGTCCTAGCATGTGACGATTTTTTACCGCTTTTTCGGAGATTTCATCCTAATATACCTCTGACTGTTAATATTGTTTAGTTAAGATATTTTCTATAATTAAATGTGCTTATTACCTCATTCCCTTATTTAACAAAGAGAAACTAATGTTACCCTGTGCAAATTACATAACCTAAAGTAGTTTTGAGAAACTCATAAAATTATATAGAATAACAAAAAATTATAAAACTCAAAAAGTAATATATAATTACATAAAATTAAAAAGTCATCTCAAAAACTAATAAAGTTCGGTAAATGTAACCTGAATTCGACGCTCTTAATATCTAAAATAAAAATTCTTAAATTTCTTCTTAACCTAAAATATTGATATTAGTATATTAACATTTCGAATTACTTATCTTGAAAATGAACCCAACCACATGGCTCAGTCATCGAGTATTTTTGCAGAATCAAAGTAAAGTTGATTTCATGTTAAAATAAGAAGTTGATATTGATGCTACAAATAAATACAACTAAAGAACTAAAACCAATCAAATGAATGAAAGCACTGCTATAACTTACTTTTCTTGTGCCAGTTTGAATATGTGGAATATTTTCTCTGTCATCACCCTTATTCTCCTGAAACAAAATACAATGTCACAATGTAAGCAAAAGGAAATGAACAGAGTGAACAACGTTAGTTAGGATAGAAACACACATATCTTTGTCATAATGCTCCTTTGGACAAATCCATAGGACCGATGTTTGTAAATCTCTTCCCCCCCCCCCCCCCCCCCTAAAAAAAAATTTGTTATTTTTATTTTAATCTTAAAAGATTTTGTGAGCGCATGGGAGAAGAGACTAAAGGTAGGATATGAGAAAAGAACATGACATAAAATTATAGAATTTCAACAACAAAAAAAATACTGAAGCTGCACATTTAAGTGAGGAATTAGGAACCCCTTGAACAAAACATATACCAAACTAATACAATTTCATAATATAACAAAAAACCAATCATAATTTAAATGCAAAAATGGTGTTTCATTATTATAAATTAAGGCCTTATTAATAATAATTTCTCTAAAGTGTATTATTAAAAAAAGAGTCGAACATAAAAATCTATAATAATAGTAGAACAAAACAACATCGGTAATAGAGATCATATGTGTTTTCCATGAACTTCTATAAACCGCAAACACAACAACAACAAAAATTATAGTAGAACACATTAATTCCATTTTAATTGCTTGAAGCCCATGAGGTCATATGAGCTTTGAGCAAAGTTTGTAGCCAATCATTCATATCAATCCCAATCGTTGGTCTTTACAATTGATATTATAGCATCTTTTTTTGACTATTTATATTTTTGTTTACATGGACCTTCACTGTGACTAAGGCAGGTCATTTCTACTAACTAATAAATTTAATTCTAGGAAATCAAAATTGTTGTTGTTACGGTAGTGAATAGGAAATGTATTAATTCAATTGCATTCTTTTTAAAACCTCAATAATCCATGAACAATACTCAAACAAAATTTGCTTTCTTGATCTACATATATAATTACGCACCAAGACATGCATTTTTCCTCAATTAACCATGATTAACACTAAAAAATTCAATACAGTAGTTTAGTATGATACTATGTAAAAACTAATCAATCGATTCATAGGTATGAATGCAGCGATCAAATTCTTTAATCTATCAAATCAATAACTCAAACAAAGGTGGCATCTTTCGGATCTCGAAATTGCAAAAAACTATCACAGTAAGTGCTGAAACTATTATCATTAAAATAATAATAAATAAATAATAAAATAATATAACAAAAAATTAAGGCATCCACGAACCTTGAGGAGGGGGAGGAGATATGGAGTTGATAGCAGTGTTAGAAGAGGAGGGGATTAGGGAGGCGGCGAGCGGCACGGAGAGCGGCGTGGGGAGAGAGGGTGGCGAGCGGGGTTTGGGATGAGATTGTGGGAGACAGAGATGCAAGAATGAGAGGGTTTTGAGTTTTTTTTCTTTGATTAAAACATGTGTATTGTACGTGTTAATATATAAATGAATTTCTACTTCTGCTCTCATTTTTCTATTTCAAAATAGAGAAAGTATAGAAGGGGTAGGCCTATTAGCTTAAGATATAGTATAATAAATAATTACCTAAGAATGGGTGGTTTGCTATGTTGTCCTCTCGAAGCAACGTGTTGAACTAATGTAGTTACTCATGAAATTACATAAAACATAATGCAGACCAAAAAACAACAACCAAGTAGAATTGTGGGGAAATTAGATTACACTCTACATATTGTACTATTTATTACACAATTAGACTATATGGATTTATTAATCTAAGCGAAAGATTTCTCAATTAGCTTAAGATATAGTATTGCATCGAATAGCTCATTCAAAGATTAACACTTTCTTTTGTGAAAAATCTGGATATAAGTACAGTTGTTATTTTGGAATGCAATGTGGCATGTAGTCGAACAGTACACAACATATTAGTAGGTTAGTTAGTGTAGTAATGCGAGCGAGGAATATAATCCAACAATTAGCATGCATCTAAGTAAATTAATGGTGAACCATTCTATCAATCAGTTGGTGTGCATATCACATATCGAGCATGTTTTTTTTAAATGATTCAAGTTGGTGTGCACATAACATATTGCACTCCACATATATGTATAAAATAATAATCTGTGATCCAAAATAATAGACTCTTATCCATTTTATACCTATTCTAATAGGATCTCAGTGTCTTGACTAATTGTTCAAGTTAAAAGTGTAACAATGTGTCTACTTTAGCTCATAGTTTAAGTTCATCCTGTTACCCGTATAATCTGTAGTAACAGATTTTTAACAAACAGTTGTCATTCCATATTGTCACCTAGTATTAGAGCAAATCTAAGGAAACATGCATTTCAATGATCGACGGGCGGGGACGGCAAGGATATCGACGGGTGGTGACAGTGAAGAGATGGACGGGCGGCGACGGTGAGGGTAAGGACGGGTGGCAGGTAGGGATGGGCGTCGGGTAGAGACGGCCGGCGATGGTGGGGAATCGAAGGCCGCCGATGGCAATTTGGGTGGGTTTTGGGGTACGGATGGTGGCGACGGCGAAGAGATGGAAGGGCGATGACGGCGAGGGTAGCGACGGGCGATGTGTAGCGACGTCCGGCGATGGCGAGGAATCGACAGTCGGCGATGGCGATTTGGGTGGGTTTTGGAGTAGGGAAGGTTAGGGTTAGTGGGCTTGGGGGAGAAGTGGTAGAAGAAAGTTTTTGTTTGTGTTTTTTTAATTATGCAATTGATGTGGGCTGCACGTGTTAATCTCTACTTTTGCTCTCATTTCTTTATTTTAAAATAGAGAAAGGAAAGATGGGGTAGTCCTATTAGCTTAAGATATATATAAATTAATGTTATGAGTATTCCTAGTTGTACCCAATATTTTAGTTGATGCGTTGAATTCCTACGTGAAATTTACTTGGCACAGACTAATATGGTATGTATAATCAAAGAGAATAATTAATTTTACCGATTTTAAATTAGGTGATGATACATACCATAATTCGACATAGGAATTCAATACATTAACTACATTGTGGATACATTAAAAAATGAAAAATAATATAGAGAGTGTGAAGATTTTTTTTTGAGTAAATATATTTTAATTATTTAAAAAATGGAAAGAAAGTTAAGCTCTAAAGAAGAGAGAGAGAGCGAGAGAGAGAAAGAGAGAGAGAGAGAGATATGTGATGTTTAATCAGTCAAAATATGGGTATAACGGTCAAACTAATCGAAAATTGATGTCGTTAGTAATGAAGAAATGAACCACAATAAATTTATGTGTATGGTACATTGAACAACAACAAAAAAATATAGGTATAGCTATCTGCAAATTGGTGAAACATTGGTATAGTTCAGTGAAGGTTACCTTTCTAACAAAGTAAAGAGAGCAATTTGTTTTAGGGCCAGGCTTCAACTTTACTTTGAATATATACAAATAAAAAAAAATGTTAAAACTATATCTTTTAGCAAGTGTAAGTGTCAGTGTGATTCATTGATAAGTCTTTTCGCTAGTGAGCAAGATATCCGAAGTTTGAGTCTCGCTGACACCAAAAATCTCCAATTTATTATACTAGGAATCTGCACATGCATTGCACGTCCTAATAAATAGATTTTTTTTAAAGTAAATATTAAGACGTAATCTAGCCTCTAACCTGAGACCCCTCTTTACTTATTACATACTCTTTACAAATTATTCTTAGTGGCATCAACTTTTATTTTATATGGGCGACATTTTTGTAAATAATTATATCGTAAATAAATTTAAACTTTGAGTGTATTATGGTAACTAACAACATTTGAGTAAATGAATAGTTAATATAACTTCCACTTAAAAATGAATGGTTAAATTTAGATGATTGATTGTCTACAAATTACATATTGTCTACAAATGACAATCCCAACCCTCTCATTATATTATTGGAGATTAGGGAATAGTGATTAGAGATAAGAGATTTTCGGTGATAAAGTGTGGGTATGTGTAACTAGGGCCATTATAAAAGTTCTTTTTGAAAATTGAAAGAAAAAACTTTATAAGTTAATAAACTTTTCTCAAGGGCCAATTGTATGGGCTTTCCACACACAAAAAATTGTATTGGCCGGGCCTTAAAGGCTTCAACTGCATCTGAATTTATAGTACCTTTGCAGTAGATGAGCTAAAGGAGTTGACAATTTTGGAGATTGTCGCGGTTGTTCTTTCTTTCAACTGGATAACCGATGTTTGTGAAGTATGGAAAATGATCAAAGAACCGGTGGTTAAAATAGATAAACATAAATAAACATAGATATACAATTCAATTAATTTCTATTTATTCTCTTAATTGGATTTATAATTCCTCGAAATAAATTAGCTTTGTCTTTCTATATGAATGCAACTTGCCAGAAATGATATACAACAATTTTGTATGTGTCGAAAAATAATGTTTGGATAAGAATTATTTCCAATAAAGAATAAAGATAAAATTTTGAAAATCATGTATTTAGTACTAGTATAATGTACATGCAATGCATGTCTACAAAAAGTAAAGTTATCAAATTAAATGAATATATATTGAATAAGAAAAAAAAATAGTTTATATTTGAATGTTTTAATTTGGGCTACACGTGCAGTGCACATTTATATTTGTTGAATATAGTTTGGAAATGTATTATACGTGTTTTTATATAGTTACAAAGTTAGGGTTTGTTTGTTACAAACCCCAACTCTCCCATTAAAATAGTAGAGATGTTTTGATTTGGGCTACACATACAGTACACATTTATATTTGTTGTATAGTTTGAACGTGTATTATACGTGTTTATATAGTTTTAAAGTTAGGGTTTGTTACAAACCTCAACTCTCGCATTAAAATAGTAGAGATAGTATATGATGATGAAAAACGTGTCCCACACCAGACAAATAAAAGGTGAATGTCAATGATGCCGGACCTGCAATCTATATAATAAAACACAAAGAAAGCTATCAAGTGGCTCTCCTTCAATCCCCCCAAAATCAAATGTCCAGATCTAACATCACAAAACACATTTTCCCCCGTAAAAGTTTTCCCCCAAAACTCAAGTTCAAATCCCCCTAAATAACTCATTTATTTATTTCTCTCTCTCTCTCTCTCTCTCTCTCTCTCTCTCTCTCTCTCTCTCTCTCTCTCTCTCTATATATATATATATATATATATATATATATATATATATATATATATATATGGGTAAAAGGGATATGAGCAACTTGGTCATTTAGTAAATAAGCAATTGATGATGTGGCATGCATGTGATTGAAAAATTCTTGAAATGGTTAGTTATTCAATGTATTACATGCATGCCACATAATCAATTGCTCATTTACTAAATGAGCAGTTGCTCATATCCCTTTTACCCATATATATATATATATATATATATATATATATATATATATGGCCATCTTCCATTGCAAACGTTACTGTAGGGCCATCTTCCGTTGCAAACACTACTGTAGTCTTTGCAAACGTGCAAATGCCTTAACCTGTCATTGGCGATGAGGGGTTAAGGCAAAACACATAACCCGTCATTGGCGATGACGGGTTATGTGTTTTGCCTTTACCCGTCATCGCCAATGACGGGTTAAGGCGTTTGCACGACATTTGCATTTGCAATGGAAGATGACTCATATATATATATATATATATATATATATATATATATATATATATATATATATATATAGGAAAAAAGGGGTATGAGCAACTTGCTCATTTAGTAAATGAGCAATTGATGATGTGGCATACATGTGATTGGACAACTTTAAAAGGGTTAGTTGTCCAATGTATCACATGCATGTCACATAATCAATTGCTCATTTACTAAATGAGCAAGTTGCTCATATCCCTTTTACCCATATGTATGTATATATATATATATATATATATATATATATATATATATATATATATATATATATATATGGGAAAAGGGGGTATGAGCAACTTGCTCATTTAGTAAATGAGCAATTGATTATGTGGCATGCATGTGATACATTGGACAACTAACCATTTTAATGATTTTCAATCACATGTATGTCACATCATTGCTTATTTACTAAATGAGCAAGTTGCTCGTACCCTTTTTTCCTTATATATATACTAGTATATTTTACGTGCGATGCACATTTGATAAAGAGTTGGAGTTAAACGTGCAATACATGTAAGTCAACAGTAATTAGCACGTGCGATGAATGCCTTAATTTAAAAAAATGGAGTTGAACCGATGATACACGTATTTTTAAAAAATTAAGAAGGAAAAACTTTGATGTGTACGTATGATGCACGTGTTGAAAAATAGATTTGGAGTTGAATGTGCGATGAACATGTTTCTTTAGTGACAAAAGTTGTGTTTATTTTGTGACAAAAAATATTAAAAATTGTTTATTTCTGACAAACTTGTCCATTAAATAGTAAGTAAATATATTATATTATAGATAGATAGATAGATGAATAGTAATTTACACTTGTGATGCATGTTTAATAATAAAAAAAATTAAAGTAAAAAATCTGACATGGTGAGGACTCGAACATGAGACCTCCTTCATATTAGTTATGCAAGTGCGATACGCGTGTTGATAGATTGACAAATGACACTAAGGCCTTCTCCCATTATAAGATTATATATATATATATATATATATATATATATATATATATATATAGGGAAATGCTTAATTGAAAACGGGTCTAGTTTTCACGGGTTGGAAAATAGTGATCTGAGCCGTTGGATCGCTCATGATCGTGATCAGCGGCTCAGATCGAGTCCCCCCATCACCCGTTTCACTTGATCAGTGGAGGGTTATGTAACCCTTGTTTTTCGTTTTATGTATTTTTTAGTGTATTTTTCTCTCTTTGTATTTCTCCTTGTATTTTCTGAACTATATATTGGAGTTTGTTTTCAATATATATTCTTTTATTTCATTTTGAGTTCCTTGTGTTGGTTTTTGTTCGTATTTTGTTTCGTTCTTCGTCTATTATTGTTTTTCTTTCTTTTTGCTTCTTTTCCTCTTATTTTGTGCTCTTGGGTGTTTATGGTGGTGTTGGTTGCTCAACCTATTCCCAATCCTATCGTTTAATACCTAATAGATTTACCAAAGCTAAATTAAACTCAATCCTATTTTGAATCCTATGCAATTAATCCATATCAATACCCATTAAACAATCCTATTACTACTCCTAATATATCCACAACCCAATTACCTATTAACCCTAATCCTCTATATATATACCCTCTCTCCCCTCAAACTGTAACCCTAACACCTAAACCCTAGCCCCTATCCTAACCCCCCGGCCTCTCCCCCTTGCTTGCGCCGCACCCCATCCCGCACAGCAGCACCCGACCACCTCCAGGCCGACCCTCTCCTCTCCGGCCTGCACTCCAACCCGCACACCCCCAGGTCGGCGTCCCCATCATCCCGACCTCCGACCACCACTACCCTACTACCCCCTCTCCGATCACTTCTTCCCCCTTGCTGACCAACCCTCCAAGCCACAAGCCGCCACAAGTTCACATCGCTCTTTTGTGGGTTCTCTCTTCTCTTGTTTCGAGAAGCATGCCGTGTGTTTGTGCGTTTGTTCGTGGGTTCGTTGCTCTTGATTTTGAATTCTCTTGTTCGTAGATTTTTGTTTGTTGCCCGGGAATCCGTTCCCAATATTCTTGGAGTTCGTTTCGTCTCGGATAAGGCAAGTAACTTGTACTCCAATTCCTTTGTTTGATACAAGTCAAAAATACCACCTATAGTGTAGTTGGATTTTAGAGACGACTCTTGTTTGTGTTATCGTGGGTTTTGTCTTTATTGTGAAAACTTGACCATAGTTGCCTCACGAAACAATCTTGACATGAATTAACTTAGGTTTTGTCCGTTCTTGATTTGATCATGTATGTGAGACTTCTTGTGAGAATTTGGGTATTTTGTTGAGAACCATGTGATAGACTTGTTTTAGATATGTTAATAATCCTAATTCATGATGTTTGGATACTTGGTAGACTCGATTTCATGTTTGGCTGTGCTTTGAACAAGTTTTGTATGATATATGTTGAGTCGTCGTTAAAGGGTGAAATCTGTATTTTGTAGCTGATCTGTTTTGTTTGCTGTTTTGGACTGTCTTGAAGTCAGTAACTTAATTTCGGTATAAAACATGAATTTTATATAATTTCGACTATTTTCCAATCCCTCTGACCTTGCTTGATTTCGTTTTTGTATGTGTGAGATATGACTGATTTACTGCAGAGGTGTCGACCTTTTACAAATTTCGTTTCCTGTTGATTTTGATAACTAAATGAATTTGATACTTGTGCTACACATATTATTTTGATTTGAAACTTTGGTCAGTATTTCTATACATATCTATGGATTACCCAGAATTTTGGTAAATTTTATTGATGAGTTTTATGTGTCGTTTCATGCTCGTTTATGAAAACTATACTTGCTGTATTTAACTCGCTGTCCAGTAAAGAATTGTGTTTTCATCCTGATTCTTTTTACTGAATGAAAAATGTTCGTGAAATATGAAAGTTAATATATTTTGTCTATTTTCACCTCCCTTTGGCGGATTTGGTTTTCTTTTTACGGCTTGCGAGATACTTTAGTTTTCGTACAGCAGTGTTGGGAATTCCAGATTTCCAAAGTACTGTTTCTAGATGTGTTCTTATTTTTGATGACTAAACTAATTTTATTGGAATCTTATGAAACTTTATATTTTGATTCTAGACATATAGGAAAATACCCCAAATTTTTCCTGAATTTATTTGATAGGTTTTGATGCAGTTTTCCTGACTGAGAATTCGTTTTACTGATTTCTGACTGAACATATTTTCTGGATTCAAACCTGTTTTGAGTTATGATGCTGTGAATGACTATATGACTTATTTATATTCGCTGGATTTGCACGGAAGTCTATTTTCCATATTCTTCGACGGATCCAGATTTGGAGGTTTGTAGTAGCGGAAATCACTATTTTAGTACAACACTGTCTTGTTGTCCTGAATTAGAAAACTAGTTGTTTTATCCTGTTATGTATTATTTTGTACCTGTACTTGTTTATCTTGCACCCTGAACCTGATACATGTTTATACCATATTATCCTTGCTTTGTTTTACGACACATACATGCATGCCTGATTATAATAATAAATGACCAAGCCGGTGTTAAGGGAAAGATCTAGTAGTGGAAAATATAAAAATGTGTACTGAGATGAGGACCTGTGTCCTGCCTGCCTGTTACGTGTTCATGACTACATAATTCACGATCCTGTTACCTGTACCTGACTGCATGCTTCCCTATAGGGAGATGTACTCGGAAGATAACCACTAAGTTATACCTGTTTCTTGTACCTGACTGCATACTTCCCTATAGGAAGGTGTACTCGGAAGAGAACCACTAGGTTCTACATGTTCTTGTTATTCCTGTTATCCTGAACCCTGAGTACACTGCCCTATGGACTCTACTAAGAAATTTAAAGCGAAACTGTTTATTGTAGCAACCATATAGTAAAAGCTGGGATGCATGAAGTGTTACCTATATAGTAATATAACAAGATTTGACATGACATAATCTGATTCTCTGTACTTGATACCTGATTATCCTGTTACATGATTACCTGTTTACCTGTATACCTGTTACCTGATAATTGTTACATGTTTACCTATTTACCTGATTACTTGACACTTGATACATTTTACCTGTACCTGTTAGTATACCATGCAACTTGTTTCTATTTTTCTAATTCATGTTAGATATTATATTTTTGTTGACACGCTTAAACCAGGCTAGTCTTGTTACTTAGAATTTTCTATCCCCTGTACTTGTATCCTATATTATAAGTGGCCCGTAACTTGCAATTGACGGGTACTTGTTTTCTTTTTCCTTCTCCTCTAATTTACTAATAGCAGATCAGGATGGTCGGCTGCCAGATGGTATTGGCAAGATGATGTATTAGTGCTGAATTTTCTGCTTTATTATTATTATTATTATTTGTTGCTTGAACTTGAATAAAATGTACTTGATGACTTGGATAATTATTTGTATTTTAGCGATGTGACCCAAGATATTATTAACTTGTCCAGATTCTAATTTATTTGAGATTTGTATACTTTTGGTTTCAAGTAAATCCCTGTTGGTATCTTGTTTCTATTATGCATGTCGGGTGTATCTTTTGCTTCCGACTCTGATTATTCCTGTGATATGTTGTAAAGATTCCTAAATAGCTTATGAATAATGAAAATCATTCGCTGGGCTTTTGTTACGTATCCTTATTCCGTATTCTTTTTGGGAAGCAGGGCGTGACAGGTTAATTTGGGAATTTCGTCCCAAATAACTCTTTTCCTGATTCGCTCTGAAAAAATTGATATAACCAAGGCCGTTGTTGGGACAACAGCCTAGGTTATAAAAAAATTGAATCATAGGCCATTGTTTGAACAATGGCATAGGTTATAACAACGGCCTAGGTTATAAAAAATTGAATGAAGGCCGTTGTTCCAAACAACGGCTTATGATTCAAATTTTTATAACTTAGGCCGTTGTTCCCAACAACGGCCTAGGTTATATCAATTTTTCAGAGCGAATCAGGCGAAAAGTTATTTGGGACGAAATTCCCAAATTAACCCTCTGCCACTTAAGTGATAACGAGTGATGGGCGGAGGCGATCTGAGTCGCTGATCACGATCAAGAGCGATCCAATGGTCCAGATCGCTGTTTTTCAACCCGTGAAAACAAACCCATTTTCAATGGAGCATTTCTCATATATATATATATATATATATATATATATATATATATATATATATATATATATATATATATATATATATATGAAAATGCTAATATGAGATGGTGAGATGGGTGAGATGAAAGTGTATATTGTGAGATGAGCGATTTGAATCATCCAAATCTCGATCACACCATTCACATCATTCTACATATCATGTAGATGGTGTGTACAAAATTTCAAGCGATTTGGAGACCTTTAGCCTCTGCATCAAAGCGTTCAAATAAATGCATATATATGTATTTCGCATCATCTTTATGATGTGTTGAACGCTTTGATGCAAAGGCTAGAGGTCTCCAAATGGATTAAAATTTTGTACACACCATCTACATGATATGTAGAATGATGTGAATGGCGTGATCGAGATTTGGATGATTCAAATCGCTCATCTCACAATATACACTTTCATCTCACCATCTCATAATAGCATGACTCTCTCTCTCTCTCTCTCTCTCTCTCTCTCTCTCTCTCTCTCTCTCTCTCTCTCTCTCTCTCTCTCTATATATATATATATATATATATATATATATATATATATATTGCCGCTGAATCTGGTGTGGGGGCAAACAGATAGTATTTATGGATTCTTAGGAAACTTTGAATAGCAAACTTGTTACCTGTTCCGCCGGAGTTTGACGCTGACTCCCGCCGTACACCTGCAAAAAGTGCGAGACACCGGGGTTGTTCCCGGTGACGCACCCTCCGACGCTCAAGTCAGTAATCAGAAGTGATTATGAAAGAGCGCAAAAACTGGAAAAAGATTGATTACCTCTTAATGGAGATGGATGGGGGGTATTTATAGGCGCTGCTGGGATCAGATTAGGAATATAATCCCTATGGTTAGATAAGGAATGTAATCCCTAATCCCAGTGAAAGGATAGATATGAATCATGGCCGTTGATTAAGATTTAATCAGAAACCCTAATTCTATCCTTTCTGGACCGGGTTCGCTGCGGGTTGAGACCCGCACCCAGTTGAAATGGATCTGTTCGTGGGTTAGTGGGTCTTCGAGGAGGGGAACCCGTACCCGCTTTAGACCCATTGATAGGTGAAATTACCGTTTTACCCCTAGGCTTCAAGATTCGTGCCCGATTTGGACGGTTCCGATTTAACCTCATTTTTAGCCATATCACAAGCCCCCCACTCCCGAAGACTGAGTTTGATCAGCCTTTGAGGAGTATTTTTACTGTTTAATGGCTAGTGGAGTTGTATCGGGGTCCAAATGGAGGGTTTTGAATCTCCGAAGGAGGTAGTGAGGTGATTTTTCAAGCTGTTCGTACTCTAAGCTGTTCTTGAGCTTCTCTGGATATTTGGTGACTTTTATCTATTTTTTTGGATTATTTATTTAATTTTGCGATGTGTTAACCGGTCATTCGGGGGTCTTAACAACACATTCTAGGCAATAATTATTCGTTCAGGGGCTCAAAAATATACCCCCGAATTTATAATTATTTTCTAGAATTTTTAGTTTATTTTCCCTAATTTTTAGTAATTTTTTTGCAATTTTTAAATGAATAAAACGATTAAAATAAATAAAAACTAATTTTTAATACTGATTTATGGCGTGGCGTGATCTGGGCCCTCCATCAACGCTGAGCGCGATTTTCTGGGCTATCGGACGACCCGCGTTCCTCTGTAGATAGTTTCTTCGTATGCGAGGGTCGGTTCCTCGTCCCCTCGGCTCGGCAGCTCGGCACTTAGCTCGGAATCTGCCGAACTACGTGGCGTGATCCTGAGCGTCCATCCCAGTGCGGATCCCCAAAAAATGCTATCTTGTCGTTTAGTGAACGTGGCAAGATCTGGGTCGTCCATCACGTTGAGCGTGGTTGAGCACGTTTTTTGACGGGATCCAATGGCTGAAGAGAGTCGGAGGAATTTTTCTCCATATGTGAGGGTCGGTTCCTCATCCCCTCGGTTCAGAAGTTCGGTGCTGTTAGTCGAGGTATGGAGTCAGACGTTTTGAAGCGTTCCGGCCTTGAAGCGTCGCCACCCTCCCATTCAGTAGCTCGGTTGCTTAGCCAAGCTGTTCGGTAGCTCGGCTAGGCACACCGGTGGCCAGAAGCTCAGAAGGTACATGTGGCCAGATCTGGAGCGTCTATCATTGCGTGAATCACGAGGATGGGGTTCAGATCACGAGAAAACATTATTTTTTCGTTTTGTGAGCGTGGCGCAATCTGAACCGTCCATCGAGTTTTGACACGAATTTTGGAGCGATCCGACGGTGATTCAGCCTCGGTAGAATATTTCTCCATATGTGAGGATCGGTTCCTCATCCCCTCGGTTCGGAAGCTCGGTGCTGTTAGCCGAGGTATGGAGTTAGATGTTTTGAAGCGTTCCAGCTTTGAAGCGTCGCCACCCTCCGACTCAGTAGCTCGGTTGCTTAGCCAAGCTGTTCGGTAGATCGGCTAGGCACACCGGTGGCCAGAAGCTCGGAAGGTACACGTGGCCAGATCTGGAGCGTCCATCATTGCGTGAATCACGAGGACGGGGTTCAGATCACGAGAAAATGTTATTTTGTCGTTTTGTGAGCGTGGCGCAATCTGAACCGTCCATCGAGTTTTGACACGAATTTTGGAGCGATCCGATGGTGATTCAGCCTCGGTAGAATTTTTCTCCATATGTGAGGATCGGTTCCTCATCCCCTCGGTTCGGAAGCTCGGTGTTGTTAGCCGAGGTATGGAGTTAGACGTTTTGAAGCATTCCGGCTTTGAAGCGTCGCCACCCTCCGACTCAGTAGCTCGGTTGCTTAGCCAAGCTGTTCGGTAGCTCGGCTAGGTACACCGGTGGCCAGAAGCTCGGAAGGTACACGTGGCTAGATCTGGAGCATCCATCATTGCATGAATCACGAGGACGGGATTCAGATCACGAGAAAACGTTATTTTGTCATTTTGTGAGCGTGACGCAATCTGAACCGTCCATCGAGTTTTGACATGAATTTTGGAGCGATCCGACGGTGATTCAGCCTTGGTAGAATTTTTCTCCATATGTGAGGGTCGGTTCCTCGTCCCCTCGGTTCGGAAGCTCGGTGCTGTTAGCCGAGGTATGGAGTTAGACGTTTTGACGCGTTCCGACTTTGAAGCGTCGCCACCCTCCGACTCAGTAGCTCGGTTGCTTAGCCAAGCTGTTCGGTAGCTCGGCTAGGCACACCGATGGCCGAGTCATGGACTTAAGCGATTTGTGGAGTCTTTGTTTTGAAACGTCGCAACTTTCCGTTTTGGCGCTTTGGCTTCTCTTAGTGGGCTTTTAAATTCCAAAGGAAGCCCAAACGTCGCATTGTGGTTATAAGTTCTCACTCCCCCACCCCCAAGCTCATTCCTCACTTTTTACTCCAAGTTTTCACTTTTACTCTCTGCATTCTCTGCTAGCGGCAATTTTTGCTCCAAGGCGGTTGCGTTAGCTATCGCGTGGGCCAGGCAATTTCTGGCGAACTAATTCCAACCGTGAACGTCACTTCAAGGACACGTCGCATCAAGGTCAGTTTATTTGCCTTAGCTTTTTTTAGAGATGTCAAGGGTAGACTCGGGGAGTGAGGCCTCATCCTCGGGCGATAGTGGCGCCGAGGAAAGGAGGCGAATGGAGATCCGAAGAAAGGGGAAGCAGGTGGTCGAGCCGTCCGTGGCCGAGGCGAAGAAGAAGAAGAAGAAGGTAGTGGCCTAATCTCCTGTAGTCGAGGAGATTGTGGAGACCCCGAGGCAAGCCCCTGAGTCGGGCCGGTACCCTTGTGTACTGTCCGGGCATGCTGGGGTCAGGCAATATGAGGGCGACCTTATGAAGAAGGCGATCATAGGTCGGTCGGAAGTCTACGAGGAGAACAACCCGGTTCTGACCACCGAAGTGGACAAGATTGCATCGGTGTTATCCGAGAGGGACCTGCTCCGGATCAGAAAAGGGTTCGCCATCCCTCTGGAGTACAAGCTGATTCTCCCCGGCCCTGGGATGCGAGCGAACTCCAAATTGTCATTGTAGGATATGTGTATGTTCGACCATGACTCGCTGAACGCTGGATTGCGCTTTCCTCTGCACCCCTTCGTGCTACAGGTCCTCGGGTGGTACTTCCTTGTGCCGACCCAGTTCATGCCGAACACCTGGCACCACGTGAATGCCTTCTTGCTGCAGTGCCGCAATGCCAAGGTCGAGCCAGACCTGACGATCTTGCGGAGCATATATCGGGTTCACCGAATGCACAAGACCGAGCATCGCTACTACCTGTTGCCGAGGAAAGGGGTTCGGATTATAGAGAACCCGGACTCGATCAAAGGTTGGAAGGAGAAGTTCTTTTTGTTGAGGGAGCCCGCGATGCTGAAGATTCCGACTCAGTGGAAAGCAGAGGTGCCAAAGTTTGCGAGGGCCGACCCGGTACTGACTGCGGCCGAGGAGGAAGTGGTGGGGAAGATCATGGCCCTCCCGATGTTGAACTGGAGGGAATTGATGGAGGAGGTGCTACACGGGTCGGGCCTCAGTCCGATCGACCCGAGTACGCTCCTGACATCTCGCAATATATTTTTTTTCTAAGTTTTTAGCTCGTTTCACTAACTTGCTGTTTGTTTGTTGTTTGGAACAGAAGCGCCGAAGATGGATTTTTTGGGGATGATGAACGAGCGAGGCAAAGTTGTCGATGGAAGGAAGAGGAAGAGGACGAGCACGACTACTTCGTCTGGTCGGCCCTCTAAGGTTGCTTCGGCAGTTGCTCCGCCTCCCCCATTGCTGAGGTCCCCTCGCCAGCAGTAGTCGTTGTCGCCAACCCCTCGGCTCTTGCTGCATCTGCCACGGTCGGTGAGGCCTTCGACATTTTGGCGGCGCTGTCGCTCCAGGCTCCGCCGCTGACCCCTCAGGCCGAGGTGATCTTGACCGAGCAGTATAAGAAACTGTTCGTCCCGGACTGGCGAGTCAAGAACCACGACGGCTTCCTCGGGAACTCGCAGATGTGCATGCAAGCCGTCAAGCACTTGGTGACCCCGAAGGATCGAGCTGCGCTGAAGGCAGGGACGGTTGGCGACGACACCTATGAAGTCACTCGGTCGCTCGTATCGGTAAGTTTGCATACTTTTTCTTTTGAATTTCTTTAAGTCTGCTGTTCGGCTCTTACTTTGTTCTCATTCTCTTTTTCTTTCGGCAGGCCACTTGTCACTTCGGCCATCTCCTTCAAGCATTCGCCGAACAGGAGAAGGAGCTGAAGGCCGCCAGTGATAAGGACAGGGCGGACAAGGTGAGGGTGGTTTGGCAGCTCGAAGCAGAGCAGAGACGAGCTAATGGCTTGGAGGTCCGGATTGCCGACCTTGAGGCAGACCTGGAGCGAGCGAAGGGGCGGCTCGCTGAGGAGGTTTCCAAAGCCGCCAAGGCTGTCGAGGAGCTGGCGGCGTCGGCGAAGACCCTGGCGGAGGCGAAGGCGGAGAAGGATGCTTTGGCGATGGTACCCGGGCCGAAGTCGAGGCTGAGGCGAAGGCACACATGGCCTCGAACATGGAGAAGTCCTACGAGAGAGCCCTCGACCACGTCCAGGATCGCGTCCCTGGCTTTCAGCGGGTCGGCTACAGGCTGTGGCCCAGAGCTACGGCAGATGGCGAAGAGGAGGAAGGTGAAGAGGAGGAAGGTGAAGAGGGAGAAGGCGAAGACGAGGATGAGGTGGTCGCTCAAGCCGGGGCGACGAGGAATGAGGGGCCATCTGACGAGCCGCCTGTGGTCGAGGCGATGTGTAACCCCTGTTTCCGATTATACGGATTTCCAGTTCCTTCCTTCTTCTCTATGTACTCTTGTATTTTAAATTCCGTATAAATCCTTCCAATGCATTTAAATCCATTTTGAATCTCCTATTGAAACCCAAATTATATTCAAACTTGAATCTTGTCCCACTTCTGTTTATTTATCTATTTTGAAGCCTAAATTAATCCATACTATCATTTATTAATTATTATTGTATTTATATTCATTTGAAGCTTGTTGGATTTTAGCCCAAACCCAAACCCATAAACCCATATACACATCCGCATACAATTTTCTCCACATTCTCCTCAACTGCACAATCCCCCACTATCTCCAAACTACTCTAATTATTATTTTATTAACTCCCACACCCTCTCTCTCCCGTTACTATCTCTCTCCCTCTCCTGTTTCCCAACAGAACCCAAATAAACCAAACCCACACAGGAACCCCTTCGTCTTCCTCCTCCCTCCGCTCGAACCCTGTCGAACCCCGTCCCCTACCTCCGTAACTCAGCGACGCCGCCCTACTCCCCGCCTGCGCGCCTCCTCGCCTGCATCCATCTGCAGCGACCACCATGCCCCGGCCTCCGAGGCCACCTGCCACTCTCTCTCACCCTGAGCCCCATCTTTGACGCCTGCCGTCCTCGTTCACGCCAGCGCCGTCCACTCCGAAGCTCCGCCTTCCGCTCATCTTCCTCAGTAATGCCATTACCCTTCCCTGCCATTGATCCATCGTCGTCAGTCGCCTCTTTCACACCCAGGCGCCATTGACAGCCTGGGTATCTCCACTTCGACCACCGCTCTCGAAGCCAGCGCAGCCATTCCCTGCACCATGAGCCGCCTGCGTCCCTTGCTCGACACCAGCCTCGACTCGACGTGTTCGTCTTCATCACGGGGCCGCTCCACCTCTCCCTCTCCTCTGTTTCTCTGGAAAACAGAGCACCCCCCCGGTGTCTCTCCATCCCGCTACCGCGCCGCAGTCGCGCCGCCTCTCCGTGGTCGCCTCTGCCGAGCGCCCCGCCGCAGTTCCATGCAACATCGCTGAGTCCCTCCCGCGCTCTCCTTCTCTCTCTTTCTCTGTCGAAGGGTGAAGGAAGGAGATGAAGAGCAATTGATTTGTTTTAGTGTTTGCTGTTCGTGGGCACAGGGGATTTGGATTCCGATTTTTCTGTGTGTGTGTGAAGAATGTGATTGGATGCTTAGGGTGGTTGGTGTGTTGGCATAGGGGATCCCACCTTTGTCGTTTGCTGTTTGGGTAAAGGATAGAAGAGGCAACGACTGTTTTTGCTATGTAGGTGTTTTTCTCTTGGATCAGCTGTGTTGGGATTTCTGTTTGCTGTTTGGGTGTTCTATGTATTGCTGTTGGGTATTTCTTCGCACGGTCTTTGCACGTGTTCTTGGGATTGCTCCCCGGGATTCTGATCTCGTTATTCTAGTTACTCTAACCGTCTACAAAAAATGCAAGTCCACTTGAACTCTCTTATTTATTCTAGTTCAAGTTTAATTGACCTCTTATGCAAGTAGTTCCAATTCATTTATCGTTAACCTTGCCTTGTGTCCCTTCCATTGGGAGTATCGAGGGTTTACACGAGCTAACCCGACGTATTATTGACCTCTTATTATTATCCATTGACTCAAACCCAAGCCTAGATACATAATTGACATGAATAAAAATAAATAAACTTGTACATAAGAAAACACGCCGTGATTAAATACATGTTATTACTGGAGATCTCGTGACTTGAACTCGACATGATAAACTTGACTTGTTTACTGGGAAAATTTACTTGACTTGTTTACTGGGAAAATTCACTAGACTTGTATACTGGAATAATTCACACTACTTGTTGTACATTAATCTTGATACATGCATGATACAATAATTCGATAATTGCCCACTTGATGAACATTTATGTGATACTGTCTTGTCTGTCTTGTACTGAGGTTTCGACCCAGTTATATTAGTAATCAGTTAAAATAATATAAAGAGAATTGTTGTTTTCAGATTCATTACTTCGCGTATATTATTGTGTAATATATCATGTTGCTGCATTATCACCATTCACTTGACATTCTTATAACTACTTGCATGTAGATATATGACTTAGTAATAAAATACTAAACAAGCCGGGGTTTCTAAGGGTTGACCTAGTAGTGGACAGTCTCAGAAAATGTACTCGGTAGAAGGTGGAGAATTACTTGTGGAGACGTGAACTTGTTATCTTGTTACACGAAAACTTGACATGGAAGGTGGAGAATTACTTGTGGAGACGTGAACTTGATATCTTGTTATCGTGATATACCCGAGTACACGCTCTGTAGACCCCACCACGAAGTCTAAAACGAACATTGTTGTGCGTGCATCGAACCTGTGGTATGGGACGCAGTAGTACGTGCACTAGATAGAAGAAACAACTTGATAATAGACCTAGTTGACATGTATATTGTCCTTGCAAACTTGATCTTGATTCATATTCCTTTATGTAACCTATTCCCATACTCTCTGACTTCACTACTTGCTGTCCGTACTTGCTCTAAGGACAAATTATTCTTTCTTTTTAGATGAACAAGTACAGGTGAGCCAGAGAAATTGTCCGAAGGCATTGATGAGCAGTTCTTTTACAATTGGAGCATGAGTCTCTCGAGCTATTTGGTAAGTTCTTATATTCCAGATTTGGTTATTGAATTCTATTCTTGTTTATGTGATTATGTTTTCTACGTGGTTGTGATTCATATTTCTTATATTGTTGATTAAGACTGGTACAACTTATGAATGATATGAGTTGGCATACTTATATCATTCGCTGGGCCTCAGTTACGTGCCTGTGTTCCTGTATTCCAGGAAGCGGGGCGTGACACGACGACGCAGGTGGACCCCTGATCTCTTCGTCTTTTGTAATTTTGTTTTTCCTTTTATTTCTGAAAATGTAACGCCTTTTTGCGGACTGGCCACCGCCTCTTCTTTTATGAATAGAATTCTTTCTTCAAATTTGTCTTAAGTGTTTGGCTCGGACTTTTAGTCTTTGAATGTAATGTGCTCGTCTTTCAGATCCTCGTTCATGCTCCAGACAACGCAGCAGCTTGGCGTCGTGTTGAGCTGTTTAAGCAGTCTCGCGAGGCTCGCCTCGAGGGTGAGATCGAGCTGATCAGGTGAGTGTCGCTCAACGTAGAGAAGAAGAACAGCGAGCTGCTGGCCGAGGTGCACCACCTACGGATAGTCGAGGAGGAACTCTCAACGAAGGAGGAAGAGCTAGCCTCGGTGTGGGCCGAGCGAGACGAGCTCGCGAAGAAGGTCGAGCAGCTGCAGAGGGTCACAGTCGACAAAAGCATCGAGGTGACCAACTTGGGTCACATTATATCTGATAGTGCTGAGCACCTGGGTTCGGCAAAGCTCCCTCGATTCAAGATACTGGTCAAGGACGACACTTTGAAAGACAGGATCGTTGAGCTCGAGGAGGAGGTGGCTCGTCTGAAGCCTCAGCCCGTGAGGACTAACGTCCGCAGCACCTCGTGTACTCGCGAGGAGAGAGAGCGAGGGACATCCTTTTACGAGCTCGCGACTCGTCCTCCCGTCATTGGTCGGACTGCAGCAGACGCACAAAGCGGTGTAGCTGTTAGCTCGAGCGGAGCCTCGGTCAGAGCCACCGTTAGGGTTAGTGGTGAAGAGGCGTCCCAGTTCGTCGGCCTAGAGACGAGCTCGGAGATGAAGAGACGAAAACCCCGAGTGTCTCTGAATCGGAATGTCCCTATTCCGAGGAGGCGCTGAACAAGCTGTATCGAGCTTTTGACTTCTTGCATCGTCTTCTTCGTTGTAATAACATGTCTTGTAAATTTATCAAGTTGCTTTTTTGTTGTAACTTCTTGCCTTGTAAATTTATCATGTTGTTTCAATAAAATCGAAGTTTGTCTGCCCATTGTTGTGCCGTAGTTGCCTTACTCTTGAACCGAACTATAAGGACCAATAGTAGCTTCTTCAAGTGTTTTAGCCGTAGAACTCTTGCCTTAGCTATAGAACTTCAGTTTTTGCTCGGAGTATACCGAGGCAACTTTGCACTTCAGTGGTGTGATAGCTCAGATTTCAGACTCAGTCCACGTGGCTCAATCTGGACGGTCGATCACGATCGTGGCACGCATCACGAGGTGGGAGGCACGAGTTTCAAGAAAACACTATCTTGTCATTTTGTGGATACGTGGCACGATCTGATCTGTTCATCACGTTCTGGTACGCATTTTGAGATGATCTAACGGTGAAATTGGTTCGGCGGAATTTTTCTCTATATATGGAGGTCTGTTCCTCGTCTGCTCGGTTCGGGGTACTGAGTTAGCGCAGTCGAGCCGAGCGCTTGGACTCCGAACCATCGTTAGAGTGGTTCAACGGTTGTGGGAGCAGTTCCGAATGGCGACCTACTTCTAGCTCGCTTAAGAGCGAACTTGCAAAGTAGACTCGAACCAAGTGTTGGACTCCAAACCATCGGTAGAGTTGTTCAACGGTTATGGAAGCAGTTCCGAATGGCGACCTACTTCTGGCTTGCTTAAGAGCGAACTTGCGAAGTAGAATCGAACCAAGTTTTGGACTCCGAACCACCGGTAGAGTTGTTCAACGGTTGTGGGAGCAGTTCTGAATGGCGACCTACTTCTGGCTTGCTTAAGAGCGAACTTGCGAAGTAGAATCGAACCAAGTATTGGACTCTGAACCATCGGTAGAGTTGTTCAACGGTTGTGGGAGCAGTTTCGAATGGCGACCTACTTCTGGCCTGCTTAAGAGCGAACTTGCGAAGTAGAATCGAACGAAGTGTTGGACTCCGAACCACCGGTAGAGTTGTTCAATGCTTGTGGGAGCAGTTCCGAATGGCGACCTACTTCTGGCTTACTTAAGAGCGAACTTGCGAAGTAGAATCGAACCAAGTGTTGGACTCCGAACCACCGGTAGAGTTGTTCAACGGTTGTGGGAGCAGTTCCGAATGGCGACCTACTTCTGGCTCGCTTAAGAGCGAACTTGCGAAGTAGAATCGAGCCAAGTGTTGGACTCCAAACCATCGTTAGAGTTATTCAACGGTTGTGGGAGCAGTTCCGAATGGCGACCTACTTCTAGCTTGCTTAAGAGCGAACTTGCAAAGTAGAATCGACCCAAGTGTTGGACTCTGAACCATCGGTGGAGTTGTTCAACGGTTGTGGGAGCAGTTCCGAATGGCTACCTACTTTTAGCTCACTTAAGAGCGAACTTGCGAAGTAGAATCGAGCCAAGTGTTGGACTCCGAACCATCGTTAGAGTTGTTCAACGGTTGTGGGAGCAGTTCCGAATGGCGACCTACTTCTAGCTCGCTTAAGAGCGAACTTGCGAAGTAGAATCGAGCCAAGTGTTGGACTCCGAACCATCGTTAGAGTTGTTCAACGGTTGTGGGAGCAGTTCCAAATGGCGACCTACTTCTAGCTCGCTTAAGAGCGAACTTGCGAAGTAGAATCGAGCCAAGTGTTGGACTCCGAACCATTGTTAGAGTTGTTCAACAGTTGTGGGAGCAGTTCCGAATGGCGACCTACTTTTAGCTTGCTTAAGAGCGAACTTGTGAAGTAGAATCGACCCAAGTGTTGGACTCCGAACCATCGGTGGAGTTGTTCAACGGTTGTGGGAGCAGTTCCGAATGGCGACCTACTTCTAGCTCGCTTAAGAGCGAACTTTTGAAGTAGAATCGAGCCAAGTGTTGGACTCCGAACCATCGGTAGAGCGAAGAGTAAACGCAGAGAGATGCAGACAATTTTTACAAGTAAAATATGAAAAAGCTTTCTTTAATGATGACTAATGGTCGGCTGCTTCTAAAGTTGCAAGCCGTTATTACAAGAGAGAAATAAAGAAAAAAATACAAGTAAGAGGAGAGGAACGGTTCGACATCCCAGAATACTTAGAGAGGCGTTAGTGCTCTCTCTTGGTATTTTAAGAGATGGTCGATATTCCAAGTCCTGGGGATCTCCCTGCCTTCGAGGTCTTCTAGTCTGTATGTGCCGGGCCGAACGACTTTGGCGATCTTATAGGGTCCCTCCCAATTTGGAGCTAGTTTGCTCTTCTGACCGGGGAAAGAGATGGCTAACTTTCTGAGGACCAAGTCCCCTTCTTTGAGGTCGGTAGGACGGACTCTCTTGTTGTATGCCAATTCGATCCTTCTTCGGTAGCTTTGTTGACGAATGGCAGCTCTTTCTCGGATCTCATCGATCAGGTCTAAATTTGCTCGGAGCTCTCTGGCATTTTGTTCTTCTTCATAAGCCATTAGACGAGGAGAGGGTATACCAACTTCTAGGGGGATCATAGCTTCGGACCCATAGGTGAGATTGAACGGAGACTCTCCTGTGGGGGTCCGTTTTGTGGTGCGGTAGTTCCACAGCACGTTGGGAAGCTGATCGACCCATAAGTCTTTGGAACATTTATCCAACCTCTTCTTAATGCCGGAGAGGATCTGTCGGTTAGCATTCTCGACTTGGCCATTCGACTGGGGATGGGAAACGGAGGAGAATCGGTGTTGGATGGCAAGGTCTTCACATAGAGCTCGGAAGGCAGTCCCGGTAAACTGGGTTCCGTTGTCTGTTATGAGGACCCGAGGGATGCCGAATCGGCAGATTACGCTCTTCCAAAAGAACTGAACTACCTTGTTCTCGGTGATCGTGGCCAAGGGTTCAGCCTCTATCCATTTTGAGAAGTAGTCGATTGCCACGACTAAGAATTTGAACTGACCGGGAGCCGGTGGAAATGGCCCTAGTAAATCCATCCCCCACATTGCGAAAGGTATTGGACTTGATAGGGAAGCGAGTGGAGCTTGTGGGAGGTGTCGGATGTTGGAGTACTTCTGACATGAGCTGCATTGCCGAACGTGCTGTTCGGCGTCCTGTAGGAGAGTGGGCCAGAAATATCCATAATTCAACACTTTGCAGGCTAAGGATCTGGACCCTGAATGTGCCCCACCGATGCCCTCGTGAAGTTCTTGTAGGGCGTAGTCGGCCTGCTCGGGGGAGAGGCATCTCAGGTAAGGCCTGCCGTCTACCTGTGTGAAGGAGCGTTTATATAGGATGCCTCCGATCAGTGTGTATCGCTCGGCTCGGGTTCTCACTCTTCGAGCTTCCTTAGGATCTTCGGGGAGGAGCCCGTCCCTCAAGAATTCGACGAGGGGTTTCATCCAGTTATCTTCAAGCAGGACAGGCAGCGACTCCATAGAGTCGGAAGTTTCATCCTTTATACTTGGCTTCAGGAGGACCTCTATCAAGACGGTCTGCTCGAGACCTTGGAGGGAGGAAGAGGCTAGCTTAGAGAGGGCATCGGCCTGGGCATTTTCTTTCTGGGGGATTCGTTGGATGAGGGCTTCTTCAAATAGTGCCATGAGGCTCCTGACCTTGGCTAAGTACTTAACCATCCGGTCATCACGTGCTTCATACTCGCCGAGGACCTGATTTACGACTAGCTGAGAGTCGCTAAAGATCCGGAGGCGTTGCGCCCCTGCATTGCAAGCCATTCCCAGGCCGGCTATGAATGCCTCGTATTCCGCTTCGTTGTTAGAGGCTTTGAAGTTGATACGGAGGGAGTACTGGAGGATGAAGTCATCTGGGCTTGCCAGAATGACCCCAGCCCCGCTTCCCTCGTTACAAGAGGAGCCATCCACATAAACCGACCAGACAGGTGGTCCGTTCATTGCTTGGCTGAACTCGGGGATGGTACTTTCAACTATGAATTCTGATAAGGCCTGAGCCATGACGCGGTCCGAGGCTGATAAGTTATATCATGTTGGCTCAGCTCGATAGACCACTTCATAAGACGACTGGAGGTCTCCGGCTTGTGGAGCACTTGCTTCAGCGGTTGGTCGGTAAGAACGACCACCGAATGAGACTGAAAATACGGGCGAAGCTTTCTCGCGGCCATCATCAGGGCATAAGCCATCTTTTCTATCCTCGGGTAGCAGAGCTCGGCATCCCAAAGTACTTTGCTCACATAGTAGATGGGCTTTTGAGCCCGGTCTTCTTCCCTTACTAAAACGGCGCTGAGGGTCTGCTCGGAGGCTGCCAGGTAGAAGTAGAGAGGTTCACCAGGAATGGGTTTGCTGAGGAGAGGAGGGTTGACAAGGTAAGCCTTGAGCTGGTCGAACGACTCCTGTTGTGGCTAACCCCATTCGAAACCTTTAGCCCCCCTGAGGGCCTTGAAGAAGAGGAGGCATTTCTCCCCGGACTTCGAGAGAAAACGCCCTATGGCGACTAGGCGGCCTGTTAGCCTCTGAACTTCCTTAACATTCTTGGGAGGGGCCATGTCTAATATGGCCTTGATTTTCTCAGGGTTAGCTTCAATTCCTCGTTGGCTGACCATGAAGCCGAGGAACTTTCCTGACGAGACTCCGAACGCACACTTGTTCGGATTGAGTCTCATGTTGTGCTTTCTCAGAACATCAAACACCTCCTGTAGGTCGGTCACATGACCGGCTCCTCAGATGCTTTTTACAAGTATGTCGTCAACATATACCTCCATATTACGGCCGATATGAGCTTGGAAAACCTTGTTGACGAGGCGTTGGTATGTGGCGCCTGCATTCTTCAAACTGAAGGGCATAACCCTGTAGCAGTAGAGGCCCTGGTCGGTCACAAATGAGGTCTTCGGGATATCCGGGGGGAACATCCGGATCTGGTTGTAGCCTGAGAAGGCGTCCATGAAGCTGAGGAGTTCATGACCAGAAGTGGCGTCAATCAGAGTGTCAATACTCGGAAGAGGGAAGGGGTCCTTGGGGCAATCCTTGTTGAGATCGGTAAAATCGATACAAATCCTCCAGGTCCCATTGGACTTCTTCACCATTACTACATTCGACAGCCATTCCGGATAGTTTACCTCTGGTATGAACCGGGCCTTCAAGAGCTTGTCCACCTCCTCTTTTATAGCTAGCTGGCGTTCGGGGGCGAACTTGCGCATCTTCTGTTGGACCGGTTTGGACCCCAGAGCAACGCTGAGGTGGTGGACCAAGAGCTCTTCGAAAATTCCGGGCATGTCTGCAGCTGACCAAGCAAAGAGGTTTCGGTTTCTTCGGATGCACTGGACTATGTCTGAGCATAGGGCGGATGGGAGGGTCTTGCTAACAAAGAACTTTCGGGTTGGATCCTGCTCAGAGAAGAGCACGTCCTCCAACTCATCCACCGGCTCGGACGTTGGTCGGGCCGCATCTTGGGGGATTTTTAGAGTTTCGAGGGAGAGGACCGGACCGAGGGTAGAGGTCATGTAGCACTTGCGGGCCGTTTCCTGATTGCCTTTTACCTCCCCTACTCCTGCCCGGGTGGGGAACTTCATCTTGCGGTGATAGGCGGAAGGGACGGCTTCAAGGGCAGCTAGGCCGGGCCAACCTAGAATGACATTGTAAGCTGCAGGAACATCTACGACCATGAAGTCCATCGACTCCGTTCGGGTAGTAAGAGTTTTGCCAGTGGTTACATCAAGGGTGATCACCCCTTCAATAGACACTGGCACTCCCGTGAACCCATGGAGCGTGTAGCCGGCGGGCTTGAGTCTATCTGGGAGAGTTTGAGGCCTTTAAAAGCGGCGAGGAAGAGGATGTTAACGGAGCTGCCAATGTCCACTAGGATCCTCTCCACTTTGAAGTTCGCCATATGGAGATTGATGACGAGTGCGTCACAATGGGGATGCGGACACCTTCAAGATCTTCGTCTGAGAATGTGACGGGCACTCCGAGGCCTTTAGGAGGAGGAGAGGCGCGGACCGAATTGACGTCCCTAATGAACGCCTTTCGAGAGGAGTTTGAGGAACCCCCCATTTGGGCCCCCATGGATGAGGTGTAGGACACGCTCCTCTTCGAAGTCGGGCATTTCATCGCGTTCAGGACGCTTGTTAGCCCCCCGAGGTGGGGGAGGAAGGTCGGCTCGGTCCTTTCTTACGAACCTGGTCAGCTGCCCCCTCTGGATGAGGGCTTCTATCTCATTCTTCAAGGCCCGACAATCATTGGTGTCGTGGCCATGGTCCCGGTGATAACGACACCACTTCTCTTTATCCCTCTTCTTGGCGGGGGTGTTCATCCTCGGAGCAAGAGGTATGATCCCTTCCTTCTCAACTTCCATTAGAATGGTGGAGACATTGGTGGTGAGAGGAGTAAATTTCTCGAATCTGGGGGGAGGTTGGCGCTGGTCGCCATTATCCTTCTGGAGCTTCTTGGCTCCTTCCTCTTTTGTTCCCTTTCTTTTTAGACCCGGAGGAAGACCCCTTCAAGTTGGGGCAGTGCTCAGCTTCTTCGGCTGGAATATACTTTTCACTCCGGAGGAGGAGGTCAGAGAAGTTCTGTGGGGGCTTCTTGGCGAGGGAGGAGCGGAGGCTGGAGTTGAGGACATTGGATTGAAATGCTGCTGCAGCGACCGACTGGTCGAGGGATGCTATGGACCTGGCTTCAGCTGTGAACCTTTTCACATAGTCTCTCAGCTTCTCATCCTTCTTCTGGTAGAGGTAGAGTAGCGAGATGCTGGTCTTCTCAGCTCTGCGGCTCTCACGAAGTGGGTGACGAAGAGAGTCTCAAATTGCTCGAAGGAGAATATTGAGGAAGGGGCAGGGCGAGAGTACCATTCTCGAGCTGGGCCATTGAGAGTTGCGGGGAAGGTTTTGCAGAGCAGAGCATCGGAAGCTTGATGGATAAGCATGAGGGTCTTGAAGCTTTCGATGTGATCGACGGGGTCAGTCTCTCCGGAATAAGTCTCGAATTGAGGAGGCTTGAAGCCGATTGGTACGGGTGCATCCATTATGGTTCGGGAAAAAGGAGGTCGACTAGGACGAAGGGTCCTTGCTCTAAGCTCTTCTTCTCGGTCTAACTGACCCAAGCGCCTCTCCATTTCGTGGAGACGGCAGTAGACAGTGTCATCCCTTCGACGGTAATCAGCCGAGCCTCTAGACTCGTCTTCGTACGAGGGAGAGCGGGGGCTGCGATGACGGTAGCTCCTGGAGCGGCGAGGACTTGGCATATGCCGAGAGTTGCTAGGAGCAGGAGGAGGAGTTGGGGACCGTCGGTGAGGACTTCGGACTGGAGGAGGAGAGGGGATCTTTGGAGCATTGGCGTTGGGACGGAGATTGAGACCTTGTAGGACGGTCACTTGGAACTGCTGGAACTCGGCACGGGTGATGGGTGCCTCATCGTTCCTAGGCTGTTGCCGGCCGGCAGGGGAGTGTGGTCTTCTTCTGTGATGCTCGGGGGACTCTCTCCGCCCCCTTCGGGTAGGGGACCTTCTGTATTCTCGGCGGCAAGGAGATCGCTCATCCGGACGGTGTTGGCGGGAAGCTCCCTCTTGGGCCCGCTTTTCATCCAGACGGCGGCGAAGATCCTCATCCTTCTGCCGATTGAGGACGGTGTTGCGGAGGTCAGAAGCTCGGGGATTATGGGAGGCCATAGAATCCGAAGAGGCGTTGTGGATGGAGACGTGGTCCGGATGGAGAGGTTGTTTCTGCGGGTTGGGACCCTTAGGAGGTTGTTGATTCTGAGGAGGAGGCAGGTCCTGTTGGAGTGGGTTTTCCGCTTAAGGAGGAAGTTGCCCCTGCCGCGGAGCGGGTTGGATGGGAACTTCTTGTTGCTGATCGGGGTTGGGTCCTCGGTTGGACCCTCTTGATCTGGCTTTCCTAGGAGGCATGGCTAGAGAGGATCTGGCCAACGGGAAGAGGGAAGGCTGCTACTCGTTGTTTCTCACAGACGGCGCCAATCTGTTGCCGCTGAATCTGGTGTGGGGGCAAATAGATAGTATTTGTGGATTCTTAGGAAACTTTGAATAGCAAACTTGTTACCTGTTCCGCCGGAGTTTGACGCTGACTCCCGCCGTACACCTGCAAAAAGTGCGAGACACCGGGGTTGTTCCCGGCGACGCACCCTCCGACGCTCAAGTCAGTAATCAGAAGTGATTATGAAAGAGCGCAAAAACTGGCAAAAGATTGATTACCTCTTAATGGAGATGGATGGGGGGTATTTATAGGTGCCGCTGGGATCAGATTAGGAATGTAATCCCCGTGGTTAGATAAGGAATGTAATCCTTAATCCCCAGTGAAAGGATAGATATGAATCAGGGCCGTTGATTAAGATTTAATCAGAAACCCTAATTCTATCCTTTCTGGACCGGGTTCGCTGCGGGTTGAGACTCGCACCTAGTTGAGATGGATCCGTTCGCGGGTTAGTGGGTCTTCGAGGAGGGGAACCCATACCCGCTTTAGACCCATTGATAGGTGAAATTACCGTTTTACCCCTGGGCTTCAAGATTCGTGTCCGATTTGGACGGTTCCGATTTAACCTCATTTTTAGCCATATCAATATATATATATATATATATATATATATATATATATATATATATATATATATATATATATATATATATATAGGAAAAAGGGGTATGAGCAACTTGCTCATTTAGTAAATGAGCAATTGATGATGTGGCATACATGTGATTGGAAAATCCTTAAAAGGTTTAGTTGTCCAATGTATCACATGCATGCCACATAATCAATTGCTC
Organism: Hemerocallis citrina; assembly: GCA_017893485.1. Lineage (NCBI taxonomy): Eukaryota > Viridiplantae > Streptophyta > Magnoliopsida > Asparagales > Asphodelaceae > Hemerocallis > Hemerocallis citrina. The sequence goes on from CM030362.1 coordinate 115,657,697, forward strand.
ATTTACTAAATGAGCAAGTTGCTCATATCCCTTTTACCCTATATATATATATAATATGGGGAAAAGGGGTATGAGCAACTTGCTCATTTAATAAATGAGCAATTGATGATGTCATACATGTGATTGGAAAATCCTTCAAAGGGTTAGTTGTCTAATGTATCACATGCATGACACATAATCAATTGCTCATTTACTAAATGAGCAAGTTGCTCATATCCCTTTTACCCTATATATATATATATATATATATATATATATATATATATATATATATATATATATATATATATAAATTACTAGTGTGTGTGTGTGTGTGTGTATATATATATATATATATATATATATATATATACACACACACACACACACTAGTAATTTATATATATATATATATATATATATATATATATATATATATATATATATATATATATATATAATTTATATATATATATATATAGAGTCCCCTTCGGTTGTACACTACTTTTGGTGAGCACTCCGTGAGCACTCACGAACTAGAGACCCTATGAAAAATCCGAACCGCTCATATTGTTCTATATGCCTTAGATAGCCTAACAATAAAAAATTAAGTAATTTGAAGTTCATTTGCCCATCCATCATGCTATTAGAATTTTCAGCCATACAATTTTGTGATGATGTAAATCATGGGCAAATCAACTTCAAATTACTTGATTTTTTATTGTTAGGCTATCTAAGGCATATAGAACAATATGAGCGGTTCGGATTTTTCATAGGGTCTCTAGTTTGTGAGTGCTCACGGAGTGCTCACCAAAGTAGTGTGCAACCGAAGATTTATATATATATATATATATATATATATATATATATATATATATATATATAGGGAAAGGATCCGTTGCACACTACTTTGGTGCTCACCGCGTGAACACTACGCCTTCGGGCGTTCATATCAAAAATCCGAACCGTTCACATTGATCTACACATCTAAATTAGTCTAAATATGTAAAATCAAATCATTTGAAATTCATTTGCCCATCCATCACGTGACTATAAAAACAATGAATTTCAGCCATACAATTTTGTAACACTTCAATGAATAGGCAAATGAATTTCAAATGATTTGATTTTACATATTTAGACTAATTTAGATGTGTAGATCAATGTGAACGGTTCGGATTTTCGATATGAACGCCCGAAGGCGTAGTGTTCACGCGGTGAGCACCAAAGTAGTGTGCAACGGATCCTTTCCCTATATATATATATATATATATACACACACACACACACACACACTAGTAATTTACACGTGATAATTTCAAAAATTAAAAATAAAAACTCTGACGTAGGGAGGATTTGAACCGGAAACCTCCTTTATATTAGTTATGTACGTGCGTTGCACGTGTTGGTAGAATGACAAAACGACAAATGACACTAAGACCTTCTCTCATTAAAATATTAGAGATTAGAGATTAGAGATTAAACATATATATATATATATATATATATATATATATATATATATATATATATATATATATATATATATATATATATATATATATATACACTAAGACCTTCTCTCATTAAAATATTAGAGATTAGAGATTAAACATATATATATATATATATATATATATATATATATATATATATATATATATATATATATATATATATATATATATATATGGGTAAAAGGGATATGAGCAACTTGCTCATTTAGTAAACGAGCAATTGACTATGTGGCATGCATGTGATACATTGGACAACTAAATCTTTTAATGATTTTTCAATCACATGTATGACACATCATCAATTGCTCATTTACTAAATGAGCAAGTTGCTCATATCCCTTTTTCCCATATATACACACACACACACACACACAACACACACGCACACACACACACACACTTAAGCAAACATAGACTTTTATTTACAACTAATTATTGTCATACTATTCAAAAAAAAAATTGAGGGTACATACTATTCAAAGTTAAGCTACATAATTGTTGATTTACTGTTTACAAAGCTTTTTATATACTGTACCGTACTGAAGACATGCCGTAGGCACGTAACCATAGAAAAATCTAGTGCCATATAAGTAATAAAATATGCATACAGTATATTTTAAAAAACGCTTATTCAAACAGGTATATAATTTTAAAAAAGTGTGGAAAATGTATAAAATATTGTAATAAAGTTTATAAAATATTTTTTTCAATAAATGATTTTTCCACATATAATGGAAGAGCTTGAGTGAAAAGAAAGAACCACACAAAGTTTTTTCCCCAAGTAAAGTCCCCAAAAGAAATATCAGACAATTAGGGGGCTTTAAGTAATTTCTACACCTATATAAATACCCGCAATAATCCTTTCCCTGTTCGTTGTGACCAATAAACAATCTAAAAGAGACCCAAAAAAAATATCGAAGGGGCTAGGGTTTCTATTTTCCACATCTTCCTGAATCCAAGGTATCAGATTTCTCTATTTTATCTCGATATTGATTTGTGTATTGTCAGCTCGTTCATATTAGTTACTCAGAATCGCAATCGATTAGATCTGGTTTTTCTTTTGCGCGATTTTTGAGCAATTTTTGTTGTAGTTCTATCTATGTATGGATAAAACTCAGATATTTTGTTTGTTTATCGTTTAATTGGTTTGTTTATTATTGTTGAGTTGTTTAAGAGAAAAATTACTGTTAAAGTTTCGATCTTTAATCTGATCTGTATTGGAAACGTGGTCTATGAATGAAATATTGGGTTTTTGGATTTGGGTTTAGATTATTAGTTGTAAATTAGTTAGCGATGAATTTTATTAGGTTTATTGTTTCGAATTCGATTTAAGTGTTTTTTGGACAAACTAAAGAGTGCCGATGAATTCGTTGAATTAAAAAAATCTACAAGGATTATGTGAGTTTATCATGTAGCGACACGGGTTATAAGTAGTATATATAGTTTGGTAAGTATAAATTTACAATAGAAGAGAAAGTGTTGAAACAAGATAAAACCATAAAGGTAACGTACGCTGAGAATCGAAGAAGTGTTTGTATTGTAAAATACTTTTTATGTAGTTTGCAATTTAAATTATTTTGAGATAAAATTTTCTGCTCGGACATAGTGGTTAAATAAATGTTAATTGAAAGATGATGGGGATTTCTCACCGTTGCACTTATGACTTGTATCACCTGATCCCTCACCATGCATATTGGACAAATGAGGTTGTATATCACCTGGTCTTTCATCCTTGTAGTGTGTGGTATTTCCATCAAGATAAACATTTGTATTTGGACTGATTGTGTCACCTGACCTCTCCACCTTGTAGTTTTGCAGTATTACTATCAAGATGAATAGTGCGGAGAGAGTATTCATTTTCATCAAGATGAATATACTCCCACTTTACTATTTTTGCAAATATTAAGGCACGTTGTAGGTTTACTAAATTTTCCCTATCTTTCTCGCTTTCTTAATTACTCTTTCTTAAACATTTTCTCTTCTTACTTTAATTTTCTTGATGCAGATAGGATAGTTTATACATGAAGAGAAAGAGTATTGGTTTGTGGTCCTATGAATAGTGTGTTTCCCATGAATAGTTGATTAGTTTGTACAATTAAAAGGGCTTAACCTTAATAAGGGTATAATTAACTTAAGGAAGTAAAAAATGCTCTAAACTATGTAACTGGACAGTTCACTCGGGACATCCTAAAATGGCATAGTGGGAAGTTAATTTGTGATGGGGGGAGTATTATATATATAGAGAGAGAGAGAGGTATGTCAGTTGGGGTTCAAATGTGTATAAGGTGATTTTGGAACTGATGTGAACTTCGGGTGCTTTTGCAAATCATAGCAATATTTTTATTGCCGACAAAAAAGATGAAACGAGGCAAGGGGAAATTTAGAGGAAACACATTTTCCTTTCTGGCAAAACTACACTACAGAAAATGGCTTGAGCAAATTGTTACAATGTAGATTTTGATCCAGTTTTCTGCTTTCCACCAAGACAACTTGCTATCTCACTTTGGCGGGTATATGTTTATTTTAAACTAAGTTAGCTCCGTCTTTGGAGAGTGAATGTCTATTTAAAACTAGGTACTAACAAGTCGAGCAAGGTAGCTAAGATAACCCAAAGGGATTTTATTAAGTGAATGTCTGTGATGCTGTTATTATTGAGTGAACTTGTTTGTAGCTCGGAAATATGCCTACATTAAAGGTTGATTATGTGCATGGATTCCATAAATAATGTTCTTTGTTATCACAATTGTTTATCAATTAGATATTTCATTGTCAATCTCAAACTCCATTTTGTAGGAACATCTTTATTTTAAGATAGTTTTGTGGTTGTTGGTACATATTTTATTCATAAGCAGTCATCTATATCTATACTAGTATATGATGGGAAGATAGGTGCGTGTCATTGCTCTCCTCCCACTTTCATTTCTCCTTCTCCTTTATTAAGAATCTGAAATTTTGTGCATGTACTTTATGATAATGATCAATTTGAAATATGGTCTTTAAGTTGGGAGAAAAGGGGAAAAGAAGTGCAGTGCATATTCATAATTAGTATAGTTATGCTCACATGCTATACTTTGTGTCAATAATCAAGTCCTTACTAGGGAAAATTTTTTTTTCTTGCGCCTGTATTTAATAGTCAACTTACCAATTATGTTGCACAATTTACTGTAATTGTGCTTGGCCGTTCTTGATTGATTTGATTTGCTTCCTACCTTACCTATAAGTTCAAATGGATTTGGCGTAGGACGCCTATTCTTTGTCCTCTGCATATGCAGTACTAATTGCCTTGGTTATTGATTCTAGCTTTTGTCTTCTAGAGACTGTTCTTTAAATTTGTCCTACCAGGCCCAAGCATGAGTTTAGATGTTTGAGGTGAATTTGCGAGGAAGCGCTAATGGGGCTAATGATTATTTATTCATGCTTCCTTTCCTTGATTACTCGATTCTGTTTTAGACTTGTTCTCCCTTCTTTCAGATCATCAATTATATTGGTTGCGCATAAGGAATTCAATGGCAGTTGCATAATCAAAGTTGATCATAAGTTAGTTCTATGTTTGTGTGGTATATGTATCTGATAAATCTTCACTGAAATTTATCTTTTTAACTTTCTTTTGAGCTTTCTATGTCAGCCTTTCCAGTGCATTTAAGATCAACCTTAATAATATTTATACTTTAGCATATATACTGTAGCTTTTCTAATCATTAATTTATAACTCTGCCTGCAGAAATAGTTTGACCAAGAAGTTTTGCTTCACTTTACGTTTTGTGACCTTCAAGGTGGAGGGTGTCAAGTGCAGTGTTTTTATGTCTGAACAAGAAAATCTCTACTTGGGATCAATTGGGTTACTTGGTAAATATTGTCCTACATTTAGGAAAAAGGACAGACACCATTCAGAGAGCTGTATGCACCTCGAGCCATTTCTGGATCTTGCACTACTTCAAGATTGTGACTGGGTGGAGCCTTTCGGTACTGTAGTTGATCAGTCATTCACTAAAGCTAGGGTTTCAAGCATTTGATACATCTGACATTTTTGAACTCAAGCGCTAGTACTCAAATAATTTTTTTGAAGATGGCTTTGCAGAACATAGGAGCTGCAAACAGCGATGATGCTTTTTACAGGTACAAAATGCCCAGAATGATAACCAAAATAGAAGGTCGTGGGAATGGTATCAAGACCAATATTGTCAACATGGTAGACATTGCAAAGGCATTAGCTAGGCCTGCCTCTTACACCACAAAATATTTTGGCTATGAGCTCGGTGCGCAGTCCAAGTTTGATGAGAAGACTGGCATCTCACTTGTCAATGGGGCTCATGACACTGCCAAACTAGCTGGGCTTCTCGAAAACTTCATCAAGAAGTACGTTCAGTGCTATGGGTGTGGCAACCCTGAGACCGAGATTATCATCACAAAGACCCAGATGTTAAACCTCAAATGTGCTGCATGTGGGTTTGTATCCGATGTGGATATGAGAGACAAGCTCACTAGTTTCGTTTTAAAAAATCCACCAGAGCAAAAGAAGGGGCCAAAGGATAAGAAGGCAATGCGTCGAGCAGAGAAAGAGAGGCTCAAGGAAGGTGAGGCTGCTGATGAGGAACAGAAGAAGCTGAAGAAAGAAACGAAGAAGAAGGGCAGTGCTACTTCAACAAAGGAAGTCCCTGCTTCAAAAGGCGGTGCTAATAAGAAAAAGAAGGCTACTGCTTCTGATGAAGAGCGTTCATCGCCAACAGGCAGTCAGGTGGAAGATAATGAAGTGACTGAGGATAATGATGATGACGACGTCCAGTGGCATACTGACACCTCACTTGAAGCAGCTCGCCAGCGCATTCAGGAGCAGCTAAGTGCTGCTACTGCTGAAATGGTTGTGCTTTCAACTACTGAAGCGGACGAGGAGAAGACAAAGCAAGAAAAGAAGAATGGGGCTAAAGAGAACGGTGCTGGGAAAATGAGTACCCATGATAGGCTGGTCAGTGAGTTCAAAGAGCATCTGAAGAAAGGATCTACAGCTAAAGAACTTGGTTCATTTGCGAGCTCTCTGACTGATTCCCATCAGGAAGTCATGGTTGCGCTCTTTGAAGCTCTTTTTGAGGGTGTCGGGAAGGGATTTGCAAAGGATGTTGGGAAGAAGGAGGACTATCTTGCAGCTGTAATGATGGATGATGGATCACAGATGGTTGTACTTCAGGCGATCGAAGAATTCTGTCAAAAATCAGGTGGGGATGCAATGAAGGAAGTTTCTCTGGTTGCAAAAGCTCTCTATGATGCAGATTTGTTGGAGGAGGAATTCATCGTAAGGTGGTACAATGAAGGCATAGCTGGAGATAATAAGAGCTCTCAGATATGGAAGAATGTCAAGCCGTTTGTTGAATGGCTCAAAAGTGCCGAGACTGAGTCTGAAGAAGAGTAATAATCTGAGGCCGAGTATCCTCTTGGTGGGTTTATTACTATTATACAAGCACTTTCGTTTACTCTGCTGGTGAGTTTGTGTTGCTACAATTCTCTGATTTTATGTTGCAGATATGTGTGTGGTTTGCTTATGAAGTAGTTTGCTTTATTTCAGTTGCTTAAACTATGCTAAAATTCCTTGCAGACTTGGTGATGTTATTTTTTAAATAAGAAGAATGTTATTGTGTTTAGAATGTTATTGTGTTCTCGTTTGTGGTTATATTTTGGTTGTTTTTAATCAAGTTCTATTGCTTTAGAGATAGTTCTTGAATTAGAATTTGGGTTCTTTGCCTGTTTTGTTTCATTTCCTGTTGTGACTGATTTTCTGCAATGGACTCTGTTTACTTGTCATAGTGGCTCTATTGTCTATTCTTTGCATGTCACGGTATATGTGATAATTTATGCTCATAGGAGAACCATTTGATCTTGTAGCCCTGTTTTACCTCTTTACTCTCATGACAGTTTTAGGAGACCATGCATGGTTATTATTCCTCTAAAAGAAGGTTAAATACCTAGAGCCTGTTATTTCATCAATGATAATGCATGAGCTGAAGTTGTTTTCATAATTGATATACCATTCTGCAAGACTGGCATTTGATCGTGGCTGCTCCACATGGGGAAACAAACTGTTTTGATAGCATTGTATCGCTAGTTGTACTCGTACAGACTGTACGGTAGCTTTTAAGGAAGAATAACAACAATGCATATCATTGATGTATTCTGAACATTATGCTACCATGCCTGCACCTCACGCACGTCTATGTCATCACTAGGGATATCGCTTACGTTAAGCCTGTGCTTGACCAAGTTAGACACGAGCCAATGCCATGTTATTTCTTTGCTAACAGCATTGTATCGCACGTCTATTTCTTCTATGAAATTTGGTATATTTATTCTATTCTCAATGCACAATTCACTTCAGAAATCATTAAAAGCATACTAAATCGTAAATTAGATGCCCATCTTCAAAGTCATGTTTGTCAATGTGCTATCTTTCTGATCTTGTTCTTCTCGGTAGAGTAAACCATGGCCTTAATCCCATCAGGACCCTAGGCTCTGCTGCCTACAAGCCAATATATAACACTCCCATCTCCTGCAAATCTTCCACCAGCCTGTCCATCACCACCTTTCCCAAACCCATCCCCTGGAACGACGGGTCAACCACAGCGTCCCACACCACTGCATTGAACACACCATCCCCCGTAGCACATGCAAATGTTATGGGTTTGTTGCTCCGACAGTGTTGGATCTAGACCATTGCTAGGTTGGGTGTGTTCTAAGGCTAGGCGTATTCGGGCAGGGTCGCACCGGGGGAAGCCAACACGAGAGAAGATGGTGTTGAGGGCATTGAGGTTGAGGGTGGAGGGGTCGTGGTGAAGGGTGAAGCCACGGGTGGTGAAGTCAGGGTCGGAGATGGAGGAGGAGGAGAAGGAGTTGGTGGTGGGGGTGAGTTTTGGTTTTGGGGTTCGAGAATGAGTGGGGGAAATGAGTGAATGAGAAGGATTGCATGTCTCTATTATTTTGGTGCAGGAATAATCCCAACGGTGGAGTTGTAATGAGGAGTGTGATGACTGACGCTTTTTTGTCCAGACTGATCCGCTTTTTGAAACTAATTTCCAAACTAATTTCAAGGATAGCCCCGTCTGCATAGGCCGCAGTATCGAACTGCGGCCTCTTTAATTTCGAGGCCGCAGTATCGAACTGCAACCTAAATACATATCATACACGTATAGCTAATAAGCTTCGAGACTTGGGAAAAAAAATTATAAGGCTGCAATTGAGTATTGCAATTGAGTATTGCAACCTAAAATGTGAAAAATATGAGGCTGCAATTGAGTATTGCAACCTCGATATGACATTGGCCGCAGTCGAGAACTGCGACATCAATTATATGCTAAAAGTTGGCTCCTACAATGCATATAGGCCTCTGTTATATCGAGGTAGACACTACCCAACTGCGGCCTCGTATTTTTACACTTAGAAGAAAAAAATCAGGTCTCAAAGCCTATTAGCCAAAGATGTATGATATGTAGTTAGGCCGCAGCTGCAGTTGTGAACTGCGGCCTCGAAATCGATGAGGCCGCAGTTCGGTATTGCGGCATATGTATATCTGCGATCTCGTATTTTTCACATTTTACACTTATGAAAAAAAAATTCAAATCTCAGAGCCTATAGCTAAAGATGTATGATATGTACTTACAACTGCGGCCTCAAAATCAAAGTGGCCGAAGTTCCTATGAGGACTGGTCTGCAGTCTCAAAATCAAAGTGGCCGAAGTTCGGTAATGCGGCCTACGAGGACTGGTCTATCATAGAAATTAATTTGAAAACTGAGTCATCTTGAAAATTAGTTTCGAAAAGTGGATCAGTTTGGGAAAAAACCATGATGACTTTCTTCTGTTTGTTTGTGAATTGTGTGGAGTTGGATGGTTTGGTTAGCTGAGTTTGATGTGGTGAATCTGACTGACTGATTGCCCTTTTTGGAAACAAAATTTAAATAACCATGTTATTGACTCCATTTAAAGTCATCTTCAAAATAAAGAAAAATTAGGTTAGAGTAGAATTTAGATAACTACAATTTTCTCATTTTTTTTAGGTCTGATAATTGTAGTTATCTTAACTGCAAAATGAATCTAAAATATGTCAAAATTAGAATAACATGAATGTTTTAAAGTTATGAGAGATGACTTGTAATCTGAACTTTAACTCTTTCCCAGACATAACCTTAGAGCATCCACAGTCGTTTTTCTCATTTGCTATAAAATGGCAGCTACAGTAATAGCAAATACGATCGTTCGCTGCAGTCGTTGTTTGCTATATTGTTTCTCATTTTTTAGAAAAAAGCGAGCGACGATATATGATATACCGTCTCATCGTTTAAAATAAATTTAAAAAACAGAATTACTAATTAACTATTAAACTATATTAATTAACTAAATTAAATAATATAATAAAACTAAACCTAATTAATTAACTAATTAAACTACATTTACTACTCCTAATCAACATTAATAGCATTAAATGCCTACCAATCAGCATTATAGCATTAAATGCCATAATTTTGAGGGAAGGGGTTTGATACCCCGGACGGGGTATCATTCCCCGTCTGAGACATTTTTTTAAAAAAAATTAATTTTTATGGGTAGAGACGGGGTATCATACCCCGTCCGGGGTATGTATCCCCGTCCGACCTATTTTAAAATTAATAAAAAAGAGAAAATTATTGAGACGGGATATGATCTTCCATCTTAATCGATTAAAAAATTATTAATTCGGAGAGACGGGGTATCATACCCCGTCCTTTATAATTTGAGAAAGCTCATTTCGTTTCTCATATTTGAGAAATGAGAATAGAACGTTTGCCAAAAAATGGCAAAATGAAAAACGATTGCAGCGCTCGTTTGCTATTTGTTTGCTATAATATGGGAAAATGGCATATATAGCAAACGACTGTGGATGCTCTTAGTAGTGTGCTTAATTTCAAATTATGGGTTAGGAAATTGGAAGTTTATTTTGTAATAGGTCGTAGCATGATCAAAGCATGGATTCTAACCTCAGGTCTCTTATCTGCTCGTAAGAAGCTTCTTTGTTGTGCTTCAACAACATTTGCAAAACAGCCATTTTATCCCCGTTCAAAAAAACCCTAAATCCCACTAAACAAACCCTAGATCTACACTGTTTGGGGGCGGCGGCGCCCTCAGCGCCGCCCCCCTCCCTCCCTCGCACCCCGGCGTTCTCCCTCGCCTTTCCACGACGAGCGCTGAAGACGAAGCCACGACGGAGCGCCGCGACGCGATGAAGACGAAGCGCCGACGTGCTGGGTGCGGAGTTCGTCGCGACTGGCGAGCTCCCCGCGGCGATCAGTGGACGAAGCTCCCTCACCCAAGACGACGCCAGGTGGAGACGGGCGATCGTTCGCGCCGACGACGTCCCTCCCCGTTCGTCGCGACTGGCGAGCTCCCCGCGGCGACCAGAGGACGAAGCTCCCTCACCCAAGACGACGCCAGGTGGAGATGGGCGATCGTTCGCGCCGACGGCGACCCTCCCCGAGCCCTGTCGCCAGACGTCCCTCCCCGCGCCCTGTGGCTCGCAGCGACGACCCTATCGTAGATTCCATTGGGTGAGACCCCCCCAACCCACCCCCCCCCCCAAAACACACACACACACACTCACACACACTTTGCCCAGATCCCATTTGGGGAGGCCGGTGATTCGTCGGAACAGTGGTTGTTTTTGCTGTGGTAGTGTGGTTGGGGGTGTGAAACTAGTAGGTTTGTTCGATTGTAGGGTAGAACCCATGATGGGGTCCCTTCATGATTTGCTAGTTGTGTGCCCGGATGTTTTGCACGCTTGCCACCATGTCCACACTCTCAGGGTCATTCTTGGCGATCTGCGAGGGTTGGTAGTGCGTGTGAAGATGCCGGGAGTTAGGTGGTCATGCACGTTTGCGGAGCTTGGGCCCAAAGATGGGGTCCCTCCATGATTGCTGGTTGGGTGCCCGGATGTTCTGCACGCTTGCCACCATGTCCACACTCTCGGGACCAGTCATGGCAACCTGCGGGGGTTGGTAGTGCGTGTGAAGATACTGGGAGTTAGGTTGTCTTGCACGTTAGTGGAGCTTGGGCCCAAAGATAGGGTCCCTCCGAAATGTGCGCGCTCTTGTCTCAAATTCCAGGGTGTTTGGCCCTGAGATGGGGTCCCTCCAACGAGGTGGATGAAGGGAGCTGTAGGTGATAAAAGCCTACCAGACTTGTGTCGGGTGGGTGTGCATGTGTCGTGGAGGCACTGTACGAAGCTAAACTGACGTACTCACGTTTTTGCTGGACCGAGTTGGTTTATCGGCCCACCCTCCAGGGTTGTTGGAGGGATTTATTGGTTTGTACGCGTCATGTTGCTTCATATATGTTTTATTTTCTGTCTGTAGTTTGTATTTGGGCCCAGTACTCTGGGTTTGTTTCGTTAAACTCTTATTAATGAAACAGGGTGGCCTTATTCCACCTTTCCCCTCAAAAAAAAAAAAAACAACATTTGCAAAACCAGATGTCAGTTAGCTAGTGAGACAGCTACGTTCTAGGTTGTGCCAAAAAAAACTCTATTTTTTGCTCTTCCTTTTTTTCCTCCTTCCTTTCTTGATTTTTCCCAAAATGACCCATTTTTGAAAGTATTTACCAAACCAATCCACTTTTGAAACTAATTACCAAAATGACCCACTTGCTGTCTTAGATAGCAAGTTTAGTGTCAACTTTATTGTTATCTTGGATAGCGAGTGTATAGTGAGGTATTTTTCCATCACTTGAAGAATAATTGAAGAAAATACCAAGTTTAAACTCGCTATCCCAGATAGCGCGTGTATTTGTACCACACTCGCTAACTGAGATAGCGAGTGTCGATTGGGGAGTTTTTTAAACAGTCGTTGTTTCGCTCTCTCTCTCTCTCACTTCTCTCTTTCCATTCTCCTCTTCACTTATTTCTCTCTCCACTCTCTCTCCCAACTCCAAAATCCTAGCTTCCAAATTCGTGTTCTCACCCATAAAGACTCTCCAAATCTAAAGGGATCATCTTCCTCCCCCCCCACTCTTAAAACCCTAAACCCATCATCCAAGATCCCCAATTAAGTTGAATAATGGATAGTATAAAGAGGATTGGTTTGGAAGCAAGTTCTCTATGCAGTCTTCTCCATGCTCATAATTGTTCAATCTTCCTGATCATTGATTTGAATGTATGAAAGTTAAAATTATAGCATGTCAAAACCAACCTAAAAAGTTTCATAGCAAACTCGCTGAGCTGGAAACTGTCATTGCGGAGGTGGATACTTGGTTGAAAGACAAACCAATTGAGAAATGAGCTCTTTATGACGAAGGAGGTCATCGATATAGCATCATGCATACAAACCTATCAGAAGTTTTCAACTAAGTTTTGAAAGGTGTGCGTAGTTTACCCGTAACAGCAATTGTGGAAATGATCTTTTACCTTCTCAATTCTTACTTTGTCACCGATCGCTAATTAGCCAACACGCTTATAAGTGAAGGAAAAATATCGCTCCAAGAGTTCAGGATTTGATCGATCTCCGGCGTGAGAGAGCAAACTTGCATGAGATCATAATGTTTCGTCATCAACCTGGAGTTTTTTCAGTCAAAATAGGTATACAAAGAGTATGTGGGTATTCAAAAGGTGGGAACTTGCACAACATTAATTTGGGTACTAAAACATGCACCTGTCAGAAATTTTAGTTGTATCATATTCCATGTTCACATGTGTTGGTGGCTTGTGCATATCGTGCAATTGATTACAAGCCGTATATCGATAAATTTTATTTTATTAGTGCCTTAGCACAAATATGGGCTCTCACCTTTCATTTGACACCTGATCCAGCATATTGGCCTGTTTTTAGTAGACCACACCTCATAGCTGATACGAGACTGTGTCGTTCTAGGAATGGGCGGCCGAAGAGTATGAGAATTCGTAATGATACTTTTGTAAGACATGGGTCGAGCACGGGTACGGGAATGACTTGTTCCAACTGTGGTTTAAAATGTCACAATATGCGCCGATGCCGGAAAAACTCAATACAAACTTCACAAAGCCGTCAAACTAACTAAAATTTGCATTAAATTCAAACACATGTTTCGAGCTATTGTGTTATGTATTATTTTGGTTATAAAATTTTGTTATGTATTATTTTGGTTATGGATTTGTCTAGTTACCAAGCCGTCACAATTGTGGACTTTTGTTATGTATTACTTTGGTTGATTGTGCATATTTAGTTGAGTTTGAGATATAGCCACTTTATTTCTACCTGAGAAATTATATGGCATAATGTATATGTGTTTAAAGCCGAGTCATTATGTACACAGGGAAAATCTGAGATTGTTAACTGCTGTGGAAAATAAAATAACCGGGCTCGCTATCTTCTAGTTGAGATAGCGACTATAAGGACTTTACATTTTCCAGAGCTTCAAAGTCACTAGAAAACCTAAAGTTCTCACAGTCGCTATCTCGACCCTGGTTGAACCAGGCTCGCTATCGGAGATAGCGACTGTGAGGACTTTACATTTTCCAGAGACTTTGAAGTCTCTGGAAACTGAAAAAACTCTTACACTCACTATCTTAGATAGTGAGCCTAGTTATCTTGATAACCCAGTTTAATAACATCCTAAAGTCTTCCATGTATACACATAATTTCATATTCTTCAAACACAACTCACATCCCACATCTCATAATCTTTAACACAACTCATAATCTCAAACATATAATCTTATAATCCCAAAGTTCGGATCAACAAACACAACTCAAATAGTCATCGCATTCGTACACACAATCAGTCAAAATTAAGAAAACCTGGTTATCCCAAAGTTTATCACACACAATCATCCATCGCATTCATCAAACACATTCAGCCATCGCATTCAGGTTAACCCAAATTTCATTAAACACATTCAACCACATTCAACCATCGCATCGAATCAACCAAATAATAATCACACAAACAAACTCAGCGCAAAGCAATGAAAACAAACAAACAAACAAACAAACTCAAACAAAATAACAAAATCTCTGGAAACAAACCTAGTGCAAACCAAACCAGGAAAAAAAGGAAAAAATCAAACATACACAAACAGAATAACTTAAACTTGTACAATCCCGAATTTATACATTCTACCAAATATAACAAACTAAATAATAATCATACATCAAATCTATGTGTTCATGGATCAGGGGTGAACAAGTTTGGGGGTCTCCGCATTCGTTTAGGACGCCTTGCAGTTGCTTGAGTAAGTTCGGAAAGAGGAATGTCATCATCATCTTCTTCTTCTAACTCATCGACGTGCTCCTCTCCTCGTTCTTCTAATACTCTCTAACGATATGGAGGTCATATAGCTGTTTTCGTTCGGCGACCCGTTTGGTGCACAGGACCCGACAATATAGCGTTCAGTCTATTTCCTTCGCTAGCAAGGTCCGCTTGTACCCGACACGAATGAACCATTTTCCATGCAAACTCCTCTACTGGTTCAAAAACATTGCTCTTAACACCTTCGTGCATTCTTTTGCATGAATCCATGTTTGGGCCATCTACACACAAACAAATAACATGTATTAAAGGCATAATGTATAATGTACATGTATATGTGTAATATAAAACAAAAAAATAAAAAAATAAAACTTACGAGATTCTGAATCAATGTTGACTTCGGTTGAAACATTGGTAAATAACGGAATAGTCGTCAGCTGGATCAGTGGCTCGTCGTCGAGTCGGTATTTGCACACCCACAGGCATTTGGGAGGTAGGAGATATATAAAGTCGAATCATTCTCCGATAGCTGGTGATATAAGGTCCATGTAAATCAACATTGAATGGGGAAATAGTAACTATCACATGATCAAAACGATGATTGCAATGTGGGTGTGCAAATAAGCAGCCCAATCGTGACTAGGTTGTCGACCCATACCGGTAATAACATGCAAATCGGTATTAAATGGTTCTGTGACCGGAATATTTTGACGGAGGCCAAATTGTCGAAGTACTCTATCGACAAAATAGGACTCCACTGTCCCGAAGTTGACAAGAGATGCTCTTGTCAACCATAGCTCACGAGTCACCGTGCGCACAGGTGGCATTCTCGCTAAACGTTCCTCCATATAAGGCACCCACTTGACACAGTCATCCGTCAACGTATCAAACTCATCCTTGTAGTATGTCAAGCAACGATTTGGGTTAGCCTTCCATGTTAGAGATCCAGTCCAGTATAAACCTTATATACCTTGTGGTGGTTTCATGTGAGGGTCATTGGGTACATGCAACCACTTTGATGATTGCCTACTAATTACGGGTCTACCAATATGTATGCGTTCCCAACTCCATACTTATAGCAACAAATCGGTCCATTCATCTGACTCGCACCGAGTGCGCAATTGCACAAACTCCGATATAATGTAGTCAGTGCTGCACTATCCCAACTGTACGCCCCACCGGTTCTGAGATTTGCAATTAGAGGTTGGGTAACAAAAATACCGGTGGAGTTCGAGAACATGACACCTCCAAACAATGACATAATGTACGCTTTGCAATAGCACTGGACTTCAAAGTCGTTTGAATTGTAATGCCCCAGAATAAAGTGAAATATTTTATATATATTATTTATTCTAAACTAAGTTAAGATTTGAATGGATTGGTGCATGATTATTGAATTAAATAACCATGCATGTTTATACACTAGGGTTAGGGTTAAGGTATGGTAACCTAGGGTTAAGGCTAACCCTCATCCTAATCAAACCCTAGCACTAATCTTGATGAGATCCAAAGGAGGACATTGTGCCATGTGAGGCTCTTCATGAAGACTCCAAGTTGACTCTTGAAGTTTCTAGACTTGGTGTGTTGGCATACACATCTACCCTCCACCTCCACTAAACTCACTCATCTCTCATCCCCACCCTACACCTAATGGCCGGGCAAGGATGGAAACCCTAGCTCCCACTCATTTCTATAAAACCTTACTTCCACTCACTCTCTCATCTCTTCATCTATCTTGTTCTAGTTTCTTCAACAACAAAAAAGGGAAAGAAAGAAAAGGAGAAGGGAAGAAGGGGGAAAAAAAAAAGAAGAAAAAAGGTGAAGTCTTTTAAAGTAGAGAGTAGTAGAGAAGGAGAAGAGTAGGAGCATCCCAAGAGCAAGGAGAAAAGGAAGGAGCAAGCAAGCTACAAAGGATTCTCTTGCAAATCAAAAGTGGGTGATACTCTAAACTTTAAAAGATTAGCCCTTTTCTTTTGTATGGGATGTTATAGTATGTAAAAGTAGCTAAGAAAAACATGATTGCCATGTATGATTATGGATATGCTAAGAAAAGAAAAAGTTGTATGGTAGAACAACTCATTTTCAAGACTTTTTTAAAAGAAACATATTCTTAGTGTGTAGTTTGGGAATTTCTAACTCATAAACGGTTTGGAATTTTGAACTCAAATTTTGGGAGCTAGTTTTGATGTGTCTAGAGCTCACATAAATTTTTTTCATAATATTTGAGAGTCATCTAATAGCCCAAACCCCAGTCCCAATTTCGGACAGCAACCAACGGCAGAACTGTTGTTTTGGAAAATTCTGTCGTGACTTTTAAAAATCATAAATAAATATTGGTTGGGTATTTTTAGCAGAAATATTTCATAGATGATCTTGTATATGTCTACAACCAAAATCCCAAATTTTGCATTTTTCTGAAGTTGTTTGATGCCTCAAAAAATTGTGAAGTCCCAACTGGTCTGAGAAGATAAAGCTGAAGATTTCTGTTCGGGGACTGAAGTTCTTACATGCATAGTAAGAACTGAGTTGTGTAGTAATTGATATGATTTTTTGAAGGTGTTGGACTGATCCAGCCATCCTTAGAAGTCGTCACTTTGTATACGTGTGACTTGTTCTCAACTCTCAAGTATTAAATTGAGAAGTTGGGGGTATTCCTATACCCCAATACTTGATTTTTTTTTGTGTCTTAGGTTGATTAAGACACGGGTAGAGTCTTGAACGACATTTGAGTCGTCAACCTTATCTAAGTTAGTTGCCTACACTTATCACCATTAAGCCAACTTGGGGACTTCCGCCTTAACGACTGAAAGTGACTAACTCGGTCACCGAAGAAATCATGGAAGATGATCACAGGCCGAGTTGAGGACGAGACTGAATGGGGGGGGGGTGAAGTGGTGAGCAAGTGATCGCGTCGCCGAAGCCGTAGGTTGATATACAGGAATGAGGGTTTCTAATAGGGAAACCGCTTGAGATTAGGTATAACTTAGACTAGGAATCAGTTGGTGACCATGCCTTTGTGACATATCTAGGTAGACTTAAAGTTAGTTAGTTTTGTCGTCACCTAAACTGCATTAGTTTCTAGTGAACTAGTAATCGGGTGATGTACTCTCCTGTCATTAGGGTTACGTGCTGCGGTGCGTATCTTGCATTGTTGATTCCTGAAGTACCGTAGGTAAGAACGGGATGGGATTTCTTGGTGGATAGGGAGATTAGACCTTCGAGGCTGTCAAGTTCTATGCTGGTGGACACAAACGGATCATATGGGCTGCGGTCCTGTGAATCTTCGGCGCCATAGGTATGCTGCGGCGTATCTTTAAGTTTGTCACGGCTTTTGAGTGGGGTCCGAGAGTTGGGCACTAGTGGTAAACCGAGACACCACTAAGTGATTGCATAAACGGATGTGGACCGATTAGTCTGCAACCTCATCAACCACGATCTATCTATCAGGAACAGGACGAGTACAAGACTAGGTTGCATGACAAGGGTTCAAAATCCCGAACTTGGAGACAACGGCTTGATTTGAAAAGTATGTAGTATAGGATGCATACATTTCCAAAGTCTTGCTTGCATTAGTTTAAGTACATTTTGACCTGTGCATTAGAGTTCTAGAGCTTATCGTACACAGACACCCTTGACCCGACTCCACTCTCCCTTCTTTTAGTTGCTTTTTCTCTTTGCTTTCAACCTTGATTGTCTAGTTTGGAGATCGCTGCTTTTATCAGCCTCGCGTCAGTAGAATTACTGACGTGCCCACTCTTTTAGGTGCTAGATTGCCGATCCACGGAGCCCAGGAAGCCCAAGGCAAGTGGTGTGCCCAAGTGAAAGTATCAAGTGTTCATCTTTTATATTTTGTTATTTTTGTAAAACTCTGATTTGTAATTTCTGAGACAGTGTGTAATTGTAACACTTGAACTTGTACATCATGGAATAAAATTGTTTAAATTTTTTCTATTTTTTCTGTATTGTGAATGTTTGAAGGAAAGATTCTGGTTTGTGTTACGATTCACCAGTATGGGGATTCAGTGATTGTGGCGCTACACGAATCTTCATTCAACTTATTGGTGAAAGTATCCTTCAACCATTTTAACCGAAGCAACCTCCTGACAATAACCCTAGGATCCGGCTCAACCCCAAGATATTCTGTGATAAAAAACTGTGGATCGAAGTCCATTGTTCCAGTTATGACATGTCCATTGATGGGAAGACCTATGATCACTGCAACATCCTGTAGTGTGACAGACATCTCCTTTACCGGCAAGTGAAAACTGTGTGTTTCCGAACGCCAACGTTCTAGAAGGGCGGTTAGACGAGGACGGTCAACCTTACTTGAACTCATGAGACCGATGACGTATAACCCGCAATCCCGTAAGAACTCGTGGATACGTGGATGCATTGGCAAAGTGGTGTGCCCCCAAAAAGTACACTCCTTTGATTGTTCGTCTCACACGCCTTTCGAACGATGTTGCCCTTGCAAGGTCAGGAGCCTTGGGTCAAGAGGACTGGGACCCACCGCTGGAACATAAGATGATGAAGATGGGTCCGGTTCATTTTGCGAAAAAGACGGGCTCGGCTCATTTTGCACAGAAGACGGACCCAGCTGATTTGGTGAAGAAAACGGACTTGGCTCGACCTACACAACAAATAACAATAAACATCAATTTCACAATATACTATTTTATTAAAGCAAAATCAAATTAATCGAATAAAGACAATCATCTTACATTTGTGTGCCTTTGTCCACCCCCGCAACCACTACTTGGGGGTCATCCATAACAGTTTGTGGCCCCTGCGGTCTCGATTACTTGGGGGTCTACTACTCGTTCTTTTTTCATGAATATTCTACGTTCGTGCCATATCTGATAGCGATGAGAATCTTACAATTTTATATGTATTTCGGTATAGTATAATTGCATACTCTAAAAATAAACAATTTAACACCAATAAAACACACACATATAATTGAAGAATTCAACAATAATATAGACAAACATCTAATAATTATATTTATATCAAAAGCTCTCAACATGCTAGTTCAAAGTTAAATTATAGGCTAAATTTAAAATAAAAACATAAAAATAAAAAAAAACCACTGAACTTTGGGTCATTTTAAAAAAACCGCACTAAGTTTTTTTTTTTTTTTTAAACCGTACGAAACTATAGTTTAAAAAAACACACACTGACAGAGTTAGGGTTAGGGTTAGTTCAAAGGAGTTTATTTAAACATCTGATTAGTTAAGTGATGTTTTTTTAAACACAAATGAAATATGAATGTGGTTTTTTAAAATTTAGCCTAATGGAATCCTAACTCCGTTAAAGTGTGTTTTTTTAAACTATAGTTTTGTGCGGTTTTTTTTTATATAAAAAAATACTTAGCGCGCTTTTTTTAACTGGCTCAAAGTTCAGTGGGCTTTTTTTAAATTAAGCCTAAATTATATGTCGATAATCCTATTAATATCAAAATTAAATTATATCTCAAAGTAGCATTTCACTTTTAACTAAATATACATAAATATATTCCAAATTTATCTATTAACTAATCATCCTACAGATCATGAGCTCTCAACATTACGTTCAATTTAACGCACATTCATAATTAACCCAAAATCAAATTGCAAAAGTATGAAGACTTACCGTACGATAGATGGGTGCATTAAGAGGTGAGGATGAGATGAATGTCCTTGCTTCCGCCGCAGTTCTCTTAACCCTTCCCGATATCAACAAAATTCGGGATCTTGGATTATGGGGTTAGGGTTTTGAGAGTGGGAGTAAAGAGGGTTGTAAGTGATGAAGTGGATCTTAATAGATTTTTGACGGATTTTGTTGGGGAAATAACGAATTTGGAAGGCTAGGATTTTGGGTTTCTTTCAGAGTTGAGAAAGACAAGAGAGAATGCAAAGAGAGAAGTGAGAGAGATAGCGAAACAACGACTGTTTAAAAAACTTTCCAATCAACATCGCTATCTCAGTTAGCGAGTGTGGTACAAACACACTCACTATCTGAGACAGCGAGTATAAACTTGGTATTTTCTTCAAAACCGTACACTCGCTATCTCAGTTAGCGAGTGTAGTACAAATACAAGTGCTATTTGAGATAGCGAGTCTAAACTTTGTATTTTCTTCAATATTTCTCCAGGTGATGGAGAAATACCTCATCATACACTCCCTATCTTAGATAGCGATGAAGTTTAAACTAAACTGCTATCTGAGATAGCAAGTTGGGTTGTTTTGGTAATTAGTTTTGAAAGTGGGTAGGTTGGGTAAATACTTTCAAAAAGTGGGTCATTTTGAAAAATAATTCTCCTTTTTTTTTTTTTGATTTATCGAATAGAGCCAAACCGTTCCAGCCATCAAAAAATAATTCTCCTTTCTTTTTTCTTTAGGTAAACGACGGTGAAAACCATCTGAATAATTCATTACTGAGAGAACGGACAACTTAAGCACCTGGAACGAAGGAAAAAACACAGAATATAGAGAAGTAAGATATATTTTTTTATGCCACTTTTCGAAACTATTCGCAGAAAGATAACAGTTGTCAAAGTATTTGCGCTCTTGGACTCAACAACTAAACTCGCCGTTCCCAACGGCGAGTTTAGTTGTTTCATGTTCGCCATTGGAACACGCAAGTGTAGCTTTTTTTTTTAGAAACTCATCGTTCCCAACAACGAGTTTAGTTCCAAATTTTCAATGAAGACTCGTTGTTTCCAACGACGAGAACATTTACACTAGCCTCGATGTTGGGAACGACGAGTTTAGTTCCATGTTGTTGTTTTTTTTTGAAGACTCGCCGTTCCAAACGGAGAGGACATTTACACTAGACTCGTTGTTAGGAACGACGAGTGTTTTTTTTTTTTTAAGTCTTGCCGTTCCCAACGGCAAGGACATTTACACTAAAGTTGTTGTTAAGAACGACGAGTTTATTTCAAAAAAAAAATATATATATATATATATATATATATATATATATATATATATAGAGTTTTTTTTCGAAAATTACTAAGTCCAACAATGTTTCACTCTCCGTGAATTTCCAACATCCTCAGCGTTCCCAACATCTAGTCTAGTATAAATGTTTTCGTCGTTGGAAACGGCGAGTCTTTATTAAAAATTTTGAACTAAACTCGTTATTCCCAACAGCGAGTTTAGTTTAAATGTCCTCGCCATTGAAAATGGCGAGTTTTCATTGAAAATTTTGAACTGAACTCGCCAATGGGAACGACGAGTTTGTTAAAAAATTAGCACTAAACTCGCCGTGTCCCAACGGCAAGCATGAAACATCTGAACTCGCCGTTCGGAACGATAAGTTTAGTTGTTGAGTCCACAAGCACAAATACTTTGGTAACTGTTATCTTTCTGCAAATAGTTTCGAAAAGTGACATATTAAAAAAAAAATCGAGAAGTAAAAGAAAGAGGAGTCAGAGTAAACATGTAGCCATCCAAATAGAGAAAGAGCTGACGCAAACCATCCTGCAGGATACCACGAATCACATCAACAGAAGCAGCAACCACACAACCGTGAAGCAGCAAACAAGAAAACCTCAAATCTGAGAGAAGCAGCAAACGCAAAATCATTTTGGGGTTTCCAGAATAAGTGCATGACAACCTGTCCGTTGCTTACAATAAAATGGCGTCTTCGGTTAATAGGGAATGCGCAGCAATAAAACAAGCTAGATTGAGCAGAGTATGGAACCAAAGAGAGATTTGCACATGCAGTTTTGTAAGAAAATTTTGATCCGATAAGTATTGCAATTAAAAGAGAAATGAGTTTTCGATATCTGGTCATATATTACTAGCTTCTTATATACATAACCGAGCACCAGTACTAATAATGATTGGATATAAAAAAAGAAAATGATGACTTATGATACAAAATCTCTAAGCCAACATTTCCAGTAGTCTGTTCTTTTTTTTCTCCGTTAAGACTGATGCTTCCAGTGGTTACTTCATCCACTTACAGCATACAAACCCTACATAGAACAAAAGACCAAGCGCTATGCTTTGCCCCAAACTGCTCATGGATTTTTTATGTCTTGCGTGTAGATATAATCAGTGTGAGCTTCCATCCACTTCTCGTGTTGCACTGCATCTCCATGTCCGGTTCCTGTATTGCCCGACTCCTGCTAATCACAAAAATGATGAATATAAATCAATTCCATACGAGCTTTAGTTTCTAAGATTATAACTCAAAAAGCAGTGTGGAGGTTCATGAGTGTCTAGATGGCTACCAGCCTGTCAATTAACATGTAATTGTTTCCCTGCAATATAAAAATTGAGAAAGGATGAATATTATTATGCATATATGTAGTGAAAGAAACTCTGCAACCGAACAATTATATGCATTGCATACGCTGAAAAGTCTAAGTGGATATAAATGAATGAAGAACTAGCCAGCTAAAAGTTTATATCTTGTGGGTACTCTTGCTACTTGACCAGAATTAGCCAACATCTACCCTTAAACTTGTGGCTTAACTCTTATTACTTTCTTTTTTATATATATAAATAGGGCGTAGCCACACACTGGCACACATTTTCACCCATAAACGAAAATAATGTAAGCAGGATTCGAACTCCCCCGACCTCTTGCTCATAGCGAATAGATTAAACACTATACGCTAGTGGCACTTGCAACTAGGGTCTGCATGAGTAGTGTAATACTTACCAAATGAGTACGCCTTCTCTTTTTAATGCGACGGACATTTTTTTTCTGCTGAATACATGTGATAATACATGTCCAAACAACATAAGATTCCAATAAAAATCATAATTTTGAGTATCCTTGGCACGAAAAAAAAAGTTGCAAGTCCACTCCCAAAAATGATTTCTTTTCCATGCACTGTGCATGATAATCCTAACAATAAGGGTTGATTCACTAGAAACAGAGCATCCAACCACAAATACATTAGAGCATCACTACATAAAAATCCTAAAGGACATTAGCCCTTGAATAAAAGACAAACTATATACAAAACCATAACGAGCAGCATCCATTACTAGGTCTGTGTTGATCAACAAACAGACACCGAATTGGAGATAACTAAAACAAATGATAACTGTTG
The DNA here is from genome assembly GCA_017893485.1 of Hemerocallis citrina. Lineage (NCBI taxonomy): Eukaryota > Viridiplantae > Streptophyta > Magnoliopsida > Asparagales > Asphodelaceae > Hemerocallis > Hemerocallis citrina. The sequence continues at coordinate 115,681,476 of CM030362.1, forward strand.
GAAGATTAAAGAAAAGGAATCTTACCAGAGTTGATGAAGGGGGGAATGAAGCAGGTGAAAGCTTGTCAGAAGAGGTGTCGATCATCAACTTCCTTGAATTGGCTTCAGAGAAAAGCAGAAGTAGAAAGAGAAGCAACATCCTTACAATTTCCTTCATCACCTTCTAAATCTCAATCTCTCTTCTTCTCACTCTATTCAACAGTTCTACTGTGTGGATTTCGGATAAAAATTGGAAGCTGCAAAAAATAAGAAGAGTGCAGGGTGAGGGAAAGTGTGCATGCATCAACACCAACCACGTAGTAGATATATATATATTGGACATTGGCACTATCTTCTAGATTTGGTTTGATAACAGGTTGACATTCATGGCCCTTTTAGCCAAATCAGCCCAGTAAATTTTCATAATGACAAAATAGTCTGACAAAATACTCTTGGTAAATAATTGTAGACTACCTTCATACATCTACGCTATATATTACCTTAAGGATGGATTTTAGTATTCGCTTAATTAAACTTTTGGGTAATATAAAGAAATGACTTCGGGAAAGTAAGAATTACTAAACAAACTGAAAGGTAGAAAAATGAACATTAGCTATTACTTATGAGAGAACTGATAGTATGCATTGCTGCACAGCTGCACAACAATACACGCTACCATGATTGGACTACTTAGCAAGAAAGCACGATTCATGACCGAAGTTAAAATTGGGGGTTCCAATTTTATTTATGGGAAAAAGGGGTTTGAGCAACTTGCTCATTTAGTAAATGAGCAATTGATGATGTGGCATACATGTGATTGGAAAATCATTAAAAAGGTTAGTTGTCCAATGTATCACATGCATGCCACATAATCAATTGCTCATTTACTAAATGAGCAAGTTGCTCATATCCCTTTTACCCTTTATTTATTTATTTTGTTTATAGGGGTACAGTCAGAAGAGTGTTTATTCTTCTTATTCATTTAACTCCCCCCCAAAAAAAAAATCATAGAACAGAAATATTTCTCTAGTTCAGCATACTAGTATCAGAGATCCCCAACATGATATTATCCAATTAATAAATATTCCATATAAAATAACACAAATCTACAAGGACTGAGATGTAAACACCCTGAATCCATGATTTACAGCACCGTTGACAGTATCACAGAGAGAGGAATGAATAGGAGAGAGAAGAAATATTAATGCATATAGCATATTAGCATGGGAAAAAAAACCAGAAGTGAATGAGGATGCATAGGGTTGCATGCATGCATTCAAAGTCAATTGAAACATGTTGGAAACATAACCCTCTACATCGAAATTATCTCCATTGGATTAAGAGAGAGAGCTGCTGCTTTTTCTGTGTCATCAATGGTCAACGTCTCTAATTACTCACCCCCTAGGAGAAAGTAAACTGCAATGTTTCTACTAATTAATTAAGATTTGTAGTAATTACAGTCAAGATTTAGGGTGGCGGTGGCCACAGCCATTAAGACATGACAGCCGTCCCGATCTGAGAAATGGGCCTAGAAATGGCGCCGTTTGAAGAGATATCTAAGCTATCTACAGTGATCATACATCTGGATCTGTATGTAACAATTTTATAGGTGAGATAACAAACAGATATCCAAAAAGTTACAATGTCTTTAGTTATCTCATCTCTAAAAAGACCCAAGTTATTATCTACCTGTAGCTATCTCACCTCTGAACGCTCACTTCAAAAGCTAAATGTAGGAATTTAAAATTCGCAAGTTAAGACAAGCTACATATAAGTTGCATTTTTCTTCCTTTAAAAGATACTAGTATAATGTACGTGCGATGCACGCCTATAAAAAATATAGATAGATAGGAGGCGCGATCGATCTGAGTTTTTTTGAAAAAAGAGAGGGAGTTTTGGGAGAGATGGAGAAGAGGGTGGGTTTTTTATTTATTTAAATAATTAATTGGAGTTTAATTAGCTTGGGGTGAGATTAGGATGTGTAGTTTAGAATTAGTTAGGTTAGGGTTAGATCTAATTGAGTGGTGTAGATTTAATTGAGAGATTTAGTGAGATTAGGGTTAGATCTAATCTAATTGTGTGGTGTAAATTGAGGTTGAATGCATACAAATCACAGGTTTCTAATTGTGTGGTGTAGATTTAATTGAGGTTGAATGCATACAAATCAAGGTTGTCTACCCATTATAATATTATAGTAATTTACACGTGCAATGCACGCTTTAATAATTTCAAAAAATAAAATAAAAACTCTGACATAGGGAGGATTTGAACTGGAAACCTCCTTTATATTAGTTATGTACGTACGTTGCACATGTTGGTAGAATGACAAAATGACAAAATGACACTAAGGCCTTCTCCCATTATAATATTAGAGAGTAGAGATTAGAGATTACTAAAATGCACACGTGCAAATGCACGTCAACATATACAATGGTGTGGACCAAATTTTTTATGTTCAGGGTCACTGCCATTGACTACATAAGCTATTACAACTGCACAACGATGTGTTGAGTGTGCAGATCTAGATTACTTCAATCGTCTAAACTTAGAAAATTTGTAAAGACGCATTTTCTTTAACAGTTTTCCAACTTTTGGATCTAATATAAATAGCAGTCTACACGTGTGATGCATGCCCCAACAAAACTTTTTTTTAAAAGTAAACAGAAAAGGAGATGAAAAAAAAATGAACCCAAAAACTATGATTACAGCCCGAAAAAGAGATGAAATACAACAAAATAATCATCTCGAACCCCAAATTCGATCACCCAAACCCTAACCCCATGCCTGAAAGATTACATCACATAAATGAGATCAAATCCAAAGAAACACCCACCTCGACCCCCAAATCCAAACATCCAAACCCTAACCCTAAACCTGAAAGAGAGAAAAAGATAGAAACTGAAGATGGGAGAAAAGGATTGAGTGGAGAAGAAGAGGAGACATGTCTCTCGGAAAGTCATTGTTATGAGCTACGATATCATCATTGTTATTTTATTACTAATGAAGCAATCATTATAAATGAGACATGTCTCTCCGAAAGTCAAAAGTTGAGTTTGAATACGCTCAATTAAAAAGGTCCATTTTTCTTTTACAAGTCTTCTAATTTGAACAAAAACCAGATGGTTGATTACAATTAGCTCGCCTGCTGAACCACAACTCTCTAGTTATCATATCAAAGATGCTCAAAACTTAATTCAAGATTATGAAAATCATAAACTTTGCAAACCCAATAGTGTCCTTATGAAAATTTCTAGGATTCTCACATCACTTAGTTAACAGACCATCACTCCATCCCAATCAAAAAATTTCAAAAGGCAAACTTTCAAAAGATTGTACCTTGCGGAATCAAACCCCATCTCTGTTATTCGACCGACAACACTGACATTAACCTCGCAGAAACAATGTAGTTGTGAAGCGGCAGCATTAACAGTAAGCAACCGCTCGAACCCACCGCTAATCCAAACAACAAAAACAACAAATCAATCCAATTAATTACTCAATAAACAACTTTAAAATGGGATCTTTTTTAATGAAATTTTTTGCACTTGGAGATTAAGGAAATGCGCTCCACAGATTGGAGTTGAGATCAAGAGTTGGAGATGGGATTTGAATTTTCCCGAGAATAAGGATGGTTTCTTGGATTATGATTTGAGAGCTAAGGAGAAAGGGTGGGATAAAACACTAGATCGCAAAAGAAGGGTGGGATAAAACACTAGATCGCAAAAGAAGAGAAGAAGTTGCAAGTTTCTTCTTCTTCTTCTTCTTCTTCTTCTTCTTCTTCTTCTTCGTCTTCTTCTTTTGGTTTGAGAGTTTTGGTGAGGGGCAGTGGTTATTCTTTACAAATTAACCCTAGTAGCAGTTTCGTAAATAATTTGTTGTAAATAAATTTGAAGTTTGAGAGTATTATGGTAATTGACAATAATTGAGTAGACTGATGTTTAATGAGGAGCAGTGGTTATTCTTTACAAATTAACCCTAGTAGCAGTTTCGTTAATAATTTGTTGTAAATAAATTTGAAGTTTGAGAGTATTATGGTAACTGACAATAATTGAGTAAATTGATGTTTAATAAATTAACATAACTCCCACTTAAAAATGAGTGATTGAGATTGGGTCAATGAAGTTAGTTTGTCTACAAATTGAGTTGATTTGTCTACAGATTACACAACTCCAACTCTTCAATTATAGTATTAGAGATGCAATACTAGGGTTGAGCACAGGGTTGGGTTTGATTAAAAGCCATAATGAACCTAATAGTACGAAGTTAGATGAGAAACCTTTATTGAAACTTGGATAAAAAGATATTTAATTATCTGCCAGCCACTCTATATTCAGAATGGAGCAAATCTCTTCTTTTTTACCACCTCTTTCACATTATATCTATATCTTATACTAATAGGAGATAGAGTCTACCCCCTCTCCCCCTTCTCTATTTTGAAATAGAGAAGGGAGAGGAAAAATATAGATTCATATTAAACTAACACGTGCGCTATCATGAATTTTAATAAAAAACCAAAACAAAATAAAAACTCTAATCCCTCAAACACACATATTCTCCTCACTTTTCCAATCTCACAAAATTTCACGGCTCTTACTAAACCCATCCCTATCCCATATTCCCGCACCTCACACCGCCCCCTACCTCCGTCGGCCCAGACCCCCCCCCCCCCACCCACACACAAACATGCTCACACACCCCGCTCACGCCCCTCGACAACCCACCCCCATGCCGCTCCCACCCCTAGCAGCTTCAATAATATTCAATTGAATAAAATTATGGTTTGGCAGAATTTTATAAACCATTTGCTTATGTAAGGATGATAATGAAGATTTCAGCAATTACGGTTGAGATGATATTCATAAGTTTCTTTCACACTTTTTTGAAGTTCTATATAATTTTATAAGTCCCACTAAAAACTATTTTAGGCTGTGCAGGGTAATACTAGTGCTTACTTATAAAAAGATCCCAGTAACAACCTTAAACACATCATCTCTACTACTATAATGGGAGAAGGCCTTTGTCCATAACCCAACCCGTGCAACGCACGTGCAGGTCAAATTTTTTTTTTGCCCTTTTCATTACCCCAATTTTCCCCACGTGCACAGCACGTGTATTATACTAGTTTTTCATAATTACGAAAGCAATTCTTTCTGATTTAGGCCAATACCTAGTTTTGTCAGCCAAACCAAGATGCATACTCATATAGGATTATGTTTCAATGGAGACATCTATTTGTCAAAACATAAATGTTCTTTGGTCCTAAATGTTTCTTAATGGGAAATAAAATTGACATTCAAACGTGTTAGGAATTTTATATATTACACACAATAAGTAACAATAGATCATGAAGACATTATCCATGTTTTAAACTTTTATCTCTACTATTATAATGGAAGAGTTGAAGTTATCGTTTGTAAACATACCAACTTACGTGTATTGTACGTATCTCTAATCTCTAATCTCTAATATTATAATGGGAGAAGAGGGGTTGTCATTTGTAAATATACTAGATTTGCCTGTGGGCACGTGCCTACGGGCACGTCTTCGGAACGATACAAAACACGAAAAGCCTATAAACATTAAAAGAACAATTATGTAGCTCAAGTTTGAATAGTATGACAATAATTAGTTGTAAATAAAAGTCCATATTTCCATTAGTATATGTTGAAAAATAATTATAAATGAGGGTATAAAATTGTAACGCCCCGCACTCAACTCGTACGCACACAATTAATTAAATTCTAGCCACGCCCACCACAGGCTGCCTCAAAAGGGTGTCCGGACAGTTGGGTACACCTTTATCCTTGGCTTCCTAATAAATCTCTCATTTCCTCCCTTCATCCCCACCGATATGGGATCTTTCCATCCACACTTTCTCCATTCTTTCATTTATTCATTCTTTCATATCCATGGTCAATGGTTGGTCAAACAACACAAGCACACTCCTTTCTTTCTATACCTTCCACGTCATTCACTTCCAATCCATCATAATCCATCCATTCTATTCTTTCTACTACTACTTATATATATATATATATATACTATATACTACTTCCATACTAGTATATATATATGTATATCTCTCTAGAAATATGGTGTGTCACATTCACCCCCTCTTAAGAATTCAGCGTCCTCGCTGAATACGGGACGTGCAATCTAGCATAGGATCGCCTTTCTAGTCGAATGTAGACTTGTCTCCTAATCGCTGCCCTCCCAGGGTCTTACGCATCTCATTCACACATATTGCGTCCCACGCACTTCTTATATACAAGTCCTACATTCGATGTCGAAAGTTGGCTCTGATACCATCTGTAACGCCCCGCACTCAACTCGTACGCACACAATTAATTAAATTCTAGCCACGCCCACCACAGGCTGCCTCAAAAGGGTGTCCGGACAGTTGGGTACACCTTTATCCTTGGCTTCCTAATAAATCTCTCATTTCCTCCCTTCATCCCCACCGATATGGGATCTTTCCATCCACACTTTCTCCATTCTTTCATTTATTCATTCTTTCATATCCATGGTCAATGGTTGGTCAAACAACACAAGCACACTCCTTTCTTTCTATACCTTCCACGTCATTCACTTCCAATCCATCATAATCCATCCATTCTATTCTTTCTACTACTACTTATATATATATATATATATACTATATACTACTTCCATACTAGTATATATATATGTATATCTCTCTAGAAATATGGTGTGTCACAAAAATCTAACTTCTTAGAACTTTAAGTGTGGAGTTGAAGAGATATTTACTATTTTCAATATAACATGTGCAAAAAAAAATATTAAAATTTCGAAAATCTAAATTTCTAAGTAAATATAGAAAGAATGTGATGAGGACATCTTTCCTGTTTAGTTTATTTCAGTACCTTTTTTATTCTGGCAATTATAGCCATATGTAATCTTTTTGTAATTTTTAGATTTTGAGAATATTTTGGAGATGTGTTTCAAGATGTAATTGAGCCTATTTAAAAGCCTTGAGATTAATGAGAAAGCATGCCATTATTGATTAAAAAAATCTGTGTTGAGTTTTTGCTCTTCCACTCTCCTTTGTGTGATACAATTGAGATCCAAATTAGGATTTGTGATAAATCCTAATATAATTTTGGAGTTAGTGATTAGCTCTAGAATCTACCCAAATAAAATTACCCAAACCCTAATTTTTCAAATCCCCAAAAATAAAACCCTAATCCCTCTCCTCCTTCCCCAAATCCCGATCAGATCCCTTCCCCTCTGCCACCTCCCGAAATCCCTATTCACCATCGTCGTCTTCAATCCCTCACCTCGACAACAACCCCGAATTCTTCCTCTGTGATTTCCGAGTACCAAACCGCCACTACCCATCCCCCTCATCGACTTCGCCGCCCCCTACCCAAGTACCCCCGTCCGTCCTCGACCTCCACCGCACACCCCCAAATCGCCGTCGACCCCTCTTTCCCTCGCCCCGTCACCACCTCACCACGGCCAGAACCCTCCCGTTCACGTCGCCTCCTTTCCCCTCTCACTTCCACCTCAAACAACTCGCCCCGCCCCTCCGACGACATCACCGCCGTCGCCTGCGCCGCCCCTCGGCCGTCGTTGATGTCCAACAGTGACGACGCAGATACCACTGGCCCTTGCTGTTCTTGAAGCGTTGTCGCTGTTCCAGTCAGAGGTCTACGCTGGTTCTTCGCATTCGGTATACTCTTTCCATTTTTTCCATATTTGTGTTCTACTGCCTTATCATCTAGTCTATTATCTGATTTATCTGTTGACCACAAAATAATTGAGATTGAGTGATCCACATGCTAGAATAGAGTACGAATCGATATTGAACTTATTACTTGCTAACACATAGGAATTTAATTGTTGATCGTAAGATTGAATTATTAATTGGGACTGTTACATTTGATTCAATTCTTGAAAACCCATCAAACCTGTTGACTGTTAACAATTTCCAACTTAGATCCGCACTTTCATGTTGGTAAAATTAACCCAGTAAAATTTTTGGAAATTCTCTATTTTAGGGTTGATTTTACATCAGAATGGGAGAGAGAGAAAGAGAGAAATATGAAAAGTGAAGAGAGAAGAGAGAGATAATAATAAAGTAATAAGTTTTTTAGTTTTGGGGGGAAAATTTTGGTTTTGGAGTTTGAAATTTTGGAGGAAAAATATGTTTTGTGAGGTTTGATCTAGGCCTTTGATTATAGGGGGAATTGATTGTGAGCCACTTGATAGCTTTCTTTGTAATTTATTATATAGATTACCTTACGTGCATCGCACGTGCAACTCCAACTCTCCTATTATACACTTTAAATCTACCAACTTATGTGCATTGCACGTATAACTCCAACTCTCCCATTATACTCTATATATTACTTTAAAAAATATAAATTTATTAACACGTGCCTCACACGTGCTATATTATATTACTTTAAAAACTATATATTTATTAAAACGTGCATCGCATGTGCTAAATACTAGTATAACTAATATGAAAGAGGTCTTGGGTTCAAGACCAGAGAGTTTTTACTTTTTTTTTTTTAATTATTTTATTAAGACGTGTATTGCAAATGTAAATTACTAGTATTGTTTAATTGATCCAATGAATAATGAGTAAATGTTGTATCTGCTGGAAATTGAGTTTTCAACAATTAATTGACAAGTGTACATTCAAATGACTAGTAATATACACGTGCGATTCACGTCTTAATAAATATTTTTTAAAAAAAATAAAAACTCTGACATAGTCTGGCCTCAAACCTGAGACCTCCATATTAGTTATGTACGTGCGATACACGTAAGTTGGTATGTTTATAAACGACAACTCCAACTCTCCTATTATAATATTAGAGATTAGAGATTAGAGATTAGAGATAGCAAACTATGAGGAAAGAAGGTCCCCATATTTAGAATTAAGCACTGTGTTGAAGTTAATGAAAACCTTAATTTCACATGAGACAACTGAAAAGCATGATACAAAAATAAGAGAATAACTTATCGTCAGGCTCAACGCTTGGTCCTCTTCCCAAGTATTGCAGTTCACTGGCTTCTGCCTCCTTCCATTCTACTTTCCAGACCTCTTTTGCACCTCAAGCCCTTCAGGTGTAACACTGCACCTACCGCATATGTTTGTTTGCAGATCTAGCAATTAAATTAACCGAGAGCTTCTGTTAGCCCAGATATTTTTAAAACCATTACAAACAATGTAATTTAATAGATTATGACTCACTTTTCATACTCAGTTTCCTTAATTCATATGTTTTGCTGAAAACATCACAATGAACTCCTCAAGGACTTAACTGAATTGGACACATTATAACTGGAACAAATGCATCCCTCGGCCCTGGCTTTACTTTTCCCAGCTGTTGTACAAGGTTGAAAAGATTAACCTTATGCATGATCATGTTCAAACCTAGAAAAAATTTCAAAAGTTTCTCTGGCTAGTCTATGGCAGCATATATGCTGAATTCCAGATTGATTTCTTTCATATGCATGGCTCGTATACTGAAACTGAAAGAAGAAGAAAAAATCAGAGACGGGTCCGAGTGATGTGATGTGTACACAGCGCACTAATTAATGTTAACCCATTGGTATATAAACAAATTCAGGTATGAATACACTCTACAAAGGCTTCTTTCTTCTCACTCAATGCACAAAGTTCGTATGATGCACTACTGCTTCGAATGTCCAAAAATGGGAAATGGCTACCTCTAAATTCTAGCTAAATAATTAACTGCCGGATGATACCTGATCTTTCAAGTATGAAGTGGCCTTCTCATTTGAGAATTTTTGTACCAAAGAGCATCACTATATCAGAAGCTTCATTGAATCCCTTCATTGATCTAAGGAGCATAAACAGTTTGATTAAGGAATAGCATCCATGCGTTGAAACCTTACACATCGTGTTGTTGATCTCCATTCGCCTTTTCATCCCCATCACAGAATAAATCTACATCAGGCACATAACCAACCCACTTCATCTCTTCGACTAGTTTGTCCAACCTCTCATATATCTCCCTACATCTTGGATGGGCCTTATCTCCCACAAGGAAGGTATGCGTCTCACTTGTAACTTCTATCCAACTACACCCAGGCTCTTTTTTAAGCCTTTCCTTTCTCACTTTCCTCCTCAACTTCAGGACCTCCCCCCATCTTCCTGCCTCTGCATAAATATTTGACAAAAGAATATAAGCGGAAGAATCATCGGGATCTAATTGCAGTATATTCCTGGTTGCTACTTCCGCCACCTTCACATTTCGCTGGATCTTGCAAACACCGAGGAGTGCTCTCCATAAAACATCATCAGCCTCAAAGGGCATGCCATGAATAAGCTTCAAAGCTTCATCAATGCCCTTGGAGCGTCCAATTATATCCACCATGCATGAATAGTGCTCCAGCTGTGGCTCTAATTGGTAGCGATGGGTCATCAAATCAAAGTACTGCATACCTTCATCTGTTAAACCAACATGACCACAAGCTCTTAAAACAGATACAAATGTTGCATGGTTTGGCCTAACATTCTCCAATTGCATCCTTTGGAACATTCTAATTGCCTCCTCTCCAAGGCCATGGTGAGCATAACCACAGATCAAAGCATTCCATGAGACAAAGTCTCTTTCCGGCATTTTATCAAACATCAACAGAGCGTTCTGCAAGTCTCCACATTTGGCATACATGTCTACAATAGTGCTTGATATGTACACATCGTGATGAAGCTTCTGCTTGATAACCTGAGCATGTATTTGTGTCCCTAGCCCTTCCATGGCTAGATTTGCACAGGTATCAAGAACTGTAGCATACGTAAAACTATCTGGCTTCAAACCAGTGTGAAGCATCTGTGAAAAGAACTTCTGAGCTTCCTCACTTTGTTTCTGAAGGGAGAACCCAGAGATTATAGCATTCCACGATACCATTGTTTTCTTCTCTATTCTTTCATGGAGCTTCTGTGCTTCATCCATCATTCCACATTTACAATACATGTCGACAAGAGCACTTCCAACGAAAGAATTGAAACCAAGTCCTGATGTGAGGATATTGTTGTGAACTTTCAGTCCGTAAGCCGATGATTTTAGTCCTGCACAAGCTTTGAGAACACTTCCATAAGTGAACTCATCAGGTTCCATGCGACATCTCAACATCTGATTGAAATGCAACAGGGTCTCTTCATACTGCTCGTTCTGCTCGAGAGCTGTAATTACGGCATTCCAAGTGACTACATCCCTACTGTCCATCTCCTCAAAGACAATGTATGCCTCAGCTAAAGCTTTACACTTCCCATACATATCCAAAATTGCATTCCCTACAGTAATTTTAGACGCAAGATTGGTTTTGACAGCCAAACAATGAGCTTGTAAGCCTTGTAAAATTCCTTTAGCCTCAGCACAAGCACTGAATACTCCTGATAAGCTGATCTCATCTACACCAACACCAGATCTATGCATGAGTCGAAATAGCTCCATAGCTTCTCCCCCTAGTCTCCTCTGAGCAAATCCAACAACAATTGCATTCCAAGCCTGCAAATTGCGGTTTGGAAGCCACTGAAAAACCCTCAGAGCATCATCCAAACTATCACTCTTCGCATACATATCCAAAATAGCAGTCCCAACTACAATGTCGCAGCTAAAGTTACTCTTCAAAGCATGCCCATGAAACTGGCCACCCGTTCTCACACAGGACAACCCCGCACACGACCTGAAAACACTAGCATATAAAGACTGACTAACCCCAACTCCCGCTCTCTGCATCTCCTTAAACAACCCCAACCCCTCAACAAACTGCCCATTCTGAACACACCCTCCAATTGCCGCACTCCACGACACCCAGTTCTTTTCTGGCATTTCCCGAAAGAACTGCATAGAATCACCTAAACTCTTGCACTTAGCATACATATCAACTAAAGCACTCCCCGATACCACATCCAAATCTAATCCCACTTTAACAACCAACCCATGAATCTGAATCCCCATCTCACGATCTTCCAACTGAGAACACAACTTAAGAACAACCGCAAACGTAGTCTGATCCGGGCTAACCCCACTCTCACCCATCACTAAAAACATACCCATTGACTCCATCAACATTCCATTTTGCAAAAACCCAGAAATGATCGAATTCCACGAAATGACATCTTTTTCCAGCATTTCGTCGAACAACAATTTCGCGAGATCGATCGAGCCATTGCGGGCGTACCCGTAAATCATGGCATTGTAAGAGATGGTGTCTCGGTTAGGCAATTGATCGAACAGTTTACGGGCGTAACCGAGGTTCGAGCATTTGATGTACATTTGGATGAGGCAGTTGGATACAAAGATGGTGGGAGTGAACCCGGAAGTGAGCATTTGGGCATGGGCTTTCTGGCCGAGAACTGGGTTGTGATGGGTTGAGCTATGCTGGAAAATGTGCGAAAAAGTTGGTCTCTGTTTGGTTGTGGATTGAGTGGAGGAGAAGAGGGAGATGAAGGTTTTCATGGGGAGTGGGTTTGGATTGGTGGAGGTGTGTTTGAGATGGAGATGGAGTTGGCGATGGGTTGAGAAGAAAGCCATGGAAGCTCATCTCATGTCTTCTCTGATTGCCGCCTGTTCAAACTTAAGAAAAAAATCATGCCATTTTTTGAACATATTTGCAAAAAAATAACAATTGCCAAACTATTTGCACTCGTGGACTCAACAACTAAACTCGTTGTTTTCCATAGCAAATTTAGTTGTTTCTTGCTCGCCATTGGGACACAGCGAGTTTAATGCTAATTTTTTGAGAAACTCGTTGTTCCCAACATCTAGTTTAGTTTTTTTTATAAAAAAAAAATAACTCGTTGTTTCCAACAGCGAGGGTCTTTGTACTCAACCCGTTGTGGGAAATAGAGAGGATGTAGGAAATTTCAGAGAGAGTGAAACACTCTAGGACTTGGTGAATTTTAGGAAAAAAACTTCATAGTTCTAATTTTATTACATACTCGTTGTTCCCAACAGCGAGTTAAAAAAAAATTTAAAAAAATAAAAATAAAATAACTCCCTGTTCCCAATAGCGATGATCTTATATCTACACGCGCTGTTGGGTACATCGACTATGAAGTTTTTCCCATTTCCTAGAGAGCGAAAACCCTATGTTGGACTTGGTAAAATTTCCAAATGAACTCCATAGAATAGCTCGCTATTTTCAACAGCGAGGACAAATATACCAAACTCGTTGTTGGGAATAGCAAGTATACTGGGTCCTCACTTACCTTACCCGACTCAATTCAACTCTTCTCTCATTTCTCTCTCTCAATCTCTCTACCCATTCTCCACATAAACCAAAAACCCTAGCTTCCTTCTTCCTGGCATTCATAGAGGTGTGGTGAATGTTTTCATAGATTCCGAAGCACGTTCATTCTTCACTCCTTCTCAGAATCAAGAATATCATTGCCATAAAGGTATTGTTTCTATTGTTCAAAACTTGTTTATATTCTTTGAAATTGTAAATTCTGAAACATAAATTATGTTTCTATTGCTTCAAATTGAACGGTTAGGTTTGAGATTTATCAAACTAGTTACTTATAGATAAAAATTATGTGTTAACTATGTTGGTTATGGTGACATTTCGGATGCCCACTTAGTGTTCTACGAAATGTCCAATTGAGTGTGGATTGATGATTATCATAAAAATTAATTTACGAGTAGGTATGGAATATAAAATTCCTGTTTGGTGTTATTACGGGGGAGAAAGTTAACGTGACCCGAAAGTGGGATACAGTTATAGAGATGTTGAACCAGAAGTAATTTAGGTTGATCGTAACATTAGAAAACATGAACTAGTGAATAAGATATATGAAATTACTAGCTGGGATCAAGTGAATGGATGATTAAAATCCAATATCAGCACTCTGCGTCAAAAGGTGAAGGGCAATATTTCATGGCCGTTCCCATAATCGATGATGATGCTCTTGCTACAGTGATTGGACGGTCGCTCGATCAAAACTCTAATTGGACAGTTGTTGGACTATACCTTGAGAAAATTCTGATGTCAATTCGTTAGTGCAATATTCTTCATACTCCAAGCACATCAGGTGAAGTCCCGACTCAAGAATCGAGGAACATCGTCGTTGGGTTGATGAATACCCGTATAGGTTTGAGGAACATCGAAGATACATTCTCATTTCCAACTGTATCAAATAATACGGAAGAGGAGTTGTCTGGTCCTTCTCCAATTCATACGCGATTTGGTAAACAATAAAAATATGGGTAATGAATTCAATCGTGCATGTATGAACAATGATTTATTAGATGTCGATGAGGAAGAAGAATGTGATGAAGATGAGACAGGTGAAGAACATGAAGAAGATGAAGAAGCTAATGTAGCTAATGTTTGTGGTGAGACACAAAGCAATTGTGAAGACAACGTCCAGTCCAATATAGGTCGTAGACACTCCTCTTCTCGACAAGGATTTATTGCACATTCAGTTGAGTATTTATTGCACATTCAGTTGAGGATTTATTGCACATTCAGTTAATAATGCGGTTGTCCATCAACCTGAAGGCCCTTCAATTATTGATGTCGGCGAAGATGCTTTATGCATTGGGCAAATGTTTGAAACAAAAGAAGATGTCCAATATGCAGTCAAAACATTTTCAATAAATCAACACCGCGAATTCGTAATAGTGAAATCATCGACCATCGTGTACAATGTCAAATGTAAAATGACACCAAAGCTATATACAAAAGCGGAGAGGGCACTAAATCCATCACTTGGGAGATTTAGTAGTGCCGGTTGTGGTTAGAGATTTCATGCGGTTGTTCCAAAAGGGCAAATATACTTTAGTCAAGATGATAGATGGGCCACATACATGTGTTAATCCATCAATTAATCAAGACCACTCAAAAGTGATTTCAAAGCTAGTTTTGGGTTTGATCTTGCAAGTTGTGAAGGCACAAACTGGAACAACCCCGAAGGCAATAGGTGAGATTGTTAAACTTCGATTCAATTATCAAATTTCATATAGCAAGGCATGGCGTACAAAGCATAAAGCTATTGAGTGGTTATATGGAGGGTTTGCAGAAGCATATGAGAATTTGCCTGCTCTTTTATCAGCGCTACAGATTTTAAATTCGGGCACTGTTGTCCATCGGGATAAAGTCAACACTGTGGTTAGTGAGGAAACATTCAATTCGGTGTTTTGGGCATTTGGGCCATCGATTGAAGGATTTAAGTCATGCAGGCCAGTTATAAGCATTGATGACACTTTTTTATATGGAAAGTATAAAGGATGATTAATAGTCGTTGCTCCTGACGCAAACAATCAGTTATTTCCTTTCGCTTTTGCACTAGTCGATGGTGAAAGTATAGCTACATGGTCATGGTTTATGTCTTGTATTCGAGAATTTGTAACAGATCGGCAAGGATTGTGTGTCATCTCTGATCGTCATCCGGGTATTTTTTCTATGATGGAGACACAAAACGGTACATGGAATGAGCCTCATGCATATCATAGGTTTTGTATGCGACATTTTACTGCATTATTTTACCAAATTTCACGATGAAGCTTTGAGAAAAAAACTAAATGTGGTTGCATGTCAAAATCAACCAAAGAAGTTTGAGAAGAAATTGGCCGAATAGAAAAAGTCAAAGCCGAGGCTGTCATGTGGCTGAAGGAGAAACCGTTTGAAAAATGGTCAATATGCTCGGATGGAGGACGTCGTTATGGAATGATGACTACAAATATACCCAAAGTATTCAATTCGGTTTTGAAAGGTGATTGTAGTTTGCCGGTGACCGCAATTGCCGATATGATATTCTATTGCCTCAATCTATACTTCACTCAACGTCGTCAATTGGCTTCGAAGCTTCTATGTGACGGCAAAGAATTCACTCCCGCTATACAAGAAATTCTAGATGTGCGGCATGAGAGGGTGAATATGCATGAGGTTATAATATTCAGTCATACACCGGGTGTGTTCCAAATTAGAATGGGACATAGAAAGGCCTGTGTTGTGATTTCACAGAGCGGCTGTGAAGTTTTTGTGATTTCATAGAGAGTCAAAATGCCTCTGATGGCTTCCTAAGAATAACTTGCTATTCCCAAGAGCGATAGAGAAATAACTAAATTCACTTTTGGGAATGGCGAGTGTACTGAGAAAGCATACACTAATTTCTAGAAGCAGCAAACTCGCTCTTTCCAACAGCGAGAGTAAAAGTACTAAAATCGTTGTTGGGAATGACGAGTTCACTGATTGAAGAACTAGAAACACTTGGTCAATTTGCAAATAATTCCTATGCTACATACAACACCACAAGTCGAGTGGTCTCAGTTGGAGATGGGATTGCACGTGTTTATGGATTGGACGAGATTCAAGCTGGAGATGCAATTAACAAACTTTGTATGCGACACTTAACCAACACTACCTTAAAAACTTATTCTAACATAAAAGAACTTCGTCTATTCACATACTTTATTGTGAGGAACCAATATAGCACAACTTCGTAGACAAAGGCGGTCATCACAACTTCATTTACAAGCAAAGAATCACAACTTGGTAAACAAGATGAAACAACACAACTTTATAGAATATGAAAACATCACAACTTCACAAACAACTACAAAAAAAAGTACCAAATTGACAACTTTCATACTAAAAGTAAAGATAAAATTGACAACTTCATAATATTTCATCAAGTTCACAACCACATCATTAAAGCCCAAATTGACAACTTCCCTAACTCGGCGTGTACCTAGTTGTCTGCTTACGTTGTCGGTGCGCAACAACTTTAAGCTTCTTTGGAGTTGGGTTTTTTTGTGTTATTTGGGATACGAGAAGAGTGGCGTCTTGAGGTACTCTTTTCAGTTCGGAACCTTGCCCCTCATCTTCGGGTTGAATCTCTTCTTCGGGTTGTGTTGGCGCAGCGGGAGGTAGCATTGGTATAAATACCCGAAACCCGGACCCGACTCGGACCTAGCATTGGACCGAAACTGACCTGGCCTATCCGGGTCCGGGTCCTAAAATGGGACCTGTTGTACCTTCGGGTCTGAGTCCGGGTTCGCTCAAAAGAGACCCGACCCGGACCCGTTTACAAAAATCCAAAAAATCAACATAAAAATAAATATTCTATCCTCATCCCTCTCCTCCTTCCTCCTCAATTCTAAATCTTCCTCTTCCAAACTCAAAACTCATTCCTTTTTCTTCTCTCCACTATTCTAAATCCTCCTCTCGCCGCTCACACTCTCGCTCATACCCGAACGGGTAGAAATATTTTAATTGGACCCGGACCCAGAACCGGACCTGATCCTCACGGGCCTGGGTCTGCGTCCAATTTTTGGACCCTTAGGAGACCGGGTCCGGGTCTGGGTAGTGAAGGACCCGACCCGATACCAATGCTAGTGGGAGGTGGTGCACACCCATGTTGACTTGACAAACAGTGTGCTTCCATAAATGCATCGAATGCGGGCCAACAACGTCAAGAGATCGTCTACACGGTGCTAGAATCTCGTGTGCGAACACTTTCACAGCATCAGTCACATCGGATGCGCTACTTGACCAACATCGAACAGCAATTCTTGCAATCTCCCATGCGTTCTCCGCCTACAAATTAGATATGTAATATTTCAACAAAACAACAATAAAACGGTTAGAAGATGTGTTCTGAACTTGAAAACTGAATGTACAAACAAACATATTAAACTTTCTTACCATGGTTGCCAAAGTCTTCGCATTTGGTTGGAACATCGGTTGTTGGGATGAGTGGCCGGAAGATGGTTCCCTATCTCGCATTGGTATCAGAAATATCACTCGAGCAGGAGGTGCGATTACCAACTGCGTGATCCTAGTATACCACGCCATGTAAGCATCATGCATTCGTCGATCATATGAAGGAATTCCGCCAATGAAAATTTCCCTCCGACGCGCATTCCAAGAGTGGATATAACTACGGTGATATCCGGCCCAGTCGATATCGGGCAAATGACCCATTCCTGTCACACCATGCAAGGTAGTGTCATTCGTTCGTGCGGCTGGTATATCTTGTTGTAAACCGAATTGTCGAAGTACTCGATCTACATATGGATGTTGTACGATGGAGAAGTGGATGAGAGATGCAGTTGTCAACCATAAATGACTATTTTCTGTGCAACATAGCGGCAACGTCTCCAATCTCTCGTCGGTGTACGGTTCCCACACTATGCATTCCGCACGCAACTGCTCTATCTCATCTCGATAATATGTGAGGGGTCCACGAGGGTTATCACGATGTGTGTGAGTCATCAGCCCAATAAACACCAATAGGAGCAAACCTATCAACTCCAAACACCCCCAAACTCCACACCAGGTGTTGGGCTCTAATGCGCGGCCGACCAATGTGGAATTGCTCCCAGCTACATATTTGTAGTATCAACATTGGTCATGCCGCCTGTACATTGTTCAACAAAGCATGACAGAGATTTCTGTAAAGGACGGCTAAAGCTGTAATACCCCAATTTTCATTTATGAAAATTATTTATTTATTTTGCACGTAGTGTGCACGTGCAATTTTTGTAGTGTGAAATCTTATAATTATTTTTCATTATGGATGATGTGTGTATATGCGTTCTTTAATTATTTTTATAAAAGCTCATTTTTCTTCAAATAAACATAAGCCTTTATTTTTATCCCAAATCTAATTTATTTATTTTCTTTTATAAAACTATTATTTTGGCCCATTAATTAAAGCCCATGAGTTATTTTTATTTTTAAATTACAACTTGTAATGTAGAACATCTTTTAAAGATTATTTTTATAGAAAATATAATGTACAACTTTTTTTAAATGGATGACTAATGCATGCACGTGCATTGCACATACACGTGCAAAGCACACCATTGTGGCCAGTTTGAGTATGGAGGGAAATGAAAAAAAATAGTGGAGTCATGGGTGGTGGTTGCTTGATCATGGTTGGTTACTACAACTCCCCCTTGAATCCTAGCCTTTTATTTCTAACTCCTAGTTTGATCCTAGCCTTTCATTTACTCTAATTTTTAGTTTAAATACCCCCCCCCCCTCCCTAGCTTAGTTATTTTTGTACTCTTTATTTCTCCAAAACCTATAGTAGAAAATACATTTGTTAGTAGTGATTTATTAGTAGTAAGTGAGATAAAAGATTGAGAGTTGTGTGTGAGGGAGTTGTGCTTGCACCAAGAAGGAAGGCCGGCATCAAGGAGGCTCGGGATTGCATCTTTTGAAGGCTCGGGTGCGCGCATCAAGGAGGAGGAGGAACGCTCTTTTGGTAAGGACTTTTGTTTATGAGGTGTTGCAATTTGATTTCTCTCCAAATTAAGGTGGGTTATTTTCCATATTTCTAATTAGATAGCATGCTAAAATTGAATTGAAATGATAATGCATGAAAAAGATTAATAAGAGTACATTTAATTCGAAAAATGGCTTATTAGTTGATTGGAATGTTGCTAAATAGATTGTATGTGATTCCATCATTAAACTTAAGTTATATGTGAATTATTTATAGCTATGGATTGCTTGAAGTAAAATTCGTTGTTAGCATTAAAAATTAAATGCAAATGTTAGTAGATGAAAATATGGTTTTATGTGCTTGAATGAAATTTTTGTGCTAATGTTTGTAAGGAATAACTTAAAAATATAATTTGTGGGTTTGTGAAAGGAATACAAACAGGGAATTGATATAGGGAATATTGATGTTAAGTTGGATAAGAAATGTCGAAAAGAAATGTGGTAGTAGTAGCATACAAATTAAACTAATTGTATGAAAAATATGTGTTTAATTATTGGAAAAATTATTTTTAAATTACTGGAGTATCAATTATTAATTGAATAATTATTCTGGAGATTTACAGTAAATTTAGTAGAAGTAAAACTCAAATGAGAGCTTTGAAACATCGAAATGTCCTATTAAACAGAGGGTTGATTTAATTAAAATGCAAGTTGTATTCAAGACAACTTGAGCCTATAGCTCAAGTGGTCGGGAGGCTTCTTAATGCTACAGTGTTGTGCGGTGGGTTCTTACAGGTCGATGGTTCGATCCTTGATAACACCATATTTTTTGTGCATTTAAAAAATTGATTTAAGCTTTAGCCGAGAGTATATAACTCTCTGAACCCCTCTCTATACTGAATAGCACAATCGGCCTAGTGGCCAGAGCGTGCGTCTTACTTCTCTGTGGTCACAGGTTCGAATCCTGGTCTCGGCCAAAATTAAACTTTGTGGAAAAAATGATTTTTTTGATGGTTTTTTATGTTTAAAAATTATGAAAAAAATATTATTATTATTCTAAAATTATGTGTGACTTATGAAAAATAAATTGGGAGATATTTAGAATGAAATAAAGTATATTTTGGGAATAAAAGTGTAGTTAGAACTATGGTTCTACACTTATATTTTTGTGAAAGTTGTGTTTTGAAAAAGAACTTGAAATAAAGTGCTAGAAAAGAAAAAATAATAAAGAAAGAAAGTATGTAGTGAAGTTGTGTGAATTATTCTTAGCGAAGAATAATGTGACAATAATGAGTTGTGAATATTCATCTTGACCATATAATTAGTGATATGATTTTTAATGTGGAAATAAATATTGGATGAAATACATGATGAATAATTGAATTCCATGTATGGTTATTGACTCGTGAATAATTTAGAAATCATGTGATTGGAAAAGAGAAATATTATTGAGTATGAAAACTCAAACATGTGAATTTGTGAATTGAAATTAAAAATTAGGGTGTAGCCAAAACTCATACCGGCAAGTGAAAAGTGATGAAATATGATTATTGACACTGAAAAGACCAAGTTTGGGTCATTGTGAAATGAAAGAAATAAGACCGGTAGTAGTGAGAGGGCTAACTCTAAGAGATTGATTTTATTCATGATTCAATTAAACTAAGGATTAGTTACATAGTGAAGATGTGATGAAAGTAAGAGAAAAATATTGAGTATGAGGGCCATTGGATTGGCACCGAGAGAGTATCCCAGGATCTCCCATGATGAGTCATGATAGGGCATGGATACTGCTCCAGAGTACCATCCCGGTGGCGACGCTCGTGGGGTGTTTGACGACTGCGGGTGGTGTCATGTCTATGGTAGGAACTGAATTACCACAGGATGCCTGCATGATGAGTCATGTGTCAGTGCGTTGGGATTCCCTCCAGGGCGCCTAGACATGAGTTCGTATGTCAGAAAACATCTAGGATACTTACCGTAGTTACAGTAGTAGATTAAATCATGACGAGGGATTGAACCCTACAAGATGAAGAACGATTAAGAGGCTTGCCCTCGGACCTATATAGTATGGGATGCATAGAATCCGAACAAGTGTGCATTAGTGTCATATAATATAAATAATTGCATTAAGGACTAAGTGCACAATCACAACACGATATTAATAGGGTATTCCCTTTAGTTTGATATGTGACAAGTTTGTGTTTGTTAAATATGGAAAATCAGTTATACTATTTTCGGCATAGAGAGGATGGCCGTGTATAATGTTCGTCGGTTGAATAAACTGACGTACCCACAGTTTTGTATGCAGGATAAATGACATGATAAAGATTAAAGAAGAACAGATGCTTAGAAATTATTCAATGTTGTTGTACTTATATATAAATGTTGTAAATTTGCTTCCGTTGTACAATGTAAAGTGTAAAGTTTTCATGTAACTCTGATGTAAAGTGAAAAGTTTTAAATTCCTTGTAAAATTGTACGAAAGAAGTGTAAAGATCCTGTGGAATCTCGAATTCAGTGTATTTTTGGAATTCAGGGCGTTACAAAAGCAGCACTACCCCAACTAAACCGGTCGGCTAGTATAATGTCCGCGATCAATTGCAAATACATCAACGATACTTGGTTACCCGTTGAGTTAGGAATTATCACCACCAAAAAGTGTCATAAGATAAGCTCAGGTGTAGCATTCTACTTGATACTTAGACGACTCTGGATTCAAATAGATATCTAACGACTTCATTAGCCATGAAAGTTTAAGCGATGTACCAATAAAAGCATGTTCAGTCGGATCCTAACCGAGGTATTCTCGAACAAGATGAAACTTATCGGCGCCCCAAATCCCAGTCACGACTACACCATCTATCGGAAGTCCATTAATTAAGGCAACATCTTGTAAAGTCACCGTCATCTCTCCATGCGGTAGGTGAAAATGAATGAGTCTCCGATCGTCATCTCTCAACTAGAGCAGTTGAGAGACCCCGATCCAACTTCACTGACCCCATTAGGGAAACTCCATAGATCCTGCCTCCACAAAGTATGGGATGATGAAATCGTGCAGAGGCAACATTTTGTGCTTTTGGAATGTCAAGTCCTTCGACTCACCTTGCCACACAAAATTCGATCGGTGAGAGGCTTGCATTCTAAGTAGTGATGGATCTATTGGACTGGGACCCCCAGGTGTGTCTGCATGTGTATGTGGCATTTGAGGGACATTGATAGGGGTGTCAGTAACATCCTGCAACGAAATTATAGTTGTTGTTAACTGATACTGGTTGGATGAAATATATACCATGAAGTTCGGAACTATAAAAAACAACTCTTACCACTGCAAGAGCTTTCCCCTGCTCGGGTGCACTAGGAGGACGGTGTCCAGAACTGCTAGGCCATGTCATTTTGAGCTTGCAAAAATTGTAACATATATAATTAACTACATTGCATTTCTCTATTCTATGCCTACAAACAATTCTTAGGTACAACTACTACATATGAATGCAGTTGATCACAAAAAAGTCACCACTAACAAAGGTGGGATCACCACTTATGCATTACATCGAACATCGTGCATAACGAAGAATTCGATCACTTACGCAATTCATCGAACACTTTATTTGCATAATATAAACTCAACCTTAACTTCAAACCAAACACAACCCCTCTTCAATTCCTAACCTTAACCCTAACCCTACATTTAATTTAAAGTTAAGCATAATCCTAATCCTAACCCTATCCATATACACTGTATGAGTCAAGTAAAAACATACCTTTATGTTGTCAAAAAACGAACGTAGTGGCTAGAGATTTGATGGGGAATGTTTGATTTTCCACCAAGTGAACTTGTCAACCAACGATTGAGGTAGTAGACGAAGATGAGAGCTAGGGTTTTGGTTCAATCGGGAAGGAGATGAGTAAGGGTTAGAAAGAAACTTGGTGAAATGATACAGTTAGTGTATTCAGGTGAATAAAGTGGTGGCCCAAGTAAACTCGCTGTTCCCAACAGTGCGTGTAGCTATAAGATCATCGCTATTGGGAACAGCGAGTTAATTTGAATTTTTTTAACTAAACTCGCTGTTGGGAACAGCGAGTATCTAATAAAATAAGAACTATGGAATTTTTTCCTAAAATTCACCAAGTCCAAAAGTGTTTCACTCTGCAAAATTTCCTACATCCTGTTGTTTCCAATAGCGAGTTTAGTAAAAAAAACCTCGTTGTTGGGAACAACGAGTTAATTTGAATTTTTTAAACTAAACTCGTTGTTGGGAACGACGAGTTTTTCAATAAAAATAGCATAGTTACGATTGGAAATTCACTTTTTGTTTTGTATCTTCATCCATAGACCCTTTACATTCAATTGGAAGATTGAAGCCAATTAAAAATAAAAGATTATGCTTCATGACTCTATAAATCCTTTTTTTTCTCATTCCAATTCAATTTTGTAAAAAAATGGAATTAACCTTAAACTCGCTGTGTCCCAATGACGAGCATGAAACAACTAAACTCGCCATTGGGAATAGCGAGTTTGGTTGTTGAGTCCATGAGCACAAATAATTTGGCAGTTGTTCTCTTTTTGCAAATATTTTCCAAAAAATGCAATTAAAAAATTCGGAACAAAAATGGTAGATTTTATTTTTTCTAAGGGTAAATTAATATGTGTAGGCCCCTTGGTGGATTTTGAATTCTAATAAAATCCTTGACCTTTTCAATCTCTAGTAAACACTTCTTACGTTTAAAAAAAAAAAAAAACTGAAAAATCCCTTTGTACAATTTCTTGTACATTAGTAATAAAAATATCTTGTTTTTTTTTAAATGACATATTCACCCCTACCAAGGATATAAAGAGAGTGTTGATTCATACAAAAAAAAAACTTTGTTCTTCTAATTTATATCCTATAGATCCCTCATATATTGTCATATTTTTCAAACATTATCTATATGGCTAAGAACGGTACATAAATTTCGAAAAGAGTATACAAGTTCGATAAATGGTACATAGTCATCCAAAACAGTCTTAAAGTCAACCTTGGGGAAAAAAGAGTGGATGTAACATAAAGATGGATTGGGATTTTAACTTGAGGGCAATGTCAGTATTAAACGTAAATGTACATACTAATTATGTACCTCCATAGCTTTATTATACATTTAAAAAGCTTTTTATACATCTTTTTTTAAAGTACGAGGGGTTTATAGGAAAGTTCAATAGGTCAAGGGGTTTACTGGAAATTCAAACCATAAAGGAGGGCCTAGACTTTATCTACCCTTTCTCTAATTTCAGGCAGAATAAGTTTTATAAAGATAATAGTGTTTGTGATTTTATTTTATTTTTTTGAAGAAAATATGGAGTCTGACCACCCTGCTTCATTAATAAGCGATTAATAAAACAAACTCAAAGTACTGAGCTCACTACAAAACCAACAGAATAAAAGTACATAAACTTCACCCCAAACATGGGGGGCGGGACAAAAGCAACATAGAGTAGCCGCAAAGAAATACATCATAAATCCCCTAACAAACCTGGGGTGGTGGGTACCTATGATCAGAGACGGCAGTGCTGGCTATCAATCGATCGTCGGACCGATCTCGATTTCCTCATCATCAAACTCTTGAACCTGGAAAATGCTCGCAATCCTCCCCCTGGGACCTACTGTGGCCACAATAGTCCAAAACGAAATAAAATGCATAATGTGAGTCAAATTGCCAAAAATACTATTGCAAGTTGTACGAAAGTAAAGATTATTTCTGTCTAGCCAAAGAACCCAAGTCGTTGCGGCGATAGCAATATACCACGCTTCTCTCATAGAACTCTTCTCCGACGCGAACTTAGGGCCTACTCACAGGTCCTCGTATACACTAGGATATTGAGTTGTCCCTAGGGCGCTGAGTACCTCTATGAGTACCGCTTTGCTCCTAGGACACTACAGCAAAAGATGATCTCTAATCTCCAAGGTAGCGTGGCAGAATCCGCATTGAGAATCCACACTCGGTTGGCGCTTAGCTAGGTTTTCCTTAGTCAGGATCGCATCATTCAGTACCAACCATAAGAAAGCTTTGATTTTTAGCGGGGCTTTCGTTCTCCAGATGACGGCTGACCATTTAGGGATACATCCCCTAAAATGGATGCGGTTGTACATGGAGTGAACCGTGAACTTGCCGTTCTTCTCCAATCCCTAGGATTTCTTATCTGGACCTTGAAAGCAACCAATTCCTGTATTGGTGATGTAGGTCTGAAGTTCCGTTAGTCTAAGCTGAGATCCTAGGTCAAGCGAATGTTTGAAAGGTGGCTTCCAGGTGCCTCTTTTTCAAGCTGCGGCCACCGTGCAGTGTGGGTGTGACGTTTGCTCATATAAGTCGGGAAACAGGGATCTGAGTGTATGATCAGCACACCACTTATCCCACCAAAATATGGTGAGTCTACCGTTACCGATAACAGACTTCAACCGCTATTGAAGGGTTCATAGGCCTTAGTAATGCCTTTCCAGAACCAGGAAACTCGGGGGCCTATCCTGAAGCCTAGATTTCTTGTTCCATTCCCATGCACATATCCCTGAACAAATTGTTGCCACCCTTCTCCATTGGAGTGAAACACTTTCCACCACCATTTGCTCAGTAGCGCAATATTCATATCTCGAAGATCGATAATACCAAGGCCACCATGTATCTTTTTCATGCATGCCTTCTCCCATCTGATTAGGTGATGTCCTCCTCGGTCCGGGTTTGCCCCTTTCCATAAGAAGCATTTCCGAGTCCGGTCAATTCTCTGGATTACCCATCGAGACATTTCAAAGAAGGAGAGATAGTAGGTAGGTAGGTTTGAGAGGACAGCATTAATAAGTGTGACTCTTCCTCCCAAAGAAAGGGCTTTCCCTTTCCAACCTGCTAGCCGTTTCTCAACCCGGTCAATAATGGGTATCCAATCTACCTTTTTGAGCTTCCTGGGTCTTAGTAGCAATCCTAGGTACTGAATGGGAAAACTCTCGGTGGAGCAATTGAGGACTGTGGCATGCTCAAGAGCCTCTTCCGGTATCAGGGCAAAGGGAATAAGAGCACTTTTGTGGAAGTTAACCCTAAGGCCAGACCAAGCGTCAAAACAGTGCAGAATGCATTTGAAGACGGTAGTTTTCCCTAGGTTGCCATTGCCAAATAGAAGAGTATCGTCTGCATACTGGAGTATAGAGCACCCTTGGCGATTGATGCCCTTGGCCACTTGTACGATACACCCTGCTCTACTGCACTTGGCCATCATGGATCGGAGCACGTCTGCCACGATGGTAAAGAGAAGGGGTGAGAGTGGGTCACCATGTCTGAGTCCCCGTCTGCAAAGGAATGGGTGTCCTGACATCCCATTAACCAATATAGCCGTTCTGCTAGTGGTAAGACATGTGTGAATCTACCTAATCCATCTCACCCTAAAACCTCTCCCAGCAAGCGCTTCCAATAAACAGTCCCATTCAACGGAGTCATAGGCTTTCTCGAAGTCTTCTTTTTCGGTTTTTTTAGATTGGCCGCTGGAAATATTGGATTTTCATATAAGCTCCCAACAAATCGTTATTTTCATACCTATTTCTAACAGTGCCATAGTTGTAGGATCTAACTCAATTTGGTCCCTCCAGTTGTTGTTATTTTTGAATGAATGTCCATAAAATCTAACGAGGAAGGGGCAATTTTTATCAAATTGAACATGTTGCCATCAACGATTCATGTCACTACTGGTAACACTACTACGTATCCATTCTCCTGCTTAATTGAATATGTACCCCAATGAGCTACTTTAAGCAATAAACTTGATCCACTTCCATTTCAACTATATTAATTGTTGGAATTAGTTTTGGCATATTTTTTGGACCGGATTCCGGTGGGCTCCGGCCACCGACGGCGCCGGAAATTGATTGGATTACGTTCCTCTCGTCAAGTACTATTCCGTAATGTACTCACTTGCCAAAAATGGTTTTCGTATGAATGAGAAATGTAGGTCCAAAGTTGGGTACTCAATATGTACTAACTTGGGCAGTTGGAATGGATAGTCCCACATCGGATGATGGAAAAGATTTTCTCTAGTATATAAGATAAAGAAATGGACTAAAGGGCGTAGCCCTGGGGTTACCACTAATGTGTAGTGAAGAGAGGACCTAGCCAAAATAACAAAAACACACCCGCGCGCCCGCCAGGCCCGACCCCGGCTTCGGCTCGGTTTGGTCTGGCTTGGCTCGGGCCCAGGATACAACTATATTACCTTTCCCTGAGAGGCCGAGGCCGGAGCCGGGCGCGCTCGTGTGTGTTTGTTATTTTGGCTAGGTCCTCTCTCCACTACACGTTGGTGGTAACCCCAGGGCTACACCCTTTAGTCCATTTCTTTACCTTATATACTAGAGAAAATCTTTCCCATCTTCCGATGTGGGACTATCCATACCCAACTTTAGACCTACATTTCTCATTCATACGAAAATCGTTTTTGGCAAGTGAGTACATTACGGAATAGTACTCGACGAAAGGAACGTAATCCAATCAATTTTTTGCGCTGCCGGTGGCTGGATCCCACCGGAATCTGGCCCGAAACATATGCCAAAACTATTTTCAATAATCCCCCACATGAATGGAAATGACCAGACCATGTCATCCAGACACGACAGAAAAAGACATGACAGAAAAGACTGAGAGTACAATCGGAAAATAACTGTATCAGGAATGATAGTAATTTTTCAATTTTGAACCACCCTTAGTGAGTAACCATTGGATTCACTTAACCAGGTAGTGAACATTATGTCTCGAACTACCCGGGCTTTGATGTGAACCTAGACAATAACTATCACACAGTTTCATCTCCTCATAGAACTATGTTCTCTTGTTGTGTTCATTTTGGCCTTAAACAACCCTAGTTAATCGTGAGTGAATTTGGAGAATGTAGTCTCTCTTCATTCTCCTAGAAACGATCCCATTTCCCACTCACAAGGTGATTGCCCATAAAGAGTATCTTGCCATACCCCACTTTTATTTCAAAACTATGAGAATCATTAAAAGCCAAGCTTACTCTAACCCTTTGCAGGCAGCACTGTTTTATCATCCTGAGAGTGGGTATGAGATTTTAATCTCTCAGTTCTCCCATCGATTCAACAAGATTTAGTTGTCTCCTTGAACCTAGATCTTGGGATCTCTAATTCGTAGGTAGGGTTTCCATCAAGTATCATCTTTCTTCATAGGCTTTAAACTCATTCCTCTTGATGATCTCACAACTTGCTATCGTGACAAATCTTTAGTAAATGGATCCGCTAGGTTGTCGGCCAATTTTATATACTCTATAGAGATTATTCCATTAGAGAGCAGTTGTCTAATGGTTTTGTGTCGCCTTCTTATATGACGAGACTTATCATTGTACATACAACTCAGTGCCCTTTCTATAGCTGATTGGCATCACAGTGTACACATATAGCAGGCACCGATTTTTTCTACATGGGAATATCCTCAAAAAAGTTTCGAAGCCACTCTGCTTCCTCTGTCACTTTGTCTAAAGCAATAAACTCAGATTCCATGGTGGATCTGGCCAGTAATGTTTGTTTAGAGGATTTCCATGACACAGCTGCACCACCAAGAGTGAAGACATACCCACTTGTGGATTTTGAGTTCTTGGAGTCCGATATCCAGCTGGCATCACTGTAGCCTTATAGTACTGCTGGATATCTGGTGTAATGCAGCCCATAACTCTGAGTATGGCGCAAGTAGTTCAATACTCTAGTTATTCCTTTCTAGTGACTTCATCCTGGATTACTTGTGTAGCAGCTCAATACATTTACTGAATGTGCCAGGTCTGGTCTTGTACAATTTGTTAAGTACATCAGACTACCGATTACACATGCATATTCCACATGTGATATGTTGTCACCCGTGTTTTTGAACAAGTGAAGACTGAGTTCCACAGGACTTTTGGCAGTTCCATTGGAGTAATTCTTGAATCTTTCAAGTACACTCTTAGCGTAATGAGCTTGAGACAAAGTAATTCCCTCAGACATCCTGGAAATTTTGATTCCTAGTATGACATCTACAACTCCCAAATCTTTCATATCAAACTTGCCACTAAGCATGTTCTTAGTTTGTTTGATAATGTCATTATTGCTACCAATAATGAGCATATCATCTACATACAGACACACCAGAATGTATCCATTTGAAGTATCTTTGATGTAGATACACTTATCACATTCATTTATTTTGAAACCATTTGACATCATAATATTATCAAATTTTGCATGCTACTTCTTTGGAGCTTATTTCAATCCGTACAAGGATTTTATAAGCCTGTACACCTTGTTTTTCTGTCCAGGAACTACGTAACATCAGGTTGTTTCATGTATATTTCTTCTTCTAAATTCCCATTTAGAAATGCAGTTTTGACATCCATTTGATGTATTTCCAGGTTACTTAGAGCTGCAATAGCTATCAGTATTCTTATAGAAGTTATTCTGTGACCGGAGAATAAGTATCAAAGAAGTCTAGGCTTTCCTTTTGCCTAAATTTTTGTACCACAAGTCTCGCCTTATGTTTCTCTATTGAACCATCTGGT
Organism: Hemerocallis citrina; assembly: GCA_017893485.1. Lineage (NCBI taxonomy): Eukaryota > Viridiplantae > Streptophyta > Magnoliopsida > Asparagales > Asphodelaceae > Hemerocallis > Hemerocallis citrina. Next base: position 115,711,183 of record CM030362.1, read on the forward strand.
TTCAATTTTTGTTTGAAAATCCATTTGCATCCTAGAGCTTTACACCCAGAAGGCAAATCGACCAACTCCCATGTATGATTTTGCATAATGGATTCTATTTCACTTTTGATTGCTTCCTTCCACATAGGAGCATCAGGCGTAGATATAGCTTTCTTGAATGTTTTGGGCTCATTCTCTAACAGAAAGGCCGTTACAAAATCAATACCAAATGACTTTGATGTTCTATCCAATTTACTTCGTCTAGGTTCATCATTATCATCTCCTTGTTCATCAACCGAGGGACTTATAGCCTCTTGCTGACGTGTACGTTTGGGATACGTAGCATCCTTTCACGGAAACACGTGTTCAAAGAAGAAATCATTCCTTAATTCTATTATTGTATTCACATGGATCCGATTTATATACCAAGAACTGATATGCACTGTTGTGTGCATAGCCTATGAATATGCAATCAATGGTCTTAGGTCCTATTGTGACCTATTTTGGATTAGGTACTGCCACTTTTGCTAGACACCCCACACTTTGAGGTATTTATACGAAGGTACATTACCTTTCAATAGTTCGTGTAACGCCCCGAATCCCAAATACACGGAATTCGAGATGTTCTACAGGATCTTTTCACTTTCTTTAGTACAATTTTACAAGGAAATTTAAACTTTTCACTTTACATCAGAGTTTACATCAATATTACACTTTTCATTTGCACAGCGGAAGTAAAATTTACAACAATTAAATAAATGTACAACAACATGGTATAATCTTTAAGCATCCATTCCTCTTTAACCTCTAACATGCCATTTACCTGCATATAAGACTATGGGTACGTCAGTTTATTCAACCGACGATCATTATACACGGCCATCCTCTCTATGCCGGAAATAGTATAACTTAATTTTCCATATTTAGCAAACACAAACTTGTCACAAATCAAACTAAAGGGACTACCCTATTGATGTCGTGTTGTGATTGTGCACTTAATCCTTAATGCAGTTATTTATGTTACATGACACTAATGCACACTTGTTCGGAGTCTATGCATCCCATACTACATAGGTCCGAGGGCAAGCTTCTTAATCGTTCTTCATCTTTGTAGGGTTCAATCCCTCGCCATGACTTAGTCTACTACTGTAACTACGGTAGGTATCCTAGATGATCTATGAGTGCAAGCACGTGTACAAAAAACCTGGAGGGGAACCCCACGTCATGTCACGACTCATCGATCGTGAAGAACCTGTGGCAATTCAGCCTCCTTCATGGCACACGATCCTCATGCAGTCACCAAACATCCCACAAGTGTCACCACCGGGACGGTACCCTGAAGCAGTATCCACGTCATGTCACGACGCATCGTGAAGAACTTGTGAGATACTCTCCGCCGCCACGGTACCCTGGAGCTGTATCCACGTCATGTCATGACTCATCGTGAAGAACCTGTGAAATACTCTCCGCCGCAAATCCGATGACTGTCACTCGTGTTTTTCTCCTACTTTCATCACTTCTCCACTATGTACTAATCCTTAGTTTTTATTAGAATCATGAACAAAATCAAAGCTCTAGAGTTAGCCTCTCCACTAAACCGGACTTATTCATTCATTTCAACATGACCAACCTTGGTCTTTCTTTTCAATCATTCATTTCAATTTCTTTCCAATTGTCGGGGGAGACTTAGCTACTCTTTCATTTCAATTCCAATTCACAAATTCTAACATAATCTGAGCATTTCCAGCTCTTGAGTTCATTTTTCATAATCATGATAGATTTTCTTTTTCATGTTCATATTTCCACAATTATATAACTTACATAATTCAATTAAATGATTCACTTCCTTTCTTGTATGAAAGAACTCATGCAAAGACAATAAAGTCTACTGTCATAACCAAATGAACATAAGATTCATAACAAATTATAGAATTTCTGATATACCAAAAGTACTCTGAACAGTCGACTTGGAGCACATCCAGTCGACTTGTTCGGTCAAATAAGTTATTCAATAATCGCTCGGAAGAGTCGACTGCTGCACATGGCAGTCGGCTGTTCCGCAGTGTTCCAATTTCAATTATCATCCACAGGACAGTCGGCTGTTGTTCAACACAGTCGGCTGTTTGCAGAGTTCAATTATGTAATTTCTCAAGTTCTATACATTCGACTGCTACACACATTCGGTCGACTGAACAGTTTAAAAATCTCAAATTAAGGAATCACACATCATAATTGTCACGCTATTCTTCCACAAGAATAATTCACACTTCATGGTTATCACATTGTTCTCAAAATGAGAAGTACTTACGAATATTCACAATTCGTATTTTCATACATCCATCACATAATGTCACTTCAATCTTTACTATACTAATCTTCTTCATTTCCAGTTCTTTTGCAAGGTATACTTTCCCAAAACTACACATGTCAAAATCATAGTTCTAATTACACCTTTCATTCTCAAATCACATTTTATTTCATGCAACAATTCCCAAATTATCTTTATAAAGTCTCATGTATTTTTAGAAGAGTTGAACATTCAAGTTTATAAAAATGCATCAGTACCAGTCGACTTATACTATAGTAAGTCGGCTGTCCAGGGGAAAACATCCATGATTTTAAGTAAATAAATTAAGCAAGAAGTTGGCTTATAAAAGCACAAGTCGACTTAAATGAGCATATAAGTCGACTTACAAGGTCCTAAGTCGACTTACCAGAACATTTCTTTTCAACATTTCTCAACAATTAATGCCACTAATCTCTTTATTAGCCAATTACACATTCATGGTTATAATTAATCCATACCAACTTAGATTTTTACTAATCAAATCACATATAACTGCATACTCACATTCCAATCCATTTATAGGTCAATTTTCCAATTAGGAGTGTACTCTTATTAATATTTTTCAGGCATCATTCTTTCAGTATAATACTAGCATGACTCCTAATAAGAAAAATTAAATCCACTATCATTCATTCATTCTAACAAGCATTTCTACTTTAGAAAAATGGAGAATTTTACCCACCTTGTATGGAGAGAACAAACACAATAGCAACTAAGTCCTTTGCAAATGAGATGCACCTCCTCCTAGATGATGCGCGCACAAGCTCCACAAGTACCACCGAAAGGCGAAAGCTCCTATTTGAAGTAGCCGGCCCTTCTCCTCCTTGGTAGAAAGCAAGCACAATCCCACTCACCACTCAATCTTTTTAACTCACAAACTACTACTAATTAGACTATAGATTTGGAAGGGATATTAAGCACAAAACAACTAGCCATGGGAGTGGGTATTTATACTAAAAATCAACTAGAATGGAGGGCTAGGATTAGTTGGTTGGTTGTAGGATGGAAGGCTAGGATGAGAGTAGGAGTTACAATAACTACGCACACCTAAATAACCACCACCATGATCACCATTTAACTTTTGAATCTCCCTCCAAAAGAAGTGCACCCGGCCATGCCTAAGGAAGTGCACTTGCACGTGTACGTGTAGTGCACGTGCAAGCAACTAGGACCACAATTGTACATTTAATTTTTGCATAAAAATAAAATAGACTTTTAAATTATATTCTACATGACAAGTTGTACTTTTAAAATAAATTAATCCATGGGCTTTAGTTTTATGGGCCAAAATAGTTATTTTAAAATAATTAATTTACATTTTGGGCTTTAAGAAAAGGCTTAAAATATGGCTTTCTATCCATTTAAAGAAAAAGGCTTTTGTATAAAAATAGTTTGAAAACATATATTTAAATGTTTATACATATCATAATAAAAATAATTATAAGATCCAATTTAACCAAAATATTGCACGTGCACACTACGTGCAAAAAATAATTTTTCATTAAATGAAAAAATCAGGGTATTACAGTTCGTATGGTGTCTTGCCAGTTTTCGTGTGAGGTATTTTATTGAGAATATAGTTGGCAGTCAGCAACGCTTCCCCCCACATGTTTTGGGGTAATCCAGAATTCAATAACAAGGCATTCATCATCTCCTTTTGAGTTCGGTTCTTGCGCTTAGCAGTACTATTTGATTCAAGTGAGTAAGGAGCAGTTGTCTGATGAACTATTTCATGTTCAGAGCAGAACATATTAAATGGTGCATCATATTCCCCTCCTCTATCACTCCTAACGATTTTAATCGTTTTGCTAAGTTGATTCTCAATCTCAAGCTTATATTCCTTGAATTTATCCAAAGCCTCCTTTTTTTCTATGTAACAAGTATATATAACAGAACTTTGTGCAATCGTCTATGAATGTCACAAAGTACTTTTTGCCACCTCTGGTCTGCACGTATTTTAATTCACACATATTTGTGTGAATTAGACCTAGAGTTTCAGTGTTCCTTTATACAGAACGTGATGGGATTTTAGTGAGTTTGGCTTCTGTGCAAACTTCTCATTTTTTGCAGTTGTCTACCTTAAATTTTGGTAGTAAATTTATATTAATTAATCTATGCATAGAATTGAAATTAACATGGTCTAGTCATTCATGTCATACAGAAGAAGACTTAACAACATAAGCAACAGGAGTAATTTCATTAATTTTGGGAACAACAGGAATAACAAATTTTGGGATGAGTGTCATTACATTGAATTTGAACAGTCCATCCTTAACATACCCTTTTCCCAAGTACACCCCATTCTTAGAAACTACAAAGTTATGAGAAGCAAGAACATCCCTAAATCCATTCTTGCTTAGCAAAGATTCCGAGACCAGGTTCTTTCTAATATCTGGAACGTGCAAAACATTGGTGAGTGTTAGTTCCTTGCCTAAAGTCATCTTCCGCACTATCTTCCCTGTTCCTTCAATCTTGGAGGTGGAAGAATTACCCATGAACGTTCATCCTTGTTGTACTTCTGGTATGAGGTGAACATCTCTTTGTCCGAGCAGATGTGCTTGGTGGCCCCAGTATCTAACCACCACTCACAAGGATTGCTCCCCACCACATTTATCTCTAATACAAGAGCACAGAGGTCCAAGTCAGAGAGACCAGTGGACAAGTTCTCAGCTATATGTGCATGGAATTCGTCATTCCCTTTTGCCTGTCCAGTTCCAGCACGGTTGTTGTCCTTGCTGCAGCAGTCAAAAAATTTGCGCCCCAGATTACCACATTGGTGCCTGGTGGCATTTTCCAGCAAACCTCTTTGTGGCAAGTTTTTTGTTCGTGGCCTGTGGCAAGAACTTAATCTTTTTGCCCTTCTGTTCGTGCTCCACCATGTTGGCCTTTTTTATGGACTGATTTTCATAGGACTGGTCTTATAGGAGAAGGGCAGTAACTGAAGGGTCCATTACTCAGTAACAGTAGAGTAATGGTTCAAAAATATAACTGATGAGTCATTACTCTGCTGTTACAGAGTAATGGTACCAGTTACACAATTTGAAAAGCCTCAACAGTAACTCGGAAAAATGTTTGGAGCGGGGCAAAAAAAATATAGGCCAGAGCCAAGCCAAGCCAGACCGAGCCGAGCCGAAGCCGAGTTTGAGCCCCGGAACCGGAATCGGACCTGGACCCAAATCCGGGGTCGGGTCGGGCCGAGCTGGGTGCGCACGCTTGTGTGTGTTTGTTATTTTGGCTAGGTCCTCTCTCCACTACACGTTAATGGTAACCCCAGGGCTACGCCCTTTAGTCCACTTCTTTAGCTTATATACTAGAGAAAATCTTTCCATTCTTCCGATGTGGGACTATCCATTCCAACTACCAAAGTTAGTACATTTCAAGTACCCAACTTTAGACCTACATTTCTCATTCATACGGAAATCGTTTTTGGCAAGTGAGTACATTACGGAATAGTACTCGACGAAAGGAACGTAATCCAATCAATTTTTTGCGCTGCCGGTGGCTGGATCCCACCGGAATCTGGCCCGAAACATATGCCAAAACTATTTTCAATAATCCCCCACATGAATGGAAATGACCAGACCATGTCATCCAGACACGACAGAAAAAGACATGACAGAAAAGACTGAGAGTACAATCGGAAAATAACTGTATCAGGAATGATAGTAATTTTTCAATTTTGAACCACCCTTAGTGAGTAACCATTGGATTCACTTAACCAGGTAGTGAACATTATGTCTCGAACTACCCGGGCTTTGATGTGAACCTAGACAATAACTATCACACAGTTTCATCTCCTCATAGAACTATGTTCTCTTGTTGTGTTCATTTTGGCCTTAAACAACCCTAGTTAATCGTGAGTGAATTTGGAGAATGTAGTCTCTCTTCATTCTCCTAGAAACGATCCCATTTCCCACTCACAAGGTGATTGCCCATAAAGAGTATCTTGCCATACCCCACTTTTATTTCAAAGCTATGAGAATCATTAAAAGCCAAGCTTACTCTAACCCTTTGCAGGCAGCACTGTTTTATCATCCTAAGAGTGGGTATGAGATTTTAATCTCTCAGTGCTCCCATCGATTCAACAAGATTTAGTTGTCCCCTTGAACCTAGATCTTGGGATCTCCAATTCCTAGGTAGGGTTTCCATCAAGTATCCTCTTTCGTCATAGGCTTTAAACTCATTCCTCTTGATGATCTCACAACTTGCTATCGTGACAAACCTTTAGTAAATGGATCCGCTAGGTTGTCGGCCGATTTTATATACTCCATAGAGATTATTCCATTAGAGAGCAGTTGTCTAATGATTTTCTGTCGCCTTCTGATATGACGAGACTTACCATTGTACATACAACTCAGTGCCCTTGCTATAGCCGATTGGCTGTCACAGTGTACACATATAGCAGGCACCGGTTTTTTCCACATAAGACTATCCTCTAAAAAGTTTCGAAGCCACTCTACTTCCTCTGCCGCTTTGTCTAAAGCAATAAACACAAATTCCATGGTGGATCTGGTCAGTAATGTTTGTTTAGAGGATTTCCATGACACAGCTGCACCACCAAGAGTGAAGACATACCCACTTGTGAATTTTGCGTTCTTGGAGTCCGATATCCAGTTGGCATCACTGTAGCCTTCTAGTACTGCTGGATATCTGGTGTAACGCAGTCCATAACTCTGAGTATGGTGCAAGTAGTTCAATACTCTAGTTATTCCTTTTCAGTGACTTCGTCCTTGATAACTTGTGTAGCAGCTTAGTACATTTACTGAATGTGCCAGGTCCGGTCTTGTACAATCTGTTAAGTACATCAAACTACCGATTACACGTGCATATTCCTCTTGTGATATGCTGTCACCCGTATTTTTGAACAAGTGAAGACTGGGTTCCACAGGACTTTTAGCAGTCCCATTGGAGTAATTCTTGAATCTTTCAAGTACTTTGTCAGCGTAATGAGCTTGAGACAAAGTAATTCTCTCAGACGTCCTGGAAACTTTGATTCCTAGTATGATGTCTACAACTCCCAAATCTTTCATATCAAACTTGCCACTAAGCATGTTCTTAGTTTGTTTGATAATGTTATTATTGCTACCAATAATGAGCATGTCATCTACATGTAGACACAACAGAATGTATCCATTTGGAGTGTCTTTGTTGTAGATACATTTATCACATTCATTTATTTTGAAACTATTTGACATCATAACATTGTCAAATTTTGCATGTCACTGCTTTGGAGCTTGTTTCAGTCCGTACAAGGATTTTACAAGCCTGCACACCTTGTTTTCCTGTCCAGGAACTACGTAACCTCAGGTTGTTTCGTGTATATTTTTTCTTCTAAATCCCCATTTAGAAATGTGATTTTGACATCCATTTGATGTATTTACAGGTTACGTAGTGCTGCAATAGCTATCAGCATTCTTATGGAAGTTATTCTTGTGACCGGAAAATAAGTATCAAAGAAGTCTAGGCCTTCCTTTTGTCTAAATTCTTGTATTACAAGTCTCGCCTTATGTTTCTCTATTGAACCATCTGGTTTCAATTTTTGTTTGGAAAACCATTTGCATCCTAGAGCTTTACACCCAGAAGCCAAATCGACCAACTCCCATGTGTGATTTTGCATAATGGAATCTATTTCATTTTTTATTCCGTCCTTCCACATAGGGGCATCAGGCGTAGACATGGCTTTCTTAAATGTTCTGGGCTCATTCTCTAACAAAAAGGCCGTTACAAAGTCAGGACCAAATGACTTTGATGTTCTAGCCCGTTTGCTTCATCTAGGTTCATCATTATCATCTCCTTGTTCATCAACCGAGGTACTTGTACTCTCTTGCTGACGTGTACGTTTGGGATACGTAGCATCCTTGCAAGGAAACACATGTTCAACGAAGGAAGCATTCCTTGATTCCATTATTGTATTCACATGGATGTCCTGTATATCCGATTTATATACCAAGAACCGATATGCACTACTGTTGTGTGCATAGCCTATGAATATGCAATCAATGGTCTTAGGTCCTATTGTGACATATTTTGGATTAGGTACTGCCACTTTTACTAGACACTCCCACACTTTGAGGTATTTATACGAAGGTACATTATCTTTTCATAGTTCGTATGGTGTCTTGCCAGTTTTCTTGTGAGCTATTTTATTGAGAATATAGTTAGCAGTCAGCAACACTTTCCCCAACATGTTTTGGGGTAACCCAGAATTCAACAACCAGGCATTCATCATCTTCTTTAGAGTTCGGTTCTTGCGCTCGGCACTACCGTTTGATTCAGGTGAGTAAGGAGCAGTTGTCTGATGAACTATTCCATGTTCAGAGCAGAACATATTAAATGGTGCATCATATTCACCTCCTCTATCACTCCTAACGATTTTAATTGTTTTGCCAAGTTGATTCTCAACCTCAAGCTTATATTCCTTGAATTTATCCAATGCCTCATTTTTGCTATGTAACAAGTATATATAACAGAACTTTGTGCAATCGTCTATGAATGTCATAAAATACTTTTTGCTGCCTCTGGTCTGCACATATTTTAAATCACACAAATCTGTGTGAATTAGACCTAGAGTTTCAGTGTTTATTTCTACGAAACGTGATGGGGTTTTAATGAGTTTGGCTTATGTGCAAACTTCACATTTTTCGCAGTTGTCTACCTTAAATTTTGGTCGTAAATTCATGTTAATTAATCTACGCATAGAATTGAAATTAACATGGCATAGTCTTTCATGCCATACAGAAGAAGACTCAACAACATAAGCAACAGGAGTAATTTTATTAATTTTGGGAATAACAGGCACAACAGATTTTGAGATGACTGTCATTACATTGAATTTGACCAGTCCATCCTTCACATACCCTTTCCCAAGTACACCCCATTCTTAGATAGTACAAAATTATCAGAAGCAAGAACGACCCTAAATCCATTCTTGCTTAGAAAAGATCCTGAGACCAGGTTCTTTCTAATATCTGGAACGTGCAACACATTGGTGAGTGTTAGTTCCTTGCCTGAAGTCATCTTCAGCACTAATTCTTCCATATTCCTTCAATCTTGGAAGTGGAAGAATTACCCATGAACAATTGTTCATCCTTGTTGCATTTTTGGTATGAGGTGAACATCTCCTTGTCCGAGCAGATGTGCTTGGTGGCCCCATATCGTACCACCACTCACGAGAATTGCTCCCCACCAGATTTACCTCCGATACGACTGCACAGAGGTCGATGTCAGAGAGACCAGTGGACAAGTTCTCAGCTATGTGTGCATGAGATTTTTCATTCCCTTTTGCCTGTCCAGTTCCAGCACGATTGTTATCCTTGCTGCGGCAGTCAGAGATTTTGTGCCCCAGTTTTCCACACTTGTGGCATTTTCCAGGAAACCTCTTTGCGGCAGGTACTTGAGCCTGTCAGCCACTACGTAACTCTTCCGACTGAGCCCATCAGCCACTACATTCGCCTTTCCTGGATGGTACTTGATCTCAGGGCGAATGTCTTCCAACACTTCCAACCACCTTCTTTTCCGAAGATTTAGATCTCTCTGCTGATAAATGTACTTCAAGCTCTTGTAATCAGTATACATATTGACCTTTTCTCCATATATACAATGCCTCCACTGCTTCAAGACAAAGATAATAGCTGCCAGCTCCGGATCGTGTGTCGGATAGTTCATCTCATAGGGACGCAACTACCTCGAACCATATGCAATAACTTTCCCTTCTTGCATCAAGACGCAGCCCAAACCTTTGAGTGACGCATCGCTGTAGATATCATAGTCGTTCCAGCTTGCTACAGAGCTAGGATAGGCACAGTCGTCAACCTCTCCTTTAACTCTAGAAAACTTGCCTCACGGTCCAAGTGAAATCCACATTCTTCCGAGTCAACCCTGTCATTGGAACTGCAATCTGTGCGTAGCCTTGAATGACTCGCCTGTAATGCTCAGTCAATCCCAAGAAACTCCTGACCTCCTTCACTGTCACCGGTCTAGGCCAATTCTTTACTGCTTCAATCTTCTGAGGATCGGTGGCCACTCCCTCCTTAGAAAGGATATGACCAAGGAATGCTACCTCAAACTTCCAAAATTCACACTTCGATAACTTGGCATAAAAGTTATATTCCTGCAACTTCTTCAACACCTATGTTAAGTGCTCAACATGCTCATCCTTCGACTTCGAGTAAACCAAAATATCATCAATGAATACTACTACAAAGGAATCAATGAACGGCCGCAAACCCCGATTCATCATATCCATAAACACTGCTGGCGCATTCGTGACCCCAAATGGCATCACCAAAAACTCATAAAGTCCGTGCCGAGTTCTGAAAGCTATTTTACTCACATCTTCCTCTTTAACTCGGACTTGATGATACCCAGACCGAATATCAATCTTTGAAAATACAACTGATCCCTGAAGCCTATCAAACAGATCATCAATCTGTGGAAGCGGATACTTGTTCTGTATGGTCACCTTGTTCAATTCCCGATAGTTAATGCACATCCTCATTGACCCATCCTTCTTCTTTACTAGCAATACTGGTGCACCCCATGGCGAAGCACTCGGCCTGATGAACCCCTTACTCAATAATTCCTCAACCTACTTCTTAACTTCATCCTGCTTTACAGGTGCCATCCTATATGGAACCTTAGATATTAGAGCACTTCCTGACTGAATATTGATGCAAAACTCAACATCTCGCTGCGGCGGTAACCCGGTAGATCTTCCAAGAACATAGTAGGAAAATCTCTGACCACTGGAATCTCCCTGACCTCATCCGGAATCATCACTTCAATATAGCTGCAACCACCTTCGAGTTCCCCTTCTTCCCTTAAAAAGTCACTGCGGATCCTCCCGATACCTTCACTATAACTTATTTGTTCTTGCATTCAACTGTAGCATCATATATTGTCATCCAATTAATGTCTACAATCAAGTCTACACCCAAAACTTGTAGTTCAATGAGATCAATTCCGAAAAGCCTCCCACCAATCTCGATATCACAACCCTCATAATACCGATCAACATTCAATTCCTCTCCCGATGATGTTGCCACTGACAAGACTCTGCCTGAAAATATCTTAGGTTCCATACCTAAAACATTAGCAAAATTAGGCGACACAAATGCATGCGAAGAACCAGTATCAAATAAAACCTTTGTTTTTATTCCATTAATCAAAACATATCCCTGGATCACATCTTCTGAGTTACCCGCATCCACCTCAGTTAATGCGAATACTCGCCCCTGCCTATGGAATTTTCTCCCATCCGCACCATCCTTCTTAAGCTGTGGGGGAAACGGCTTAGTATGCCCCTCTCACCCACACTAGAAACAAGTCCGACCCTTCACCAGTTTGGGACACGCCGACTTGTAGTGACCCACCTCACCACAGTAATAGCAAGTCACCCCCTGAGCTGTGGGTGCCATCTGTTAGGGCCTACTGAACTTGCCCTGCTTTACCGGGTACTTCCTTCCACTCTGGTTTGTTGCTGGCCTTTTGTTTCTGTTCCAGGTTTCTTGCTTCTGGAACTGATCCATATCTTCCTCCATCATGGTTGCCCTTCTGACCAGCTTATCGAACCTCCTGATTCCCAGCAGTATCATTCGAGACCTCAAATTTGACATCAAGCCCTGCTCAAATTTCCTAGCCTTCTTCGCTTCATCCACCACCAGCACCGGTGCATACCTCGACAACTGGGCGAACTTAGTCTCATACTCGCGCACTGTTATACTGCCTTGCTGCAGATTCAAGAATTACATCGCCTTCTTCTCCTGAATGTCCAGGGGAAAATAGTGATCCCTAAACTCCTCAAGGAAAGCTTCCCAAGTCACCTGCTCTTCCCCAAAAGTCCTCTTCACTGACTACCACCAGACACCAGCATCTTTCTCCAGCTGCATTGTAGCCAATTTTACATTGTTGGCTACTGGGGTTTCCAAAACCTCAAAGACCATCTCCATCTGCCTGATCCAATCATCAACCACATTGGGATTTGCCTGTCCTTCAAAGACTGGCGGCTGCATCCGTTTGAAGGAATCCACTTGCTTGATCGGGTCTGCATTAATGGATACTGGCCCTGATCCTTGATTCTGAGTCGTGCTAGCTGCCATGAATGCATTCAGAGTTTGATACACTCTAGCAATTTCCGTATCCAGATCAAGTCAGCCCCCGTGGGAACCTTCAGCCCCATCATCACCCCCACCATTCCTGGTCCTGGGTCCTGCCATTGTACTGAATACTGCAAAATGCGGGAAAATGTTAGAGCATCACAACATAAATAATATTCATACCAACTGCCCACTGCAGAAATCTTATTCATACTCAAACAATTTCATTTGTTTTAGTTTCATATTTTAATACTTACACTCTAATGTCCACATCTAGGTACTCACACTCTAGTGCCCACACCTAGATTTATTCCCTCTACCATGTTTAACATTACTATTGAAGCTTGCTCTGATACCAACTCTGTAGCGCCCCGAATTTTCAATAAAAAGATTAGAAATAAGTGACACAATTTTCATAATCAACTTCAATTGTAATAATAGACATAGCAACCAAATAAATGGAAAATTAAAACTTTTTATTACATCAACTCTTTTACAAAGCACAACAGAATTTAAACACTTTGAATAACAATTTTCTCTTTACAATCAGTCCTTTTACAAGATATGCATAAACATTTACTTGTAGCGCCCCGAATTTCCAATATGATATCTCAGAAATACGTGGCACAATTCTCATCATCAACCTCAAATGTAATAGTAAACATAGTCAAACAGAGAGAATTTTTTTCCAACTTTTATTACATTAATTCTTTACAAACACATCGGACAACAAACACCCTACATTACAATCTTTTCTTTTACAATTTACATAATCCACATTATCAATCTACCACATGCATCTAAATCTCAATGCTATAATCGCCTACCTGTAAAACATGAGGGTAGAGATAACCCTAACCCCCAAAACTACAGGGGTCAGCCATAACGGTGTGAGTGGCATCAAAAGATAACAACATAAATAAAACATAAGGCATAGATACATAAACAACATGTATTAACAGCAAGAATAAATATGATAAGAAATAACAATAAATAAACATGAAAACATCAAGTGAGACTAGACTAAGTGTTGAGTGTAGGAAAAATAGAAAACAACATGCATAAAACCAAGTCAAGAAAACACAGATGCTATATGATGACTCTCTAATGCATACTTGTCGGATTCTATGCATTCCACAATACCTAGGTCCGGTGCAAGCCCTTGTCGTTCTCCACTTTATAGGGTTAAATCCCCCACTATGCAACTAATCCTACTACGGTGATAGAAACAAGATGTAGAATACTCTGTGAATAGGCATCACAACCCTCGACGCACAAGCATCATGTAAGAATAGGTCAAAAATTGGAGAATCACCTCCCTGCTGTGTACCCCACGAATAGGCTTGCGAGGTCCTCGACATTCAGATACACCAGGTACATCCCGTGAATAGGCCCACTGATCCTCAACACACGAATGCACCCTGCATGCTCCGTGAATAGGCCTGCAGATCCTCGACACGCGAACGTACAAATGTCCTCTCGAGACAGAACAACACACAAATCTTGGAACGCATCCGTTGGACCTAAACCAAGAGCATAAACATACATTTCCCTAGTTCCATCACATCTCCATTAGTGCCTGTCCTTATGTTGGTTATTATTAAAAACACACAAATTCTCCCTCTCTAGAGTTAGTGTATCCTGTCGGACTTAATTCCACAAAACAACCCCAATGACCCCAACTGGTCAAAATTTACAAAATCTCATCTACCGATTTACAAGACTCCCACTCAACTCATAGAGATTCACAAAACGAATATCAACACCAAAACTTTCAATAAAACTCTTAATATCAACACTAAAACGTTTATTTCAATAAAACTTCTTAAATCAACAAAATCCAATTTCATTTAATGTGCTCATAAAATTCCAAAATTCAGATAAAATATTAAATCCATCAAATAACAGAAAATCACAATTTTAAGTCGCAGAATATCACCAAAATAACAATTCTTTTGAAAACACATATAACTCACTTAATAAGGTCATAAGAATACATTTAAAACTCTATTATAAATAAAATATAACTCTCTGTAAAATACTATAATCTGTAGTAAAAATATCATTTAAAACAGTAGAGTAATAATCCATAATATCGAAGAAATAACTGGTTAAAAGGAACGAAGAAAACACAACAAAACAGCCCAAAAGAACAATTGACGGTTGATCGCTCAAACAGAGCAGTCGACTGTCAATTGAGAATTCCCAAAATTGAAGCATGACGGTCGACCGCGCGATCGACCGTGACCTGCCAAACAGCCAGGTAGGGTTTGTGCATGTTTTCACTGATACTCAATTAAATCTTTGTAAAATCAAAATCTAATTTTCTGAGATGATCAAACATCTCTAGTATAATATATAACAGTTATTAAAACACATCAAAACATATCAAGATCTCAAAAGAGTGATTTTTCACAAAAAGTTCTTCAAAACAGCAACTTGAGCATATAGTGTGTGTGTGTGTGTGTGTGTGTGTGTGTGTGTGTGTGTGTGTGTGTGTGTGTGTGTGTGTGTGTGTGTGTGTGTGTGTGTGTGTGTGTGTGTGTGTGTGTGTGTGTGTGTGTGTGTGTATTAGCACCAGTTAAGCATCAACACTCCATCAAATAAGAGCAGTAAAAAGTTTAAACTCATCTCATAATCAATACACTTGAAATCCAATAAAAAAACCCATCAAAACTCATAAAATCTTCAAACAGTATGCATATCATGTGAATGTGTATTAACATCAAGAATAAATAAAATAAGAAATAACAATAAATAAACATGAAAACATCAAGTGAGACTAGACTAAGTGTCGAGTGTAGGAAAAACAAAAAACAACAAGTATAAAACTAAGTCAAGAAAACACAGATGCTATATGATGACTCTCTAATGCATACTTGTCGGATTCTATGCATCCCACAAAATATAGATCCAGTGCAAGGCCTTATTGTTATCCACTTTATAGGGTTAAATCCCACGTTATGCAACTAATCCTACTACGGTGATGGAAAAAAGATCCAGAATACTTCGCAAATAGGCATCACAATTCTCGACTCGCAAGCATCATGTAAGAATAGCTCAAAAATTGGAGAATCACCTCCTTGCTGTGTACCCTACGAATAGGCTTGTGAGGCCCTCGACGTGCAGATACACCAGGTTCATCCCGTGAATAGGCCCGCCGACTCTCAACACGCAAATGCACCCTGCATGCTCCGTGAATAGACCTGCAGACCCTCGACACAAGAACATACAAATGTCATCTCGAGACAGAACAACACACAAGTCCTGGAACGCATCCGTTGGACCTAAACCAAGTGCCTATACTTACGTTTTCCTAGTTTTATCACATCTCCACTAGTGCCTATCCTTAAGTTGGTTATTATTAAAAAACACAAAAATTCTCCCTCTCTAGAGTTAGTGTATCCTACCGGACTTAATTCCACAAAACAACCCCAATGACCCCAACTGGTCAAAATCCATAAAATCTCATCTGCAGGTTCACAGGACTCCCACTCAACTCATAGAGATTCACAAAATGAATATCAACACCGAAACTTCCAATAAAACTCTTAATATCAACATTAAAACATTGATATCAATAAAACTTCTTAAATCAACAAAATCCAATTTCATTTAATGTGCTCATAAAATTTCAGAATTCAAATAAAACATTAAACCCATCAAATAACAGAAAATCACAGTTTTAAGTCGTAGAATATCACCAAAATAACAATTCTTTTGAAAACACATATAACTCACTTAATAAGGTCATAAGAATACATTTAAAACTCTATTATAAATAAAATACAACTCTCTGTAAAATACTGTAATCTATAGTAAAAACATCATTTAAAACAGTAGCGTAATAATCCATAATATCGAAGAAATAACTGTTTAAAAGGAACGAAGAAAACACAACAAAACAACCCAAAAGAACAATTGATGGTCGACCGCTCAAACAGAGCAGTCGACTATCAAATGAGAATTCCTAAAATTGAAGCATGACGGTTGACCGTGCAGTCGACCGTGACCTGCCATACAGCCAGGTAGGGTTTGTGCATGTTTTGACTGATACTCAATTAAATCTTTGTAAAATCAAAATCTAATTTCCTAAGATGATCAAACATCTCTAGTATAACATATAGGTGTTATTAAAATACATCAAAACATATCAAGATGTCAAAAGAGTGATTGTTCACGAAAAGTTCTTCAAAATAGCAACTTGAGCATAGTGTGTGTGTGTGTGTGTGTGTGTGTGTGTGTGTGTGTGTGTGTATTAGCACGAGTTAAGCATCAACACTTCATCAAATAAGAGTAGTTAAAAGTTTAAACTCATCTCAGAATCAATACACTTGAAATCCAATCAAAAAACCCATCAAAACTCATAAAATCTTCAAAATAGTATACATATCATGTGAATGTGTATATGAGTGTATCTGTGCATCAGTAAACACTAAGAATCTATTGTATATTTGTAGTATAAAGTAAAACCATCTCAGTACTAAAACAATTCAAATCCAATCAAAATCTTCACAAAAATTCACAAAAACCAATTTTCGGCCATACCCTTCAGACCTGAATACAAAACTCCCCTTTTACATTCAAAATTTCATTCCGTTGTTCCAAAACCTCTCTTGAACATTGTTAAACACACCCACATCAGTTTACGCATGAATAAAAGCAATTATAACAACTATTCGTCAAGTTTTAGTTTATCAAAAGCCTCAAACAGATCATAAGCGTAGTATACACAGTAAGGTAGGGTTTTGTTCATCTTTTATGCAATAATCTGCACACAACTCATCTTATGCAAGCAAAACAGCAAGTATATGATAGGAAATATCATACCCATGATTTCTATTAGGTTCTTTAGTAATCACAAATTATCTATTAGGGTTTTAATTCATTAATGGCAGTTTCATGAAAAGATTCAATTTTTTAGTTTATCTATTCATCAAAATTCATTATATCTTTATACCATCATCTAACATGCTTTCTAATAGATAAATCATCACATAGAACATGCTTAGAACAAAAGAAAACAAACATATGTCACTCACCTTATTGAAGAATCAACCGAAGAAAAATAAAGAGAATAAGAAAATACTTCCTTTCGCAAGAAAACCAAGATCCTTGCTTTAAAACTCCAAAAAAAATAATAATAAAGAAATCCTTTTGTGTTGTGCAGTAAGGAGACGGCTGCACACCACCTTAAATAGGCCGAAATTTAGGGTATCTAGGGTTTTTGAATAGATTTGTAAAATGCCTCTTTTAAATATACATTACATATATAAATTCTTATACTTGGAAATTAAATAAAATCATCTTAATTGAGATTTAAAAAAACAAGAATAATCCCTCTATTATCACCCGGCACTGTTTTGAAAACCCAGAAAAATGAAATTGCACTTTTGCCCCTCTAAGTGGCATTTTTTGCAAAAAGACCCTTCTTTATTAAAACTTACAAAATAACCCAATTTTTTTATAAAAAAAGTAAACTCTTTACCTCTGAGTTGACTAGGCATCATGCCCAGCCCAAAATTCTGAAAATCTGGATTTTTTACTCCAAGTGGTAATTTTGCAGAAAACTCTCTTTTTGTAATATTTGCAAATAGGTCCAATAATTATCAGAAAAATCCATAAAATTCAAAAATAATATCTAATAATAAATAATGAGTTCCCAAAAAAAATTTTAACTTTGAACTTTCCAAGAAAATATTTGCACGTGTTTTGCACGTGTAAAAAGATAAATTTTAGAAAAATGTTTATTAAATTACAAAAAATCATTTTTATTCATTTATTGATCTTAAAAACATTATTTTAAAAAATATGGGGTATTACATTACTAATCTACCACATGCTTCCAACCCCATGCTAATGGTACCTACTTGTAAAATATGAGGTTAAAGATAATCCTAACCCCCAAAACTACAGGGGCCAGCTATAACGGTGAGAGTGATATTCAAGGAAATACAAACTTAAAAGGAAATATAAAGAATAAAGTCATAAGTCAACAAGTGGAACCTATTAACACAGTAATAACAGATGGAACATTAAAGGAAATATAAATCATCAAGTGAAACTAGGCTAAATGTCAAGTGTAAGAAAACAAAGAAGGCAAGCATAAAAAAAAGTTAAGAAATCACAAATGCATATGATGATTACTAATGTACACTTGTCAGATTCTATGCATCCCACTCTACATAGGTCCGGTGCAAGCCCTTATCGTTCTCCACTTGATAGGGTTCAATCCCTCGTTATGCAACTAACTTACTATGATGACTACTACGAGATTTGTACATTTTGCAAGTATTGACTCTCGCACTTGGAATACTGGAGACCAATCCCACTCCGTGGATCATTCTGTGGCCTATTTTATCCATCATCCCGAAATACTGGGGAATATATAACTTCGCAAGTCATTTTGGAGCCCTTATTGCACAAATATCCCATGAGCATCGCTCTCATCCCGAAATACTGGAGATCAATCCCACTCCGTGGATCATTCTGTGGCCTATTTCATCCATCGTCCCGGAATAGTGGAGAATATCTCACTCTATGGATCATTCTGGAGTCCATAACTCATATTTGCTCTCATTTCATTATATCACCATCTAGTGTTTGTCCTTATATTTATTAAGTTCATTTAATTAACCACAGTTCCCTTATAGTTGGTTTACCCTGCCGGACTTAATTCAACCAATTCAACAACAAGGCCCCAACTGGCCATAAACCACAAAATCTCATCTGCCGGCATACTAGGGTCCCACTCAACCTCTAGAGTCTCAAAATCCCAAGGTCATCACAACACCTTTTTCTAATACATAATTCAAATTCATTTAATAAGTTACGAGAATTCCCCAAAAACCAAACAGTCAAAACCAAGTACCTCCACGTGCAACCATATCTATATAATTTGTTTAAAGAAATCGAACTAACACCAATTGACTAAAACTTATAACCTTAAAATAGTGGACAACAGCGTGAACAAAATATTATTGGAAGTTCAAATAATATATCTTCATAAACCAAAAATAAGATAAAAAATAGAACTTAAATCCCCTCAAGTCTGAAATTACACCTTCCCTGAAAATAATAAGCAATCTGAATCTAAATACCCTGGAAACAGAGAACTAACGTTTATAAAAATAATTGAATGAACAATCGTTCAAGAAATAAAAATTCTACAACAAACAGATTGTGGAAAATCAAGTCATGTCGGTCAACCGTCAGCCAAAGTGTAAAACTACTATGGTCGACTGATAGTGTTCAAAAGAAAAATCAACCCCAAAATCATGGCAGTCGACCGGCAGTCACAGTAGGAAATACTGCAGTCGACTGCTAGTGGAGAAATGGTGTCAGCCAGCATGACATTCGACCGCAACTGCATGTTCAAATGAACCACAGTCGACCGATAGATACACTGCAGTCTACTGACATGCAATCTGCATCAACCCAAAAATTGAAAATATTCCAAAACTGATATATGTATATATATGAATAAGTACGTGGTTTCTCATGATAAAATCTACAATATAATAGGCACAATCTTGGCCAAATCCATCTCAGTTCCTACTCAATCAAATCTTTTCAAAAACTTCACAAGAATCCCAATTTCCGAAATCATAGAATTGAATAAAGGACTTTGAAGAACACTTTTTCATGAAATCACTTGAACATCAGTAAACGTTGACATGATTCCTTCTTTTACAGAAATATGGGCGTAAATACACCTAGAAAACTGAGATCTATCCAAAATAGTCATTCATTAATCAAATATTCCAATTCCAACTCAACTAAACTTAAGTCCTTCCATTTTCTCATTAGATCCAACTCAAAAACAACAATAAATCTCCTCATTCCCAGTCGAAACAGTGAACAAAGAAGGGAAAACATCAGCTAATAGTTCATCATTCATCCATGTGCATATAAGAAACCCTCACTTAATTTGCTTCCTAGTTTACATAATGTATAAATACAATAAAGCAAGCACTTTCATAAGCAAGTTTAGATTTCTTCTAATTTAGACAACATCTCATGCGAGTATCATACGAATCTCTACATTATTGTATACATGAACAATCAAGCATGGTATAAGATAAGTAATAACTTTTGTGCAACATCCAATTTTTCAACCAACTATACATGAAAGTTCACACTTCGATTTCTAATTTATTCATGAAGATGTTGTTTTGATTATTCAGTCACTTAGATTCATCTCATAATAAATCTATTTCAATTTTTATAATTCTATAAGTTCTCAACATGCAATCTACTTCATCAATTATCTTATTTCACAACATATAATCAATTCATCATATAGATAAATAACAACCAAGAGATGAGAAATACCACTAACCTCAAAGAAGATTAACTTGAAGAAAACAAAAGCAATAAGAAAGCCTTCTCCTCCTCCTTTTTGCAAAGCTTCAAGATCCAACACCAAAATAATAATGAAAGTAGGGTTTTGAGTTCACAACAGTGGGGAAACGGTCGCTGTGTTTATATAGGCCGGGATACTCTCTTTTAGGGTTTTGTGAATATT
This sequence comes from Hemerocallis citrina, assembly GCA_017893485.1. Classification (NCBI taxonomy): domain Eukaryota; kingdom Viridiplantae; phylum Streptophyta; class Magnoliopsida; order Asparagales; family Asphodelaceae; genus Hemerocallis; species Hemerocallis citrina. Next base: position 115,732,130 of record CM030362.1, read on the forward strand.
TTATATAATTCTCTTTTGAGGAAATACCTTTACATATATAGATTCATTACTTTAAGTAATTAAATAAACCAAATAAGATGAGATTAAACCCCCTCAAATCCCTCCCAAATCTGTCCGGCCTCAAATTGCAGCCCAGACAAATCGACTTTTCGGAAATTTGCCTCGAAGTGGCACTTTTGCAAAAAAAAAAACCATTCATTTAGCAATATTTGCGAAAATACCAATAGTGATTTATGAAAATCCAGAAAACTTGGAATTATTATCACTAACAAATATTATATCCTCCAAATAAAATTTATTGACTTTGTGTTTCTCAAAAAAAAAATATTTGCACGTGTTTTGTACGTGCAAAAGGTAAATTCCAGAAAATATTTATTAAATCACCAAAATTCACTTTAATTCATTTATTAATACATTAAAAATTTCTAGGGTGTTACAGTCGAGAAAGCGTCAAGCAGCGTCGAGAAAGCATCGAGTGGCGTCGAGCAACGTCTGATGGCGGGGACTTCGAGCGCGTCGATCTACAGGGATGAGCGTCAGGGTGGATTTGATGCGTCGGGAGAGAGATGGGAGTTCAGGGTGGATTTGGGGGGGTTCGAGGGCGTCGATCTGCAGGGAGGAGCGTCGTAGTGGATTTGATGCGTCAGGGAGAGATAAGGGAGTTTGGGGTGGATTTGGGGGAGTTCGAGGGCGTCGACGTTGTCGGGGAGGACTTCGAGCAGGTAGTCGGGAAGTGAGAGTGGGAAGAAGGAAGCTCAGACTCTCCCCTCGAATTGAGAGGGGGAAGAAGGAGGTGGGGAGCTAGGGTTTGGGGTCGGGATAGTGAGAGGGGGTGGGGAGCTAGGGTTTGAGGGTGTGGGATCGAAATCGAAGTGAGAGTGGAAGAAAATGAAAAGAAGAGAAGAAAGAAATTATGAGAAATTCCATTTTTTTCCTTCACTAAGTTAAGATGGGTGGAGGGAAGGAGTGTCGTTGGATCGTGATCCAACGGCTGAGATCTTTTGCTCACGATAAGGGGATCTTCTCACCATCTCATAATAGGAGGAGTGGGTGAGTTTTTGCGGTGTGAGAAGAGACCACTTGTCACTCTTCTCATGGTTCAACAATTGGATGTTCGATTTGCAATTTTATATTACAATCAACACCCTAATCCAATCCTAACCCTTCATTTGATCATGACTGATAAAAAGTAAGAGACATTTACCCAAAATCACATATTACATGATTTCGTATAAACGTACGAAATCGATACACTACATATATGTACATATATCTGTCTATACAGATAATTTTTTTAGTTAAAACGAATAATCTCTACCACAACTATTTTAATTCAGAAATAATAATAAAAATAATTTTATTACCGGCTCGGAAGATTACAGTACCAATTTGATACAATACAGATGTATACAAATCGGTATATATACATAAATAATGTTTATTAACAAAACCAGGTAATATCCACCAAAAATATTTCAATTCTGAAAATAAAATAAAATAATAATAAAAGAATAATTTTTAATACAAGCTCGAGATTTTACAGACATTTTCTAAAAAACGCATTTTACAGGATTTTGTACAAATGCACAAAACCGATACAATACATATATATACAGATAAGTTTTTATTAGTAAAACCAAGAAATTTCCATAAAAATATTTTAATTTTAAAAATAATAATAATACAAATATAATATCCGACCGGAATATTACAAGATTGAATGTGGATGGCTAATGGACGATGCTTGGAGTTTCGTTGAGTTGGTCAAAGTGAAAAGAATGGCAGACTATGGAGACCAAAGCGACAATATGGTATTGAGTGGTGGCCGTAATTACTATGAACGTCTTCAAATTTTTCAGGTGACAATGATATAGTTGTTATTCTCTAAATTTGAATAGAACAATTATACTTATTGTTTGGTAAACTACACGCAACAAAAAATGAACATGCAAATATAAGTTATGCTTATATTTACCCTCGACATTTTGGAGTCAACTTTGTTTGTTAGACTACCCAAATGAAAATTGGAACCTAATTAATCAGAATTGATAGCAAAAAGAGAAAACACATTTATTAACACGTGCAGTACGCACATTTTCATTAAAAAACAAAACAATATAAAAGCCCCAAACCTATAAATCTAGTACTTAATTTCTAGAACTGTGCTTTTCTCATTAATTGTTTGATGAAATGCCTATGTAGCATGCAATATGTTTGTGAAAAAAATGGTTTTGAATTTTTTTTGTTTATTTATGTATCTATGTGTGGTGTATGTATTAATTTCTGAAACCCTAATTTACTACCTCATTTTATTTTCAATTTCTAATTTATGTTTTTGAAATCCCGAATTTTGAATTTGGGGAAGAGTACGGGTTGAAGATGGGGATGTCTGCGATATCGGGTCCAAGTATGAAATTTGGTAAGAAGGTAGGTGGCGAAGAGCAAGGTGAGGCGGACGGAGAGGTGGAGGAGGATGTTGGAGAAGGGGATGTCGATGCGGTCGAGGACAATGGAGATACGGGAGATGAGGGAGAAGGCATCTGATAGGGTGTGGATTTGGGAGGGGAAGGGGAGGGAGGGGAGGATCGAGATGAGGCAAGTCAGGGCCTAGGTGTTGCCGATCATAATGTATACAAGGGCCGGGCTGTGAGCATATTTTTTAGGGTAAATTTTATTAAACTATACTCTTGAAAAGTTAATTTCTCTCAATTCTCTCACACTTTTTAAAAGTTCTATATAATTTTATGAGTCCATTAAAATTAATTTAGTCTATGCTATTTGCACATGGTAACACTAGTATAAATATATGCATATATAAACTTTGAAATATTAACCTACCATATTTAATTTTAAAAAATCAAACCCCCCAACCCGCAACGACTCGGCTCGTTCCCTAAGCCAGGGGCCTAGGGTTGGGTCCGGGCAAACTCTTCCCCCACTCTAGCCCGACCTGGTCCAGACCGGCTAATTCCCTAGCCTGGCCTACCTAGGCCGGGTGGTTTTTGGCACCTGACAGGGTGTGGATTTGGTAGGGGAAGGGGATGGAGGGTAGGATCGAGATGAGGCGAGTTAGGGCCTAGGTGTTGCCGATCAGAATGTATACAAGGGGCTGTGAGCGTATTTTTTAGGGTAAATTTCATTAAACTATATTCTTAAAGAGTTAATTTCTCTCAATTCTCTCACACTTTTTAAAAGTTCTCTATAATTTTATGAGTCCATTAAAATTATTTTAGTCTATGAAATTTGCACATGGTGACATTAGTATAAATATATGCATATATAAACTTTGAAATATTAACCTGCTATGTTTAATTAAAAAAATAAAACCCCCCAATCCGCAACGACTCGACTCGTCCCCTAAGCTAGGGGGCCTAGGGTTGGGTCCAGGCCTACTCTTCCCCCACTCTAGCCCGACCCGGCCCAGACGGCTAATTCCCTAGCCTAGCCTGCCTAGGCCTGGTGGTTTTTGGCCCGGCCCGGCCTGTGGAGCCCGGATGCCACCCTTAGGCTAACCCAATCAAAGAAAGAAGAAGGGAAATATATAGAGGGTAATGCTATACCTACCACCAAATCTACTACATTTTTCTTTATTATCTTAGGTGGCACACTACTATTGAATGTTTCTACCACCTACTCTACAATAATCTCCACTAATAGTGTGTCATCTAAGGTTGTAAAGGTAAAGGTAGTAGATTTGGTAGTAGATGTAACATTACCCATATATAAATATGTCTAACTATGTTGTATTAATTAACTACACTAAAACGATAACTACAATAGTGGGCATGTTGCTGACAGGGCCGACCCTCACCTTGAGGCAGGTAAGGCGGCCGCCTCAGGCCCTCGGATTTTTTGCAATTTTAGGGGCCCCTCAATTTTATTTCCCTTGTAAATATTAGCACGTATTTTGCGTGTACAAAAAAATTATATTGCTATTAGGGGCCCAAAAAAATAATTATTTGGGCCTTTCGCCTCGGACCCCCGGAACTCAGGGCCAGCCCTGGTTGCTGACAGACCATTGCCGTCCCATTTTGAGTAAGTAGGAACACATGCATATTTTTCTCTAAAAATGCATCAAACTATTACTTTGGGTGGATGCACTAAAACAAAACGAACCAGTAAACGAGGCAGCATAGGAACCATAAAAAGAACCGGTAAACAAGGCAGCATAGGAGCCACGGGAATTCATGAGAGAGAAATGTGGGAAAAAAACCCTTATTTACCTAAGAGCATCTGTAGTAGTCGAGAGCCAAAATTTGGGTAAATGGCAAATGGAAATGGAAAAAATGACATTGCGCTGCAGTTGTCGAAAGCCAAAATTTGGCTTTTTCACTATTTAAAATCTCAGACGAAAGATTATTTTTCGTCCCATGCCAAAAAAAAATAATTTGAACGGACGGGGAATGATTTCCCGTCCGTCTCATTAAATTTTTTTAAAAAAAAATTTTAAATCATAATTAATTCCGTAATAAATGTTAAATTAATCCTAATTATTTCTTAATTATTAATTAATTAACTTTTAAACCTAACTTTAACCTATAGAAATAATTATAGGGTTGTTTTATAAAAATTTTAAACAAAGAAATGTATGGGAAGGGGCTTAATCTCCCGTCCCACTTCATTTCATGTTTTTTTATAAATGGAACGGATGGGGATTCATCTCCTGTCCGACCGTTTTTTAATTAAAAAAAAATTTAAATTGTAAGGACAATGTATTATCTTTCGTCCGTCGAAGTGTCAGCCAAAAAAGTGAAGCGACGATGTATTATCTTTCATCCGACTTAATTTGAGCTGCGATTGTGTAGGGACGGTGTTTCATTTTTCGTCCAATTTCTTCGACGAAAGATAATCTTTCGTCGCATTAAACGGACAAAAGATTATCCCTCGTTAGCTATATTTTGGCAAAAATCATTTCGGCTCTCATATTTGGCCAACGACTGTTCATGTCAGACCTAAAAAATGGGTAAATGGCCAACGACTATAGCGTTCTTTTCTCATTTTTTCCAAAAAATGGGTAAATGGCAAACGACTACTGATGCTCTAAGAGCATCCACTGTCGTTGGCTAGAAACTCAAAAATTAGAAATAGATTTAGAAAAAAGCTTTGTAGTCGTTTGCTAAAAACTCAAAATTTAGAATAGGAACGCACAGTAGCCTGCTAAAGTTAGGAGAGGCTTTAGAGAATTGCTAAATATAGGAGACGGTAAATGTTCATCCGTTTCACGATAGGGACGGTAAATCCCAACTCACCACACGGTAAATGAAAAGTGTGTGTAGTATCACACCATCTCTCAATCAAGGCCTCCACTAGCCTCGTTGATGATTTTTTTCGTATTTATTGTGAATAAACGCTGCCACCCAGTTTGATCGATTAAGTGCTTCACTAATGGAACACGAGAACATCGCTCGTATGCCTTTATTGGACCACTCCAATTTCCTCTAAATTTACAAAATTCACCTGCAGGCTGATCGGTAATGAGTTGATACAGATGTTGGCGGTCATCAACCACTGATTTCCACAAACTCGGGTCGGCAAAATCACGAGATTCCGTCATCAGTTCGGCCTCAATACTGGTGTTGCCATGATCAGATCCGCCGTGAATTATGGATTTAATTCTACCGATATATCTTCGGATAAACATTGTTTTTTATTAGATATGAAGATAGTAGTTTGAGTAAAGAGGAATTTATAACTCAGAAGAAGGATGAGATGATTTGCCGTGAGAGGTATGCATATATATAGGAGGAACTGTGCGGGTTTTTTTCTCCGTAAATTCACAATTCAACTTTATTAAAAAAAAATTTGAAAATCACTAGACGGATGAAGAAGTACCGTCTGGTTGATTCGTCCGTTTTAATAAACAAGGGTATTAACGTCATTTCGGCTAGGTGACAAAAAAAAAATTCAAGCAAACAGGCCAGACATCTGGTACTGTTCAGTTGATTTTTTTTTATAACAAAATTAGAAAAAAAAATTTAATATAGCAACGGAGGAAGAAGCACCGTCCTTTCTCTAAAACGGAGGATGAAGCACCGTCTACTCATCTTTTAATAAAAAAAATTTAAAAAACGTTAGACGGATGAACAAGATCCGTTCAATGCAATACTTTTTCAAAAATTAGAAATAATGATAGCAACAATCTTTTCTAAAAGCTAAAATCTCATTGCTAAAATTAGAATAGTTTTAGCCAACGACAGTGGATGCTCAAATAGTCCCATAGCTACACAGTCGGCATAAAATTTTTCCGCTCTCTGAAACGCATACGCCCGTCCCCATTTTAAAGCGCGAAAAACATAATCGTCCCCCCATTTCCCGCCCATATCCAGATCCCAAATCCCAAATCCCAAATCCAAAATCCAAACCCTAAACACCAATCCAAAATCAACAAAAAAATCACGACAAAAATTCAAACCATGAAGCGATATCTGAAGCTCCGAGAAGCCCACAAGGTCAACGGATTACCGTCCGTTTGCTCCGTCATCTGGGACGCCGACGGCCACCACCTGGTGACGGCCGCCGCATCCGATCCGTCAATCTCGATCCACGAGCAATCTCAGCTGTCAAAGTCCGTGAGTGCGATTAGCTATCACAAGAGTGGGGTGACGGCACTCGCTTTGTGCCCTAGCTCCAAGTCTCTCGCTTCTGGATCGATTGATCACTCCGTTAAGGTCTATAGTTTCCCTGGTAAGCTTTGAGATTCGCGTTGTAAATCATGATCTTAAGACTATTAGTTGATAATTAATTGTTATCTGGGTTTTCGATAATTAATGTTTAATTAGGATGCAGTTCATTTTGCTTAATGTTTGGACATCTCAGCGTGATAAGTAGAATGATGTGGAAAATATATTTAATTATAGATACAGTAATTTAATAAGTGGAGTGCTTAGTCTATCTTTTCGTAGGGATAATTGGATTAGCCTTGACCCAGTATGCGGAAATGTGCAAGGGAATTTGAGATTAGATTACTTGATTTGCCTAAACAGTATGTATATGGGAAGGTGTTGGATTCCTTTGGAACTTGGGAAGTACATTCCCCGCAAATGGGGAGAAAGGTTTTCATCACCCTATCAAATAGAGCTGGAAATAAATCGTACCCAAAATGCCCCTATAATGGAGGATTTCTGGAATGCAATGTATTATTCGAAACAAAGCAATTCAACTTCATAGGAAATGTAATTCTCCCACCCCTCACAGGAATTCTCTCATTCCTAGGAATCCTCCAATGGATTAGCCTTGACCCAGTATGCGGTAATGTGCAACGGAATTTGAGATTAGATTACTTGATTTGACTAAACAATATGTATATGGGAAAGTGTTGGATTCCTTTGGAACTTGGAAGTACATTCCTCACAAAATAGAAGGGTTTTCATCCCCCCATCAAATAGAGCTGGAAATAAATACATACCCAAAATGCCCTTATAATGGAGGATTCCTGGAATGCAATGTACTGTACGAAACAAAGTAATTCAACTTCATAGGAAATGTAATTCCCCACTCCCCACGGGAATCTTCTCATTCCTAGGAATTCTCCAACTTACGTACCAAATGCATTATAGAACCAAAAGAATAATGGGAGTGAGGTTTGTACATGATATTTGAAAATAGGTTTAGTGACTTTAGTCTAGTAGTTGAATCTTCCTCCCCCTCAACATTTTAGCTTTTGGTGGAGCATTTTTTAATGAAAAGTCTACAAGAAAGAAGTGACAGAGGCGACGAACACAAACAGAGCCTTCAAACAGAACCAGAGAAAACTAACATTGTAGGTTTGAAGGATTGCACCAAAAAGCAACGAAATACTTGGCCACTTCTGTTCCAAGCTATTACAGTTGTTTTGTAACTTTCGCTTCCCTTCAGATATGCAGAGGTTCTTTTCATGCCAATGTACACATATGAGGACAGTAGAGGATGATGGATGACTTATTAGTATTATTATTTATTGCCAGCCATATTCAGAACACAAATGTGAAAGTAGTGAGGCTTGATGGTCAAAAGATAGCTAAGAGAGACCGTTTCCATTATCTAGGCTCGATTATATGAAGAGATTGAGAGATTTGAAAAGATGTTATACATATGATCCTAACTGGGTGGCTTAAGTGCAGCAGCGCTAGTGGTGTTTTGTGTGATAAACATATACATTTGAAGTTGAAGAAAAAATGTTATAGGACGACTGTTAGACTAGCAATGATGTATGGAGCAGAGTGTTGATCAACAATGAAACATATCAAAAAAATGAGTGTAGCGGAGATGATGATGCTAAGATGGATGTGGTAAAACCAGGAATGATAGAATTAGAAACAAGCATATATGAGATATGATAAGGATAGCTCATATCCTAGATAAATTAAGAGAGAATCACCTCATGTGGTTTGTACATGTCACGTAGATCTATTAGTGCCCCTGTGTGATTTTATAAGTTGAGGGTAGAGTAAGGGGCAGAGAAAGACCTAAACTTACTTGGGTGGAAAGTATGAGAAATGATTCATGTAGCCGACCCCAACTAGTTGAGAAAAAGACTTTGTTGTTGTTTTTATTGCCAGTAATGCCATAACTTACAGAGAATAGAAAATGGTATCTAGAAGCCTGGTTTATAACTGCCATTGGGTCTGTTCTTAATTCTGATTGGTTCATTGTCTTGTTATCAATGACAAACTAGGCTGTACATGCATAATATACTTGAGATTATTAGTCATGGGAAATCTAATGGTACTTACCGATGCGAAGATAGTATATACATTTAATATTTTACTGTTAAAAATCCATTGCATTATGTACTTCGGAGTAAATACAGTACGTGTAGGAGTAGGTGTATTTTTTATAATCAACTTAATCTTACTGCTGTGTTTGATATCCTGAACTAGTTTATACTCGTACGTTTTCAGATGGAGAGTTCCAGAGTAACATTACTAGGTTTACTTTACCAATACGATCACTTGCCTTCAACAAGTCTGGTAGCTTGTTGGCTGCTGCAGGTGATGACGATGGCATCAAATTGATTGCTACTATAGATAGTTCAATCTCCAGAGTACTGAAGGGTCATAGAGGCTCTGTAACTGGCCTAGCTTTTGACCCAAAAAATGAGTTTTTAGCTTCAGCTGATGGGCTTGGCACTGTCATAATTTGGGAACTCTCAAGTGGAAAAGCAGTCCATACTCTGAAAGCAATAGCCCCTAATTATGATTCGGATCAGTCCCTTTTAAATGTGCTGAGTTGGAGCCCAGATGGAGAGACATTGGCTGTTCCAGGTCTGAGAAATGATGTGGTAATGTATGACAGAGACACAGCTGAGAAATTATTTACCTTGAAGGGAGACCATGAGAAAACTGTTTGCTTTCTCTCTTGGTCTCCGAACGGAAAATACATGGCTACTTCTGGTTTAGATAAACAGGTATTGGTCTGGGATATGGACCAAAGGCAGGATATTGAAAGGCAGAAATTTGATGATAGGGTATGTTGCTTAGCTTGGAAACCGAATGGGAATGTTTTGGCTGTTATTGATGTCATGGGTAAATTTGGCGTGTGGGACTCTGCAGTTCCTTCACATATGAAATCTCCTACAGAGGGTGCCCCTAGCTTAAATTCAGACAGACTGCTGTTATTTGATGATGACGATGGTGATGATGGTCATAAGCCAGGTAGTTCTGGTAGTTTAGATGATGCTGATGAAGAGAGTCATGGTGACTCATTTCCAACTAGCCGGAAAAGATTAAGGAAGCAGTGTCATGTAGATGAAGAATACTTTGATGAAGATGTTGATGGAGAAGAGGGTTTACTTCGTGAAATTGAATCACGCAAAAGAAGTTCTGTTAAGTGCAGGGGGAGTGTAGGTGTAAAAGAAGAGTGTGTAACTTCGACAAAGTCTGCAAGGTCAAAATTGCAGGAGGCTTTTCAACCGGGTTCAACTCCTGCGCAGGAAGGGAAGCGGCGGTTTCTTGTCTACAATATGCTTGGAAGTATAACAACAATTGAAAACGAGGCATATTCCCATATAGAGGTGATGAGAAATAACATTGCTTCTTTTATTGTGTACGAGTGTGTAGGATTCAATGGCTAACCTTGTTTACCCAAAATAACTTTCCTAATAGTGGAATTTCTTTTAATATCTGTCTTTTAAAGTTAGATTTTCCTTCATATTTCAATTTTTGAAAAAGCAAATAGATTCTAGGTTTGTAACCACTTAAGCAAAATCGTGACCTATGAGCTGTGGGCTAACAGTGAACATAAACAAAAGATAAGAAAAAGAAAAATTAAATTGCTGATAAATGGTTTGACTAAGACCTTTTAAATTTATGGCTTTCATACCATGTGATGACCCACTTTACTCAATTGATAATCCTGATATGTGCGGATATCAATATTTATCATGCAGCTCCATTCATTTTCTTATCTTTCATAAATTTTTCATTTTGTTTGTACCTTTGCTGGCAGGTTGATTTTCATGACACTGGCAGAGGTCCTAGAGTTCCTGCTATGACCGACTATTTAGGCTTCACCATGGCTTCTCTAAATGAAAATGGAAGCATCTTTGCAAATCCGTGCAAGGGAGAAAAGAACACAAGTTCTCTGATGTATCGGCCTTTTAGCAGTTGGGCTAATAACAGTGAGGTGAGTTCCTTCAGCTAGGGTAACTAGTGGTTGCGTTTTCATGCGTTTGATAGAGGGTCATCTGAAAGTTTCATCATAACCTGTCTCCAATTTTCTTGTCAGTGGTCAATGCGGTTTGAATCAGAGGAAGTGAAAGCTGTAGCCCTTGGTACTGATTGGGTGGCTGCAGTGACAAATCTTAATTTTCTTCGTATCTTCACGGAGGGTGGATTGCAGGTTTGACACTCCAAAAGAGTATAAACTGAATCATGAACAATCATTATTAAATCAGCAATGGCCTAGCAAGTTTATGATTTTACACCATGTTGGACCTGTAGTAGAACACCATGAGTGGTTCCTACATGTATGGACTCATTCCAGGGCGAAACATAATACTATTAAATTTTGTTTTCAACTCTTAGAACTTGGAAAGCTATCTAATTCGGGAAAATTACTATTTGTTTGTCAAGCTACAGTTATTCGATCTCTTTATATAGCCAACATATTTTCAATTGAATCAGATATTAACCTTATCCATTGTTCAACTTGTTTTTCCAAAAATAACAATAGAGTTCGACAGAACTCTAGCAAACAAAACAAAATTAGTTCACATACATCCAGTTATTATAAGACAACAGAAATACAGGAGCATAAGATGTGCTTGTCATCTAGATATGCTTCTGCTTTATATTTTGTATCACTAAGAAATAAGGTTACAGACATCCAGTTATTGTTTTACTTGATATTTTGTATCCCTACATATTCTCATTTAGATTTAATGTTTATTTTTGTTTCTCTAGTCCTTCAATGTTTTTCATTCGCCATTTTTTATTGCAGAGGCATATCATCTCTCTTAATGGTCCGGTGGTGACTGCAGCAGGTTATAAAAATGAACTGGCTATTGTTACTCATGCTTCAGACTGTCTTCTAACAGATCAGGTTTGCTTGGTTTACTTTCAGATACTATATATTTTTAAAAAAAATTTATTATTTAATTAGTTGTCTTTCCACTAAGTCACCATAATCTTATCTATGACCACCGTGCCATTTGCTGCCACCTCTGACAATGATCTCGGGATAGGTGTTGGTAGGCTTTTTTTGTGGAGAATGCAAGATGAGTGAAGCTTATCGACTATAAATGCATGTACACCTTTTTCTTTGTTCATCAGGAAACCAATGTATATAACTCAACTATCATTTAGAAAGATGATATGTCAAATAATCGCCTCTTTAGGCTCAAGGACATGAGATTGTAGATCTTTAAGAGCCTCTTTGAAGATCCTGTGTGAGCGTATTTGGATCACAAAAGCTTAAGTGGCATATACTGATTTCAACGTTCTATGCTCCATGTAATATTCAAATGTCTTCTTGACAGATGCTAGAAGTTAGAGTATTTAACATCACTGAAAGAACCCAACCAATCACATGTCGTCTTCCTTTGACTCCTAATGCTTCTTTAGCATGGATTGGCTATAGCGAAGAGGGACAGTTAAGCACATATGACTCTAAGGTATGTCCTAACTGAACTTGCTTACTAAATGACATAAAAATTTGCTTCAGTTTGTATATCAGGATCTTACTTGGTCAGTGACATGTACAGGGGATACTTAGGGTGTTCAGTAACCAATTCGGAGGAACTTGGCTCCCTCTCTTCAGGTATCAGTTAATATCATAGTCAGTTGTTCTTCTTTGTTTAATATTTATATTAATGATCCTCGTTGTAGTGCAAGCAAAGCAAGGAAATCGGAAGATGAAAACTATTGGATTGTGGGTTTAAATGCTAGCAAACTATTTTGTATTGTGTGCAAGTCACCTGAACTTTACCCATCGGTACGAGTCTTATCTTTCTGTCTGCTTGTTTTCCATCATTATCCTCACACCTTTTCTTCAGGTAATGCCTAAGCCAGTTCTGACACTACTCGACCTCTCATTTCCTCTTGCCTCTTCTGACCTTGGTGCTGGTGATCTTGAAAACGAGTTAATTATAAGCAACCTGCTACTCTCACAGGTACACAATTCATTTCCTTATTGTTCAGAAATTTTGCTTGTTCTACACTGAATGCTTTCCTTCTTCAAACCTCAGACTCAGAAGAAAATTGAAGATGCGGCAGCAGCTGGCCTCGACATTACTAAACTTGAGGATGAAGCCTTCAATATGGAAGCTACTCTGGATCGGTGCATCTTGAAGCTTATCGCTAGTTGTTGCAATGGTAAGGACTTGATTTTAAAGAGAGAGGCTACCACGTAAGGCATTGCTACTTTTCGTGCTAACTTTGATGACCATTCCAGGCGATAAGCTTGTGAGGGCCACTGAACTTGCCAGATTGTTGACTTTGGAGAAGTCTGTCAAGGGTGCGATAAAGCTTGCTACTGTTCTGAAGCTTCCTAGACTGGCAGAGTGCTTCAATGAGATTCTAGAGGTAAACGATTGTCACTTCTGTATTTGTTTGTTTGATGTGGTTTTAGTTTTGACTACTTACAGTTTGATTCTCCATCCTAATATTTTGCAGGAAAGATTGTTAAACGAATGTAGAGTACATACTGAAACACCAAAGATATCCTCCAAGTTCCCTCCTGCATCTGAAATCAAAAGAACTGCAGGGCCTTCAACTACAACTACATCACCTTCAACACCTTTGCCTCAACCTCAGTTTCCCAAACAAGGAAAAACGGAAGAAAAATCTGCGACACTAGGAACAAATTCTTGCAGTAACATCAAGGGTGAAGCTTCTATAGTTAATCTGGGAAAATCGCCAATGCTAACAAATCCATTTGCAAAGACATCAAGCAACAGCCAGAAAATAGAAGACAAGGGGAATAAAGACAGGGAGCCATCCAAGGTAACAAGCGAACAAAATTCGAAGGAACAGGTGAAACAGATACCCTTGAAGGTTTCAGGTGAAGGGAATTTGGGTGGTGGAGCGAATGACAAACAATTGTCTCGGCCTACAAATCCATTTGCCAAGTCGTCAAGTAACCAGGATAAGTCTTCTCTCATTGATTCCATAAAGAAGATGAGAAAAGCTGATAATGGGAAGAATGACAGAGTTGCCAACAAAAAGACCCAAGCATAGAGGGTGAAATCACCCACCCATATATATGCTCTTCACTGTTTTATATGAATGTGGATGATTTGCCTTATTACTTTCAATTGAGTTGTGGGTTGCTGCTGCTGAGGAGTGGTAGGGCATTGAATTGACGCTGATCGATCCATAATGGTCTTTGAAGAAGCTTGAGGTTTATGGACTGCTCTCTTGAGTCTTTGTAGTTTCTTGATCATTTTAGCAAATGAGGTAAATATCTAACATAATGTAAGTATATTTTTCCTCTTGGTTTGTCATAAGTATCAATCATGCTTTGTTATGGACCGGATTACTATGAAAATATTGATGAGTTAATAGGATCAGTTATTTGGCCAGTAACGAACCAAGAGTCAATAGCGTCGTGCCATTTTTTTTTCTTATTGGACATTGGTATGCCCACCATATATTTTATCCTTCCTATATATTTGGGAATATCCTATGCTATTGAGTGTTTTGTGTCTTTCCAAACTTCTCGTGAAATAGATCTATGAAATGTTACACACAAGTCTCTGTTCCAGCTAGTGTTGTTTAGGACAGTACGAAAGTCTCTTTGTAAGGCCTAGCAATGGTATCGGGTCGGGTTGGGTCCTTCACTACCCGGACCTGGACCCGGTCCTCTATGGGTCCAAAAATTGAACCCGGACCTGGACCTGTGAGGACCAGGTCCGGTTCAGGGTCTGGGTCCTATTAAAAGTTTTCTACCCGTTCGGGTCCAAAACTAGTTACTTCAATCTCAGACGAGTTCAGTTTCTTCTTGTGGACACAATTTTCTTCTAAATTTTACGTACATCTACATAGAAAAATACAAATATAGTAAATTTGTATGCATAAACCACTAAATATCAAACACTCAGTCATCAATATCATGATTCGAGAAACTTACTATCATATTAGTAAGAGGAAAGAGATTTGAAAATTAAGCATATTAGTGATAATAAGATTGAACATAGTACTAGAAAAGATTATATTGCTCAGAAACAAAAGAAATTGTTCACACACTAACTCTAATATAAGTACATATTTTGAACAATCCACACACTCCCTGGTTTCAAAGTATAATATGTAAACAATCCACAATCCACACACTAACTCTAATATGTAAACAAAGCAGAAAACCAAGTTTTCAAAGTCCATATCTTTCCCGGTTTTTATGTATATTTATGTTTTTTTAACGGGTCCGGATCCAGGTGCGGGCCGGGTCTATTATAAGTGGAACCTTGACCTGGAAGTACAACGGGTTCTATTTTTGGACCCGGACCCATATAGACCAGGTCGGTTCCGATCCAATGTCGGGTTTGGGTCGGGTCCGGATCGGGTCCGGGTATCGGGTATTTATACCAGTGCTAGTAAGACCAACAGGCAATGTCCTGATTGGTATTGGGTGGGGTGGATAATTGTGTAGTGGCTCGAATCCAGGGTTCCTGGTTCGAGCCAAGACTGTTTCATCAAAAAAAATAAAATAAAGTTTCTTTGTAAGGTTTAAATTTCACTTGCATAAAGTCATAACCTATTTTCAAAGGAATTTTTTCTTTTCTTTTCTTTTCTTTTCTGCATAACACAACACTAACAGCTGTTCCAATTCCATATACCTCATTCACAACTCATTGTTTCCATATTATTACCCCCTGACCAACTCTAAAAGCAATCCATCAGGATCTCAATTGTAATATCATGAAAATTCTACTCCATTTAACCCACTTTTAAGGGAAAAATCCGAATTTTAAGGATCTCATTCACCCAAAATAGCTTTTATATCAATACAATCTTATTCTATTATAGATCATTATAGTGAAGGTTTTTTCTTGTAAATTGGTTTAGTATATCAAAATTTATGTGATGTTGCAAATGAAGGTTTTTTTTTTATGGAAAAGTCTTGGCTTGGCTCGAACCAGGAACTCTGGATTCGAGCCGCCACTCAATTACCCACCCCACCCAATACCAATCAGGACATTGTTGGTATGTTGCAAATGAAGTTAGAATGGATCATTTTGGGAGTTGATCGAAGTAGTCATATTGAAATACTGATTTGTGATTTTAGGATTATAAAATTTGTTAGTGAGTTAAGTGGAACCCCACACGCAATAACACAAAGAAACAATCGCTTTACTACTTTTGTAGTTGTTTCTCTCAACCACCATTGATTTTTTTTTTTTTTTATAGAAAAAGATGACCTCCTAACCGCTTCATTAATAGAAAATTAACGATGCAAGTAGTACAGAAATGTCATATCCATTTGTTCCTAAACGGAACAATGGAGAACAATTACAAAGCTAAGCCTACATCCCTAACTAGTCTCTCCTTAGCTAAACTTGCAGACGCTGCTTCTGTACCTTGTTCTTCCACCTATCACTCTCAATAGTAATAAGGATTCCCCACAAGTCTGATGTGAGATTCAAAAAACCTCCTAGAAATTACTCCACCCCCGAAACTCCCTCCACATTCCTCCAAACGTCCACATTGGCAATAACCACATCCACTATCTCTTGCTGGTATACTAACTCCTCTCCCCACGACGTTGTTGTCGTGTATCCGCCAATCCAAACCCACTGTGACGCCGTCTTTCGATTGCGTCAAATCCAGCTCTCAACAGTAGTCGTTGTTTTCAACCGAAACTGAGCCGCTTGAACTCGCTGAGCATTCCACAAAAAGTCATTTGAATTTCAACCAAACTAGTTTGAACTTCAAATTGCCCCAGAACAATCTCCTCACACTCCTTGCCTGAAATTTGAATTTCAAAAATCTATATTAAAATTCAAAAATCAAGGAATCTCCCCCTTCTCCTCTCCTCCAATTCAAATTTGAATTTTGAACCCTAACTCTAAATTCAAATTTAAGCATCACAATCATAATTCGGAATTCAAATTTTGAATTTCAAAATCTGTCTCTCCGCTTCCACCATCGTCGATTTCGTGTTCACCTCCACTCCTCCAAGAATTCTCGTCATACGCATCCCGTCGTCAGCTCCGCCGTATCTCCAATGATGCCACTCTTGACATCACCGAAACGCGCCTCCTGACACAACGCTGCTCTCTGCGCCCTATGTCCAACCAGGCCCGACTCCGTACCTTATCGAGCCCAACTCTATTTGGGAACTCAATAAGCTAAAGCACAACCTCCGGCTAGCTACGCAATTGCGCCACTCCGACAAACCCTAGATAGAGCCTCGATGCGCTCTATCCCGACAATAACACCACTGACCCTCCTACCACTCCTCCCCCTAAAAGTCTTGAGGAATTTTGAAATCTAAGTAGAAGTTCCCCAAATCTGATTTTGCATTTCAAAAACTCTACTTTGAAATTCAAAATTTCAACCCAATCTCCTCCTCCATCTAATTTGAAATTCGAAACCCTAATTCAAATTTCAAAATAGAAAGTCAGTCCTGGCTCCTCATCTCCACTCCGGCTTCGGTGTCTACTCCGACCGTCGTCACGCTCCGATGATTCCCACATGGGCTCACTACGACGAGCTCCCCGGCACCGCAGCGCTCTCTGCGTCCGCTACCGAGCCAAGCCCATCTGCAGCTGTCGTCGATCCAAGCCCAAACTAGATACACGACGAAGCAAGCCCTCCTCCACCTGCTATCCCCCATCTCTGCGCCATTCCAATCAGCAATGGAGCCCAACCCCAACGAAACCCTCCAAGCCTCCCAAACCCCAACCAAACTCACCTCTCCTGCTTCTCCTTCTCCTCTAGGACGGCGCCGCTCCTGCTGTCTTCCCAGTCCTCGTTGAGGCGACCCCTTCGCTGCGCCGTTGACTCCACTCCGCCACTACTCAACCAACATCGACCCAGATCGATGCAGGCACCACACGAGAGCGCCTCAGTTGGGGGGGGGGGAGGGGGGGATGAGGGAGTCCTCCCCCCCTTCCTGATCGGGGTTCGTCTTTTTCTTTTTTTCTTTTTAGAGTTTTTTTTTTGGGGGGAGAGATTCTCTCTTTTGTTTTACCATTGATATTTTTGTTGTTTTTCTTGTCCCTACTTATAAGGTAGTTTTTTGTTCTTTTCATCCACAGGTTGTAGTTGCAAGTGAAAATCTAAGGATCGAAAATCAACAACCCCACTAAACATTTGCAATTTAATTAGGAAAAATCATACTATTATTTTCATAAATTAATCCAATTTTAAAATAATATGTTAAAATTGAGTTGTGAGAATACCCCCTTCTCGTTGCCCTCAGTAATCTTTCTTTTTGGAGAAAAATGATGATTATAATATAACAGCAATATGCACATGCGATGCACACATTATTTTTCTGAAGCTCCTACTTTCACAAATTATTGTGAGTGATACCAGCTTTTATTTTGTATGAATATACTTCTGTAAATAATTATGTCGTAAATAAATTAGAACTTAGGATATGTGTTATTGAGATTATATTAATTAAGTTTATTTGTTTACAAATTAGAGAACTTCATTTCTTGAGTTATAGTAGTAGATGAAAAAGAGTTTACATTCAAAAGTATGGAATACTTTGGTAACTAAGTCAAAAAATTTCCGAATAAAATCCTTTTAACTTTCACTTGTAAGTTGTAATTAACCGTTGAAGGTAACTTCATAAAATTAATCTGCAGTGAGTTTTTTTTACATTCATCACTTACAAAAATGATCTTATGCTAAAATCAATATATTTTAATTTGTATTTTGCAAGCGAAATTATATAATCGAGTAATGATATTTGTAATACATTTTATAAATTAATTTTGAACTACCAGATATGTGGAATTTTCCGTATAAAGTAAATTATCATGAGTAATTTGTGAACTCTTCAATTTCTCTTTTGTAGGTTTTTTTTTTCTTTTTTTTTCTTATTAATCTAAAGAAAATGTGGAGTATGACCACCACGTTTCATTAACAAGCGGTTAACAAAAAATTTTCATATAGCCGGGAAAATGTACACAGATGATCAACACGAAATAAATATAAAACCTCCAACTACATAGAAGGGTAAGACTAGTGGTCAGACAGTAAACTACATAATAAGTATATAGATGTGCTGTGGTAGAATACATTAAGATAGGTGATATGGCTAAAAATGGGGTTAAATCGGAACCGTCCAGATTGGGCACGAATCTTGAAGCTCGGGGGTAAAAAGGTAATTTCACATACAAGCGGATCCAAAGCGGGTACTGGATCTCCTTCTCACAGACCCAATAACCCACGAATGGGTCCGCTCCAATTGGGCACGGGTCCCGACCCGAAGCGAGCCCAGACTAGCAAGAGACAAATCAGGGCTACTGATTTGACCAAGTCAACGGGCCTGATTTGCTCTCACCGGGAATCAAGGGGTTAGTTTCCTAAACAGACTGTGAGGATTTTTCTCCTAGCAGTTACACAGGGAACCAGGCCTCTAATCACTTCCCTGGCGACTATAAATACCTCCCCTCAGCCACTGTGACCAGGTTGATCACTTTTTTACCACTTTAAGCTCTTTCTTAATCTCTTCTGATTACTGACAAGAGCGTCGGAGGGTGCGTCGCCGGAATCAATCCCGGTGTTTCGCACTTCCTTGCAGGTTGCGGCAGGAGCAAGAAGGCTTGAGTCAACTGTTCAGGTTTTCCCGGACTCACAAATTCTATCTGTTTACCCCCACACCGAAATCAGCGGTAACAGATTGACGCCGTCTGTGGGAACAAACCACACGAACAGCCTCAGCCCCTTCTCTGTCGTCCTCTCCGACCATGCCTCCAAAGAAGGTCAGATCTAGAGGGTCAAACCGTGGGGCCAATCCCGCCGACCCTACAGAGGAAGCCCCTTTCAATCCTATTCCTCAGCCCGACCTTCCTCCGCCGGCCCAGCAGGGCCAACCTCCTCATCCCAAGCAGCAACCCAACAATGGCCCTTCCGACCATAATGGTCGGAAGCAGAAGCAGCCCCTCAACCCGGACCATGTCTCGGTCCATAATGGGTCCTCGGACTCGATGGCTTCTCATCATCCCGACCTCCGCAACACGCTCCTGAACCGCCAGAAGGACGACGACCTCCGCACCCACCTTGACGAGAGGCGGGCCCGAGAGGGAGCCTCCCGCCAGCGTCAGGGTGAGCGGTCCCCTCGTCGCCGAGACGGTAGGAGGTCCCCGGACCGCAGGGGCCGGGCAACGTCTCCCGAACGCAAGAGGAGGAGGCCGCATTCCCCCACGGATCGGCATCCTCGGAGGAACAATGACGCACCGATCACTCGTGCCGAGTTCCTGCAATTTCAGGACACCGTGCTACAGGCCCTCAACCTTCGGCAGAACGTCCAAAATGCTCAGAGGGCTCCAACGCCCCCGAGGGACCCCAGTCCTCGCCGCCGAACCCGAAGTCCTTCCCCGGCTCCCAGCCGCCAGCAGCAGCAATACAGTCCTCGCCGATCCCAGGACTACCGGCGCCGCAGTCCGCGCTCCCCTTCCTATGAAGAGGAGTCCGGGGGGTCATACGATTACCAGCGGAGGGATGACGCCCTCATCCGCCGTCTCCATGAGGTGGAAAGGCGTATCGGCCGCATGGACAGGGAGGAGGAGTCCCGAGCAGGAACCGTCCGTCCCAGCCGACCCCCTTTCTCGCAGTCGATCATGGAGACCCACATACCGAGGGGTTTCAAACCTCCGCAGTTTGAAATGTACTCAGGGGAATCCGACCCAGTTGATCACGTCGAAAGCTTCAAGACCCTGATGCTGATCCATTAAGCTTCCGACGCCGTGCTCTGCAGGACCTTCCCTGCCACCCTCAGGGGGTCGGCTCGGGAATGGTATTCCAGACTCGCTCCCTCCTCCATCTTCTCGTTTGAGCAGTTTGGAACACTGTTCATAACTCACTTCGTGAGTAGCAGGCGAGCCGAGAAGACAAGCCTCTCCCTACTGAACCTGCGGCAGGAAAGGGAAGAGAAGCTGCGGGACTATGTGAAGAGATTCACCGCAGAGGTTAGGTCTATCGCCTCCTTAGACCAGTCGGTGGCGACCGTGGCGTTCCAGTCGAACGTCCTCAACGCCAACCTCCGATCGTCCCTAGCTAAGAAGCCCCCGCATGACTTCGCCGACCTCCTCCTGAGGTGCGAGAAGTATATCCGAGCAGAGGAGGCTGAGGCCCTCCCGAGCTTCGGGGGGTCCTCCTCAGGGTCGAAGAGGAAGGCGACAGGGGAAGAGGGGTCCAAGAAGGCGCAGAAGGACAACGGCGGTCAGCGCCGCCCTCCCCCCAGGTTCGAGAAGTTCACTCCCCTCACCACTAACGTCTCCACCATCCTAATGGAAGTGGAGAAGGAGGGAGTCATCCCTCCAGCTCCGAGGATGCACACCCCGGCGAAGAGGAGGAACAAAGATAAATAGTGTCGTTACCATCGGGATCACGGCCACGACACGAACGACTGCCGGGCATTGAGAGATGAGATCGAAGCCCTCATCCGGAGGGAGCAGTTGGCCGAATTCGTGAAGGCTAACGATCGGGAGGATCGCAATTCTCCTCCGCCTCGGGGGGCTAACAAGCGCTCCAAGCGACGCGAAGAGACACCCGAGTTCGAGGAGGAACGGATTCTGCACCTGATCCACGGAGGCCCCATGGGGGGTTCCTCTAATTCCTCCCGGAAGGCCTTCGTCCGAGAGGTCAACTCGGTTCACAGTGCTCCTCCCCCCAAAGGTCTCGGCGTCCCTGTGTCTTTCTCCGACGCAGACCTCGAAGGGGTCCGAACCCCACACTGTGATGCCCTCGTCATCGACCTCCGCATGGCCAACTTCAAGGTGCAGAGGATTTTAGTAGACAATGGGAGTTCGGTCAATATTTTCTTCTTCTCGGCCTTCCGAGGCCTGCAGCTGTCCCGGGACCGTCTCAAGCCGGCCGGTTACACACTCCACGGGTTCACGGGGGTCCCGATAACTGTCAAGGGAGTGATAACCCTAGACGTAACCGCGGGAAGCGCCCCTACTACCCGGACCGAGCCGATGGACTTCATGGTCGTCGACGTCCCGGCGGCGTATAATGTCATTCTAGGCCAACCCGGCCTAGCCGCCTTGGAAGCTGTCCCCTCGGCGTACCATTTGAAAATGAAGTTCCCCACTCGGTCGGGAGTAGGGGAAGTCAGGGGAAGCCAAGAAACAGCCCGGAAGTGCTACATGACTTCCACCGGGGGACCAGTGCTCTCGCTCGAGACACTAGAAATCCCCGAGCCGAAAGCTCGGCCAACGTCCGAGCCGGCGGACGAGTTAGAAGAAGTGCTCTTCTCGGACGAGGATCCGAGCCGGAAGTTCCTCATCAGCAAATCCTTGCCGACCGCACTGTGCTCGGACCTGATTAAATGCATCTGGGATAACCGTGACTTGTTTGCATGGTCGGCCGCGGACATGTCCGGCATTTCCGAGGAGCTGCTCGTCCACCGTCTAAGTGTTGAGCCGGGGTGCAAACCGGTCCAACAGAAAAGACAGAAATTTGCTCCCGAGCGACAGCAGGCCATCAAGGAGGAGGTGGATAAACTCTTGAAGGCTAAGTTCATACAGGAGGTAAATTACCCCGAGTGGCTGTCGAATGTTGTAATGGTCAAGAAGTCCAATGGCTCTTGGAGGATATGCATTGACTTCACCGACCTGAACAAGGCGTGTCCGAAGGATCCATTCCCTCTCCCGAACATCGACACCCTTATTGACGCCACCTCGGGCCATGAGCTCCTCAGCTTCATGGACGCCTTCTAGGGGTACAATCAGATCCGAATGTTCCCTCCGGACATTCCGAAGACCTCCTTCGTCACCGACCAAGGCCTCTACTGCTACCGGGTCATGCCGTTCGGTTTGAAGAACGCGGGCGCCACCTACCAGCGCCTCGTCAATAAGGTCTTCCAGAGCCAGATCGGCCGAAACATGGCGGTGTACGTTGACGACATGCTCGTCAAGAGCATCCGGGGCACTGATCACGTGGCCGACCTCCAGGAGGCTTTCGGCGTGTTGAGAAGGCACAGCATGCGGCTGAACTCGAACAAGTGTGCGTTCGGGGTCTCTTCGGGAAAGTTCCTCGGCTTCATGGTAAGCCAACGAGGAATCGAAGCTAATCCCGAGAAGATTAAGGCCATATTAGACATGGCCCCGCCTCGGAACATCAAGGAGGTGCAGAAGCTTACCGGTCGGCTCGCCGCAATCGGTCGGTTCCTCTCGAAGTCGGGGGAAAAGTGCCTCCCCTTCTTCAAAGCACTCAGGGGGGCTAAGGGTTTTGAATGGGGCCAACCACAACAGGAATCGTTCGACTAGCTGAAGGCCTACTTGGTAAACCCCCCTCTGCTCAGCAAACCGGTCCTGGGCGAGACTCTCTTCATCTACTTGGCTGCTTCCGAGCAGACCCTAAGTGCTGTCTTGGTGAGAGAGGAGGACCGGGCCCAAAGGCCTATCTACTACGTGAGCAAGGTGCTTCGGGACGCCGAGCTCCGCTATCCAAGGATAGAGAAGATGGCCTACGCCCTAGTCATGGCAGCGAGGAAGCTCTGGTCGTACTTTCAATCCCACTCGGTCGTTGTCCTCACCGACCAACCCCTAAAGCAGATCCTCCACAAGCCTGAGACCTCGGGCCGGCTGATGAAGTGGTCTATAGAGCTGAGTCAGCATGACATCTCTTACCAGCCTTGGACGGCAATTAAGGCACAGGCCCTCGCCGACTTCATCGTAGAGTCCACTATCCCTGAGGTCGGCCACGTCCCGAATGGACCCCCCATTTGGACAGTCTTTGTGGACGGATCGTCCTGTAACGAAGGAAGCGGCGCCGGCATCATCCTGAACGGCCCTGACAACTTCGTCCTCCAGTACGCGATCCGTATGGACTTCCAGGCCTCGAACAACGAGGCAGAGTACGAGGCTCTCATTGCCGGTCTTGGACTTGCACGGAGTGCTGGGGCGCAGCGCCTCCGAATCCACAACGATTCCCAGCTCGTCGTGAACCAAGTCTTGGGCGAGTACGAGGCCCGAGACGAGCGGATGGCGAGGTACCTCGCCAAGGTTCGGGCCCTCATGAACCGGTTCGAGGAGGCACTCATCGAGCGGGTTCCTCGTGAAGAGAACTCACAAGCCGATGCCCTCTCCAAATTGGCCTCGTCCGCCCTGCAAGGTCTCGAACAGACCATACTGATCGAAGTCCTCTCTAAGCCGAGCATCGAAGACGAGACGCCTGCCTCGGCGGAGTCATTGCCGGTCATGTTGTAGGATAATTGGATGAAGCCGTTGGTGGAATTCTTGAGGGACGGGGTTCTACCCGAGGATCCCAAGGAAGCACGCCGAGTCAGAACCCGGGCCGAGCGGTATGTCTTGATCGAGGGCACCCTATACAAGCGCTCTTTCTCTCAAATAGACGACCGACCGTACCTAAGGTGCCTCTCTCCGGATCAGGCCGAATATGCCCTATAAGAGCTCCACGAAGGCATCGGAGGGGCACACTCAGGATTCAGGTCCTTGACCCGAAAAGCTTTGAATTATGGGTACTTCTGGCCGACCCTCCTTCAAGACGCCGAGTGACACGTTCGGCAATGCAGCTCTTGTCAGAGACACTCCAGCATCCGTCGCCTCCCTCAGGCCAACCTCGCCTCCCTATCAAGTCCCATCCCCTTTGCAATGTGGGGGATGGATTTACTAGGGCCTTTCCCTCCGGCTCCGGGTCAATTCAGGTTCTTGGTCGTAGCCATCGACTACTTCTCGAAGTGGGTCGAGGCCGAGCCCCTCGCCACTATAACCGAGAACAAGGTGGTACAGTTCTTCTGGAAGAGCATCATCTGTAGGTTCGGCGTCCCCCGTGTCCTCGTGACGGACAACGGGACTCAGTTCACTGGCGCGGCATTCCGAGCTCTATGCGACGACCTTGCCATCCAGCAGCGCTTCTCGTTCGTTTTCCACCCTCAGTCGAACGGACAGGCAGAAAATGCTAATCGGCAGATCCTCGCAGGCATCAAGAAAAGGCTGGACAAAAGCTCCAAGGGCTTATGGGTCGACCAACTCCCCAACATCCTATGGAACTACCGCACGAGCAAGCGGACCCCCACAGGCGAGTCCCCTTTCAACCTCACCTATGGGTCCGAGGCCGTGATACCTCTCGAGGTCGGAATACCTTCCTCTCGGCTCACAGCCTATGACGAAGCACAGAATGCCAGGGACCTCAGAGCAGATTTAGACCTGATAGATGAACTGAGGGAAAGAGCGTCGATTCGACAGCAGAATTACCGAAGAAGGGTCGAACTAGCGTACAACAAAAAGGTCCGACCCGCCAACCTTAAGCAAGGAGATTTGGTCCTGAGAAAGCTAGCCATATCCTTCCCCAGTCAGAAGAGCAAGCTGGCTCCGAACTGGGAAGGGCCGTACAGGATCACAAAGGTTGTTCGGCCCGGAACTTATCGTCTTGAAGACCTAGAGGGCAGAGAGCTTCCGAGGACCTGGAATGTCGACCACCTCCTAAAATACCAAGAAAGCGCTCCGGCGCCACTCTAAGTATCATGGGATATCGAGCCATTCCAGTCCTCCGACTTGTAACCTATTTTCATAAATTGTACTATGTAAAACGGTTCGCCGTCGATTATCAATAAAGAAAGCTCTTTCGTATTTGTGAATTCGCATGCTCCTCTCCCCTCTTATCATTTGCTTTTTAAATTGTGATTTCAACCAATGGTTCGGAGTCCACGTTCGGCTCGACTTTACCACCTCGGCTCGTCCCCGGACGAACCAGGGGTAGACCGTCGTTCGGAATTGCTCCCACAACCGTTGAACTACACCGATGGTTCGGAGTCCAACACTCGGCTCGACTTTACCTCCTCGGCTCGCCTCCGGATGAGCCAGGGGTAGATCGCCGTTCGGAATTGCTCCTACAACCGTTGAACTACACCGATGGTTCGGAGTCCAACACTCGGCTCGACTTTACCTCCTCGGCTCGCCTCCGGACGAGCCAGGGGTAGATCGCCGTTCGGAATTGCTGCCACAACCGTTGAACTACACCGATGGTTCGGAGTCCAACACTCGGCTCGACTTTACCTCCTCGGCTCGTCTCCGGACGAGCCAGGGGTAGATCGCCGTTCGGAATTGCTCCCACAACCGTTGAACTACACCGATGGTTCGGAGTCCAACACTCGGCTCGACTTTACCTCCTCGGCTCGCCCCCGGACGAGCCAGTGGTAGATCGCCATTCGGAATTGCTCCTACAGCCGTCGAGCTGCACCGATGGTCCCAGGGTCCAACACTTGGTTCCCAGTCCGTTCAAGCTTCTCTAGTGGATCGATGCCGGAGCATCGTTCGACCACGTAATCCGAGCGACCTTGCCCAGCTGCCGAAGACCGAAGCCCTACGTCTTCGGTCGGCCACCGAGCAAGTGCCTTCCCGAGCTCGCAAACGGAGAAAACTCACTTTCTTCTCAACTTTCGTGCATGATCCCGATCAGACGGCTCAGATCTTGCCACCTACACTAAACGAAAAGATAACGTTTTCTTGGGAACTGAGCCGCCTCGAGATTCGTGCCTACGTTCAACGGCTCAGATCTTGCCACCTATGCTAAACGACAAAATAGCGCCTTCTTGGGAACAGAGCCGCCTAGGAATTCTCACCGTACCTTGTCAGAGTCGCTAAACGACAAAATACCATACTCATGGGAACCCGTTCGGTTCAAGCACTTTCGCCGACGGAACTAACACGCTCGGTTCAAGGACCTCGGCGCAACCAACACAGTTATAAGCAAGACGAATATGCAGAGCAATGAAAGATATTTTATTAAACAACCAAGCCATAATACAAAACACATCTTTTCCTTGGTTACAAAGTGTTTGCAAACAAAATACACGCCACCGACCTACTACACTTGGCCCTCATATGGAAATATCTTCACTAGACTGTTCAGCCGCCTGTCCGTCCTCCTCGGCTGATAGCTCCCCTCCGTCCTTCCGGAGCTTCGCTGCCGCAGTCTGCAAATGTCGAATCTCCGAGAGCAAATCATTCCGCTCGGCTATAATCTTCGACTGGTTGTGCCGAATACACTTGACCCGAAGAGCATTGCTGAAAGCGGTTTGCGAATCTTTGTCCCCTTCTGCAGGGCTCAACTCGGCGATCCTATTCTCCAGGCGTTGGATCTCGGCTTCCCGTAGGTCGAGGACGGACAAAAGGTAGGCCCTCTCACTCTCAGCTCGGCGTAACTCCAGCTCGACGCTCCTAGGACTCAGAGCCGCCGTCCCAGAAGTGGCCTCGGATTCAGAGTCATCATCCGAGCCGTAGAGATCAGCATATGGGTCGGCTGCCTCGAGCTGAAAAGAAGGGAAAACGAACAGCAAGGTTTCAATACACTGCCGAAGTCCAACACTTGAAAATTTTCTAAAAAGATTCGCATTCAGACATAATAGTGTTACAGACGGCCGAACCGACCCTACAATTAGGTTTCACAACAACCAACAAAAATGGAAAACGACATAATTAGGGCCTCTTCGGAAGGGGAACGCTTCGGTTTAGGGAAACGCGAGGACGACGAGGCCTGCCCTCCGAGCTCGATCCTAAACCAACGAAGCGCGACCCCCCTTCGCTGCTGGCTCTAACCGCGGCGCCGACCGAGGCACCGCTCGACGAGACGGCCGCACTGCTCTGAGCATCAGCCGGACTCCGCCTGGTCGTGGGCAAGCGTGTCGCCAGTTCGTAAAATGTAATCCCTCTCTCGCTCTCTTCGCGGGTACACGATGTGCTCCGGACGTTGGCCCTCTCTGGCAGGGGTTTGAGCGACGCGACCTCCTCCTCCAGTTCGATGATTCTATCCCTCAAAGCGTCGTCCTTTGCCAACTTCTTCGGTCGAGGGAGCCTCGACGAGCCCGAGGCGTTGGCACTATCGGTCGCAAGCCGTCGGTAATGGGTGACCTCGATCCCCCTATCTATTGTGATCCTTCTGAGCCTGTCGACTTCGGCCAATAACCTCTTGCGCTCGGCCGACGCCTTCTCCAGCTCGGAAGTCAGCTTCTCTTCCTCCGCCGAGCATTTTTTCTCCGCTAATTCCAAGTGTTGGACCTCAGCCAAAAGGTCGTCATTCTTCTGCTCGGCGGCGGTGAGCTCTCTACGGAGCCGCTCGACCTCGCCTTCGGGACAAGGGGCTTGGGGGTACTTCCGCAGTTGTCACAGCTCGCGACAATACCTCCGCACAGCTGCCTTCGTCTCCTCCAGCTTCAAGAGCAGAAGAAACCGATTTTGTCGGCTATTCGAGAGCTCACCCCTCGTTCTGGCCAGCTCCTTGCGAAGGTGTGCGACCTTCGTAATCGGACCGAACCTTACCTGAAAAGCAGAGATAAATCCGAGACCCAACACATGGAAATATCTACAACTAGTCACACACAAATCCGAGGCTCAACACTTGGATAAATTTTGGCCAAACAAAATATTTTCATTCAAAACCGAGGAGAAAATTTTACAAAAGCGGTGGCCAGTCCGCAGTTAGGCTTACAAAAAGAGACAAAAAAAATAGACAACCGAGTCAGGGGTCGACCTTTTTGCCGCTCGGGTCCGTCGACCCCCCGGTCTTGCCCTCGCCGTCGCCCTCGCCTTCGCCTTCGCTCCCGCTCTCCTCCTCGGAGTCGTCCTCCTCCTCCTCGGCCTCGCTCTCCCCTTGGCCTTCGACACGCTCCGTTTCTCCCTCAGGGTCGAGCAGCCCCTCGGGAACCTCCTCCTCCCCTTCCACGGGGTCGTAAAAACGGTAGGAGGACGTGTCGAAGCCAGGGTTCTTGGCGGCTACGTGGAGCAGGGCTCGACCGTAGGCATCCTCCATGTTCTGGAGCATGTGCTGCACGGCCTCCTCCTGCACGGCCTTCTTCACCTTCTTCACCTTCTTCCGGTGTTTGGCCATGATCTTCTCGGCCCTCTTCCGAGCCCTCTCCTCTTCCGACCGAGCATTGGCCAGCTCCTTCCTCAGCTCGGCCGCCTCCTTCACCGACGCCTCAAGCTTGGCCGCCGTGTCCTTCGACAGCTGAATGTCGTCGGCCAGCTGCTTCTCCACCCTCGCCACTTCGGCAGCCCTCTTTGCCGAGAGGAGCTGCTCGGCATCAAGCAGCTGCGTGGCCTTGACACGCTCCGCCCTCTCCCGCTCCTTCTCCTGCTCCTTGCTCGCAAACTCCTCGAGCAGGAAATTGAAGTGGCAGAGGGTCTGAAAAAGAACAGCACATTAAAATCCGAACCCAAGGACTTGGAAAAATTCTAAGAAAGAAATCTTGATGGAGGAGAGCTCGGCCCACTTACCGACATAGTATTCCGAGCAATCTGCATCACCGTGTCCCCTGCTAGCCCGGCCTTCAGGGTCGCTCGATCCTTTGGGGTCGGCAGGTGCCTCACCGCCTCCATGCAGATGTTGCCGTCGCCCAAGAAGCCGTCGACGTTCATTACCTGCCAGTCCGGGACGAAGATCTGCTTATGACGCTCGGTCAAGATCTTCTCCGCCTCGGCGGTAAGGGGCAGAACTTGGAGGGACAACACCTCCTTCACGCCGAACGCACCGCTCGACGAACCGGGAGCGTCCCCCTTCGGGGTCGGTGTCGACGAACCGGGAGCATCCCCCTTCGGGGTCGGTGTCGGCGCGCCCGAGGCAGGAAGGTCGAGGACCATGACCTCCCCCTGCTCGAGGACCATGACCTCCGGCTGGTCGGCAGCCTTCACGACCGAAGGCTTCTTCGAGGCTCGGCTGTCCTGAGGCCCCGCCGCAGGCCTCTTCTTCTTCGCCTCCTGCTCCGACCGGCCCTTCGCCACCAGAGCTTTGTAATCCAGCTTCATCGTCTCTGCACAAGCCGAATGAAAAAACTTAGAAAAATTTTCATGAACTTTAAGCAAAGAGTATAAATACCAGAAGCATACTAGGGTCGATCGGACTGAGACCCCCTCGGAACAGATCCCCCTCGGTAATTTCTTTCCAGCTTAGCGCTGGCAGGGCGAGGAGCTTCTTCTGGACCTCCGCCTCCTCATCACTCAGCGCCGCCTCCTTCTTGGTCTGCTTGGGCAGACCTTCCTTTGCCCAAACCGTCGGTATCACCTACGGCGCAGGGGCTCGGATGAGGAAGTACTTCTCCTTCCAATGTTTGATCGAGTCCGGATTCTCGATCAGCTTCACGCCTGTCCGAGGCGAAAGATAGAACCTTTGTTCGTCTCGCCTTGGCTGGCAAGGTCGGTAGAGGCTCTGAAAGAGGAACATACTCGGTTTGGCACTAACCTCTTGGCATCGGAGGACGAATTCCATGACGTGCCTCCATGTGTTCGGCATCAGTTGGGCGGGACTCAAACCGTACCAGATCAGGACATCAACCACGAACGGGTGGAGGGGAAAGCGAAGTCCGGCAATAAGGGAGTCGACCGGAAAGACGCACACGTCCGACGAGGACTTTGTGTTGGCTCGGAAACCCGGCCCGGGGAGGAGCAGTCCATAGTCGGCAGGGATCCGGAAGCCCTCTCGGATCAGGTGAAGGTCACCCTCGGTGAGAGACGAGATGGTATGGTCCACCTCGGAAAGTTCCCTCGGCTCGTTCTCTTCCACCAACTTAGCCGTGCCTTGAGTCACTCTCTCCAAGGTGTCCTCGGCGTAGTCCCGTACGCCTCCCACGCTCGACAGAGAAATGGGCTGCCGACCGAACGCTCCCGCCGTCTTCGGCGTTTCCACGATCGTGACCACGGCCTTGCCCTCCCGAGACGCCGCCGCAACCTCCTTAGGCAGCTCGGCCACTTCGCCCTCTCTGTCCGGACGAACGACATTCTGATCGCTCGGCTCCACTACCTCCTTCCCTTTATCCCCTCGGCCAACGGCTTGCTCCGAGGCGGGGGTCTCATCCGTGATCTTAACCATTTTTTCTAAAAGAAAAGGGAAAGAGACTGACCTTGAAGTGATAGGTACGGTCGGAAAGTTCACCGGAGGCAAGGAACGCTACCGCGACAGCTAGCACCGCCACCAGAGAGCTGAAAACTTCGAAGGCAAAGTGAGAACTGAAGAGAGAGAGTAAAAGTAAAAAATGAGACTTGGTCTAAGGGGGGGTGAAGATTTATAGTAAAATGGAACGTCCTTTGGACTTCCAAACGAAAGAACGCGACTTTGGGCTGCTCTCGAAACGTCGCGAAGGCCCAACACAACTGCCTTCCTCACCAAGTCAACTAGCTCGGCGCAATGGGATCTGAATCCGAGCTACACGCAATCCGAGCCAGATTGCACAGACTCCGGTCGGTCTCCGAGCAAGTGCCTTCCCGAGCCTGCAAACAGAGAAAACACACTTTCTCCTCAAAGATCATGCATGATCTCGATCAGACGGCCCAGATATCGCCGAGGACACTAAACGACAAGATAGTGTTTTCTTGAGAAATGTGCCCGTCCCGAGATGCGAGCCGCCATCCAACGGTTCAGATTGCGTCAGGTCGCTCGGACTGCCTACATCTACTCCATGTCATCCGACGGATCCGGGTGTGCCACATCGCCCGGGCGATTGAACCCTCGGACGCCCCACCTATGTCTAGAGAAACCAGAAAAAGTTTTGATTCAAAGTTTTAAGGCACCGCCCTCGGCGAGCACGCCCTAGGACCCGGGTCTCGGTCGGTATTCCGCCGACCCACGGGCCCCGGTCGAAAGCAGATCAACACTCAGAGATCGGGAGAAACGCACCATTCCGAGCTAGTTGATTGCAACTGTGAAGGTTCGGCCTGGTAGAGGACTCTGGCAACAGAGCCTTCACAGTTGCAAACAACAAGCTCGGAACGCCCTTTGTTTCTTCCCCCTCAATCTCACCGATGGTCCTGAAGTCCGAGCCATGATCTCCCCCGGGTCCGAATTTGGATCGTCACCTCTTCCACCATGATCTCCTCCGACCCCGCCACCCACCTCGGGACAGCCGGAGTCGGCAGAAGACCTTGGTGGAAGAACGACCACACATCATCCCGGAGCGACTCATACCTCGGGCTCGGATCACGTCGTCACTACTCCTGCCTCATTCTCCCCCGACCCTGACACCCACAATGGGGGCCGTCAGGAATGGGAGAAGGCAGTAGAGTGACCACCCCTCCGAACGTATCAAGGTTAAGACTCCACAAGACTGGCGTCCGCCAGAGGCAGACACCACCGAGGTCTAAAACTCAATATTGCTGCGACTGAAATAACAAGGGGAATGGAGTACTTATAGCCTACCCTCCAAGAACCAGCCATTATGACCCTCGGAAGTTGAAACGCCACGCATTAATTGAAGGAGTTATCCTTAATGACCTGGGGAAGGTGGAACGCCGCACAAACCCCGAGGCACCATTAATGTCCTTGGGAACAGAATCATCTCGAGACAGTTCGCTCCACGTCACTCGGCCTGCCGAGACCCCCTGTCTTCGGTCGGCGTCCGAGCAAGTGCCTTTCCGAGCTCGCAAATGGGGAAAACTCACTTTCTCCTCAAAAATCGCGCCTGATCTCGATCAGACGCCCAGATCTTGCCGAGGACACTAAACGACAAGATAGTGTTTTCTTGGGAGACGTGCCCGTCTCGAGATGCGCGTCCTCATCCGACGGCCCAGATTGCACCACGTCACTCGGCCTGCCGAGACCCCCTGTCTTCGGTCGGCGTCCGAGCAAGTGCCTTTCCGAGCTCGCAAATGGGGAAAATTCACTTTCTCCTAAAAAATCGTGCCTGATCTCGATCAGACGGCCCAGATCTCGCCGAGGACACTAAATGACAAGATAGTGTTTTCTTGAGAAATGTGCCCGTCTCGAGATGCGCGTCGCCATCCGACGGCTCAGAATGCGCCACGTCGCTCGGCCTGCCGAGACCCCCTGTCTTCGGTCGGCGGCCGAGCAAGTGCCTTTCCGAGCTCGCAAACGGAGAAAAAAGACACCGAGCTCTCACAACCGTTGGATCTTCCAAAAATTCGTGCTCTTGATGATGAACGGTCCAGATTGCGCCGCGTGCGCTAAAAGACAAGATAGCGTTTTCTTGGGAAACGCGCCACCATCCGATGGCTCAGATTGCGCCACGTCGCTCGGAACGCCGAACCCCCTAGTCTCCGGTCGGCAGCCGAGCAAGTGCCATTCCGAGCTCGCAAACGGAGAAAAAAACTTCCGAGCGATAACAACCGATGGATCTCTCAAAAATTCGTGCTCGTCCATGATCAAGGGCCCAGATCGAGCCACGTCATAAATCGGTATTTAAAATCAGTTTTTATTTATTTAAATCGCTTTATTTATTTAAAAATTGCGAAAAAATTGCTAAAAATTCGGGAAAATTAACTAAAAATTCTAGAAAATAATTAAAAATTCGGGGGTATATTTTTGAGCCCCTGAACGAATAATTATTGCCTAGAATATACCGTTAAGGCCCCCGAACGATTAGTAAACACATCGCAAAATTAAGTAAATAATCCGAAAAAGTAAATAAAAGCCGTCAAATACTCGATATGGCTAGGAAACAGCTCATGGCATCAAAAAGTTACCTCACTACCCCCTTCGAGATTCTAAGTCCTCCATATGGACTCCGATACAACTCCGCTAGCCATCAAAACAGTCGAACTACTCCTCAAAGGCTGATCATGCTCAGTCTTTAGGAGTGGGGGGCTCGTGATATGGCTAAAAATGGGGTTAAATCGGAACCGTCCAGATTGGGCACGAATCTTGAAGCTCGGGGGTAAAAAGGTAATTTCACATACAAGCGGATCCAAAGCGGGTACTGGATCTCCTTCTCACAGATCCAATAACCCATGAATGGGTCCGCTCCAATTGGGCACGGGTCCCGACCCGAAGCGAGCCCAGACTAGCAAGAGACAAATCAGGGCCACTGATTTGACCAAGTCAACGGGCCTGATTTGCTCTCACCGGGAATCAAGGGGTTAGTTTCCTAAACAGACTGTGAGGATTTTTCTCCTAGTAGTTACACAGGGAACCAGGCCTCTAATCACTCCCCTGGCGACTATAAATACCTCCCCTCAGCCACTGTGACCAGGTTAATCACTTTTTCACCACTTTAAGCTCTTTCTTAATCTCTTCTGATTACTGACAAGAGCGTCGGAGGGTGCGTCGCCGGAACCAATCCCGGTGTTTCGCACTTCCTTGCAGGTTGCGGCAGGAGCAAGAAGGCTTGAGTCAACTGTTCAGGTTTTCCCGGACTCACAAATTCTATCTGTTTACCCCCACACCGAAATCAGCGGTAACAATAGGCTCCCTCCAATAAGCCCCTGTAGGGTGGGAGAAGCCGTGCTCCTCAATCCAGCGTAGGACCGATCACCATCTCCTCGTTGTCATACTCGTCCACTTGGAAGGTTCTGGCACTGCCTCTAGGACATGATGTCACTGCAGTAGTCCAAAGAGAGATAAGATGCATTATAGAAGTTAAATTACTAGAAATACTATTACGAGTACCACGGAAGGAAAAGTTATTTCTGTCTAGCCATAAAATTCGGGTGGTAGCAGCGATGACAATGTACCATGCCTCTTTCATATTGTTCCTCTCATTAGCAAACCATGGTCCAATCCACAGGTCTTCATACCCTTGTGGGGAGGCAGTCGTACATGGGGCTCTTAGAGTCTCTACCAGTACCACTTTTCTCCCAGGGCATTCCATTAGTAGGTGGTTTCTAGTCTTCAGGTGTATAGAGCAAAAACTGCATTCAGTAGCGATGTTCGGTTGACTTTTAGCGATATTTTCTCGAGTAAGAATAGCATCCACCACAGGAAAACTTTAACTTCAAGTGGAGCCTTTGCTTTCCAGAGGACAGACGAGCAGCTCGTAGTACACCCTCTGAAATGTATACGGTTGTAGAGTGACCATATCGAGAATGAGCCATTCTTTTGCAATTCTTAGGCTTTGCGATCGGGGCCTTGAGAGCATCTAGCCCCAAATTGTGCAATGTAAGTCTGCAGCTCCACTAGCTTCGCCTGTGATTCCAATGATAGTCACGCTTTAAAGGGAAGTCTCTAATAATGTCATTTTCAGCATTGGGCTACTATGGCATGGGGATGAGATGTCTGCTCATAGAGGTTTGGGTACAATTCTTTTAGTGGATGTGTCACGCCTTGCTTCCCAAAATATAATAAAATACGGGGTTACAACTAAGGCTCAGCGAATGATGTGAACACATCATTCATAAGCTGTAATGATCAACTCAACAAAATGGAATAATCTCAACCACGCAGACAAAATATAATTACATAAACAGGAATATCATAAATATAGTCCATGAAATAACCAACATCCAACAGATATAAACTTCGGGTCAACCGCCCGGAATACAAGTTTTGTAGTAAAACAAACAGAACTTAGAATATAACATAAAGCAAGTAAAAGCAGGGTGAGATCCATCTCTATTCCTTAAAACACTTGATCACTAATTCCTAATTCTTCTCACACTTCTGTAAATTCATCATTTCGAGTTGGGGAAAGAGAACACCCGTCAGAGCAAGTAACGGGCCGCAAGTAGTACAAGCAAGTAGGTAACAAAAACAGGAATATAGCAAGGACAGAGAATCATGTGTACAGGAAACAAATCATGTAACGAGGAATACAAACATGTAATCGAGAATCAGGTAACTTGTCTTAAGAGCAGGAATCATGTAACTAGTAGACTGAAACAAGTAACATGTAAACGAGAATCATGGAAACTTGGAAACAGGAATCATATAATTTGTAACAATAAAATGCATGTGTCATGCCTCGCTTCCCAAAATACGGGAATAAGAGGCCGTGACGAAGGCCCAGCGAATGATTTTAACATTATCCATAAGCTGTACCAGTCTTAACTCAACAACATGAAAAGAAATAATCACAACCACGCAGAAAACATAATCACATAAACGAGAATAAAATCCAATAACTAAATCTGGGATACAAGAACTTACCAGAAAGTTCGAGAATATGCAATGCAGTAACAATTCGACGAGTTCCTTTTAGTTACCAATCACTGTACCTGTATAACATAACTCAAAAGAAAGAGGAAGAGAACCCGTTAGAGCAAGCTTCGGGCGACAAGTAGTAGGAAGCAGTAAAATAGGAAATAAAGGACTATATAACAAGAACAGAAATTAGAACGATATCGGAGTCAACAAATGATAAATGGTAACAAAATCAAAAGTTGATAATCAATAATTCAGAATTAGGAATCAATGTTTAATAATCAGTATTCAGTATTAGTGTCAATATTCAGTGTTCATTTATGTCTATAAGTCTGTTATTCATTTTAATCCTAACTAATGCACGTACTACTGCATCTCATACTACAGGTTCCATGCATACAATCAATTTCGTTTAGACTAAGGTGGGAGATTCTATAAATCATGTACTCGCACGATAACAATAGCAATTTTTTGTACAATAACGATAACAATAGTCGGCACGATAATCCTAAAACAATACATGATGAATTGAGATATTGTAGTCAGTACTCCAACAATGAATCAATAGCACTAGCCGACACAACATTTTGGAAACAAAGCCCACAATTCCGAGTACAGTCACTATATTATCAACTACCCTGGTCAACCCTTAAACCCGGCTTGTTATCATTTTATTAACAATTATTTATGAACATACATGTAGTCATTGTGGACGATGGTACCAATACTCATGCAATAGGTATAATCGATGAGACCGGTAGCACTAGTACAATTTCAAGATGATATCAAGACTATACAATACATGAAATACACATGATACAATTTATTAAATATGGAAAACACGGTTTATATGCAAAACATAAAAATATATGGACTAAGTGTACTACAATTTCATGTGCAAGGTTTTAAGTTTCTATGTTAGGAACCGGGTCGAAACCTCAGTACGAAGTCGAGCAAATGACAAGGCAGTATGTATGAATGTTCAATAGTACAATAAATTTACGATTTGGGATTGAAGTCAACAATAATAGCACGAAGAGAAGATTATGAATCAATAACATGGTACAATAATAAACAGTGGAGTTCAATTAGATATGATATTCAATTTGATTACTACTTGCCGGATTTCAAAGAGTGTTTTCTTAAACTAGAAACAATAAAAATGAGTTCAAGAGATGCTTGCCGGTTAGAAGACGATTCTGAATATAAAAGAATAACGGGATAAGGATCCCGGACGACGAACCCACGAACACGGAAAAATGCACTAACACGTGCGAGCCACGTGTAATGGCAAACAATGAACAAGTACCCAACAACAAAACACCACACAGCAGATCAAAGCACACGAATCAGCAACTCAAGATCCACAAAACAGTGAACAGGACTCTCAGATCTGCTACGCCCAGAACACCAAACAGCGAAAAGGCCCACTGCTGCTTCGTCTCCTTCCTCACTTCGACAGAGAGAGGGAGAGAGTGCGGGAGAGTGAACGGCGACCACGGCGGCAGCTGTGGTCAGGAAGCAACGGCAGCGGTGACCACGGCGAGGGCGGCGGCGGCGGCGGTGGTGCTGTGGTCGGGAAGCGATGCAACGACCAGGGCTTCGACGTCGACGGAACTCTGTTTCGCGACGAAACAGAGGAGGACGAGAACGGCGGGGGGATCTTCGGTGGATGGCGAATCTCAACACCGGCAGCTTGGAGTGAGTGGCGACTGAGGAGGAGTAACGGCTGAGGGAGTTGCCGAGGTGAAGGGAAGAGGAGACGAGGAGCTAGGCGCGATAATGGCAGGAGCGATGTTGACGACAGAGCTTCGGGTTGAGGAGGAGCAGGCGGTGGGTTCTCTAAGGCGGAGCTTCGACGAGGTGCAGGAGGGCGGTAGGAAGACGATGGGAGGGTGAAGCTTCGGCAGTCGATGGGTTCCACAAGGACCTAGAGGAAGAAGAAGACGGAGGCTTGGCAGTAGGTTCGGGGTTGGCACCGTCGAGCGGAAAGCTCGAGCGGGCAGAGTGCTGCGGAGGAGGTGGTCGGCGAGGTCGAAGTTCGAGGATGATGAAGATGCTCGACTTGTTGGTTGAGGATAGGGGCATCGACGGGGTCGCGACTGGCTGCCGAGGTCGAAGACACGACGACGAGGGTGCGTCGCAACTGTGGTAGGCGGCGCTAGAGTTGAGAGGCGATGCTGGCAGGAAGGTGACGGAGGGCTCGAGGTTGAGCAATGGCGGAGACAAGGTGCTTGGAGGAAGACGAAAGGGGAGAGCTGAGGTGAGCTCTGTTTCGGTTTGGAAATAGAGGGAGCGAGAGAGAAATGGGGAGAGAGAGAACGGATGGAGACTTTTTCTAAAATATTAAATGATATATAATAATGGGGAGAGATTGTAGGGCTGATTGTTAGGGATTCAATTTTGGGGCTTACAGGATGATATAGTTAGGAGTGATTATGGGGATTGTGGGGGAGAAGATCTGGGATTGACTGGTCAATAACAGATTAGAGTGAGAATTGGGTTAATGGGTATTGGGTTTAGGGTAGGCTAGGATCCAATAAGAGATGGGCTTGGGTCGGGCTTCAAATCAAATAATTAAATAATATAATATAGATCACATTAGTGGGCTTCAACAAAATAGTAATAATAGTAGTAATAACATCGGGCTTTAAGAAACAATAATAATAATAATAATAATAACAACAAAAATAGTAATAATAATGAAAATAACAATAACAATAATAATAATAGTAATAATAAGATTATGTAACAAATAGGAATTGGATTTAAACAAACTAATTAAAATGATCCAAATAGTAATAATGTAAGTAGTCGATCAATTTGGAATAGAAAAATAAAATTAAAATATACTGTCATTCGAAATTAATATAATTGCTTATTAGAAAATACTTTGGTAGAAGATTAAAAACGAAATTAACACAAAGTAAGTTTATAAATAATCGAAATACAGAAAATATTTAGGAAATACGTATTTACGGGAACGGGGGTTACAGCATGTGCTCAGCGTAAATATTAAGTCTATCTATTTCATCAGTCTTAACTAATGCACACAATTCTGTGTCCCATAGCACAGGTTCGGATGCATACAACCATGTTAATGTTTAGACTCTAGTGGTGAATTTTATAGGTCATGTACTCGGGTCATGTAGGAAACATGAGCATGTAGTCAAGCAATGGGCAATAGAGGTAACCCCCGTAGGATCTAAAGGTAACCCCGTCAACCCCTGATGTGGCACTAGGTTCTACGTGGCACTTAGTTCCATATAACTTGTAATCATGTAATCATGTAATGAGCTCAAGAGGTAACCTCAGCAAGATCTAGAGGTAACCCCCATTAACCCCTAATGTGACACTTAGTTCTACATGGCACTTAGTTCCATATAACTTGTAATCATGTATCATCATCACGGAAAACATGAGCCCCCTTCCGAGTACACTCTTCTATATTGTCCACTACTAGGTCTTACCCTTATTATCTAGGCTTGTTATTCTTTTATAATACCTAACATGAATATGAACATGATAACGGGTAACAAGATAGGATCAAGGGGGTATCAAGGTCTATGCAATGCAGGTAATATAATTCAATTTGTAAAATGCAGGGAACAACATATATGTATTTAAAACATGAAGGCATAACTCTGGGCAGCAAGACGTTGCTGTATGAAACCTAACTTTTTTGTTGCGACAGGAAAGAGAAATCAGTTCCGTCAGGAGTTCTAGAAATTAGACTTCCTGCCGGTTCTAACGCATATTCACACGATACATTTTAATTACAGAAACATGGTCTTCCGGCTAGTTCTTTATGAGTTTGTTGTGCAGGCAGCAACTCAGTATCAAGTTATTATATGAATAATTCATCTAAAAACTTCACTAAAATTCTTGCAAAATTATAATTAAGTTCCTGACATTGGTAATTAACATTCTTAAAATCCTCAGGTCTAATTTATTAAGTTATCCTACTGTTCCAATTAAATTAACATGGCAGTGTAATTATAAAAAGAAAATTTGGAATTTTGATAGTACAGTGGTAAAACCTAAATATTTTGCATTATATAAGTAGGATTGAGAATCCATTATGTTTAGGTCTTTACTGCTCTAGTGTTCTGACAGCAGTTTAGGGCCAAGTTTACAAGTATATAGCGGATCTGAAAATCTATTCAAAAATCCTATAAAAATTATATTACGACTTCTAATCAAGTTTAGTAGTATGTTGATAAATATAAAGTCCTAATTTACCCATTAACATGACATTTTAATTTGTGAAATATATCGTTGTGCTATCAGTAACATCTAGAATGTGTAGACCTAGCAGTACGAAAAATATGATAACTCATTATCTACAACTCGGAATTCATATCCGTCGAATGTTCCAGAAACTAGATTCAACAGGCTCTGACTTTCATTTATAAAGTTTGATCTAGTTCTAACAGCAACGGGGTCGAAAGTTTACTACAATATAAACTAGGCAGCGAGGCAGCAACATGGTATATTTATATAACGACAATTAAGATGTACAAATTGCATATACTACTACGAGATATTAACAGAGCATTCATGACTAGTAGTTCAAGGGTATTTCTACGATTACCAATATGAAAACTTTCCATTTCTATGGCAACAATTATAGAATTAAATACTTATACTACCACACGACAAAAATCATTAATCTCGACATGTATCTATCTACTTGAGGTATTAACAGGCCAATATTTAATCAACATGTGGTAAGAATGAAGAACGAAATTATGTCATGGCGATTCAAACAAAACTACTTGAGGGATTCAAGCAAAGCTTGTACGGGAACAAAAGAGTATACAAGAGGATACTTGCCCTTTGAGACGATGAATGGAAACGAGATGAGCGACGATGGCAACACGTGCACACGTCGATGGCAACAAAAGCAATGCAAGGGACTGCGGCAACACGACAAGAGATACACGACGATTCAAACAAAACTACTTGCGAGATTTAAGCAAAGCTTGCACGGGAACAAAAGAGTGTACAAGAGGATACTTGCCTTTTGAGACGATGAACGGAAGCGAGATGAGCGATGGCAGAAATACGTGCACACGATGGCGACGACAAAAGCAATGCAAGGGATTGCGGCAACACGACATGTAACATCCCGTATTAAATTTTTAAATAGGAATACATTTTTTTATTTTTACACGTGCAATGCACGTGCAGTTTCATCTCATTATTTTCATTCTAAAATTTATTTAGAGTTATGCATAATTTCCTTTCATTTATTTTATTTTTGTTGTCTATTAGAACCCAAAGGCCAAATAGAAGATTCTAAGCCCATTAAAATAAATAAATAAAAATGAACCAAGCCCACAAGAGGAAGTCCACTAGAAATTCATTAAAAAGAAGAAGCTCATTAAATTATTCTACTTTAATTAAACACTTTTAAACCATACACTTGTCATGTAACAAGTATATACATTTAGGCTATAAAAATTAAATAAATGAATGAGAGAGTGTGCACATGTGGAAAATCCAAGAGTTGGCCAATTCATGAAGGAATGAGAAGAGGTGGGGGTTTGTGTAGTAATGGTGAGTGAGTGATTAATTTTGTTAATGGCTATTTATTTTTGAGTAATGGGTGCCTCTTTATTCACCCATTTAACCCTATAAATACCATCCCCTTTTCTTCATAATATTGCACCAAAGATCAAAAGAAACAAAAGATAAGAAAGAGAGGAAAAGAAAGAGAGAGAGTTGTTTGAGTTCTTGCTTGGAGGAAGGAGAGCTTACTAGGGGGATAAGGGAGTCCCATTCTAGGAGCTATGTACAACTTCTAGGAGTCTTCTTCTTCATTAGAATCTTCATTGAGGTGGGTGTTCTTTCTTACTTTCTAAAGTAGAATAGATTGCATGTGTAGGAAAATTAATATTTAAAATTGTTTATACATATGAGCAGTGGTTAAATTGTAATGATGATATTTAGAATGAAAATGCATGCTAATTGAAAGATTGTCATGAAAATAAGTTGATTGATGTTTTTTGATTGCATGTTAGTACATCATGATTAGATTAAATGAAATGAATATAGATTTGTACACGAAGTTACTAATTCATGTCAAGAAAAGTTAATGTTTTGAATTTTGTTTGCACATCAGAAAATCGTATATAATAAAATAGTTGGAATCTAGAACTAAGACTTTTTGGGGAGCATTTTTAATGTGTCAGGAACATCCCTTTAAAATTTCATAAGATTTGGAGGTCGTTTACTATTTTAATAAATTCTAAACTCAAAACTAGTTAGTAGTTGGCTGGTTGCTGGAAATCTGCACATCTTTCGGTTTTTGATCAATTCAGCATTGTAAATGGAATAATTTGAGAAAAGTCAGAACTAAGAAGTTGTAGTAGACTCGTTAAACTTTCTGAAAAGTCCAAGAAATCAAATTTTCATAAAGAATTGAATTTTATATGAATTTTACAAGACTGTACAGTGGAAGTATTTCAGAATTTCGATCCTACTGTATATTTCAAAAAATTCAGGGTTATAGATACAGTATTTTGAGAAAACTTATAACTAAGAAATTGTAGTAGACTTGTACACCTTTATTTTGGTATAAATAACTCAAAGTTTCGTGAAGTATATGATTTTCTATGATTTTTACAAATAGCATGAAATGCAGAATCTGACTTTGAATTTACTGTTTTGCAAATGATACTTAAACGAGGTAATTGAAAATATATTCTCGCTATTTTAAGTTATATTTTGGGATAATAAAGATCATATTCATGCTTAGATGAGATGTGAACTCAAGAAAAATATATATGTGGTTAATGATGTTATGAATTGGTTTAAAATAAATAAAAGGAAAATGATGAGATAAGTTTTCAATGATGAATTTTAAGAGATTATGTTTTAATTTTAATTAACATGTATTGAAAATGTTTGATGAATATGAAAAGTATATTGTGAAAATGAATAGGTTGAGATTGTACTTATTGATGAATAAATAGGAATGAATGAAAGAATTTGAAGGAATTATGAATACATGAACATGAGTTATTAGGGTATGAGTACCCCAAGTTGTTGAACATGAAAAGATATTGATTCTAGAGCCTTAATAAGACCCAGGTACCGGCAAGTGTTGAAAATGAATATCTGATTTGAGAAGTGGCCAATATGGGCTATCATTCTCGGTATATCTTTGTGTAAGACCGGTTAGAGGGTAAGCTAGCTCTGGTAGTATAATTTATTCATGTTAAAACTTAAGAATTAGGCACTAAGTGAAGATGTAGTAAACTTGGGCAAACGTAAGTGGAGGGCCTCTATATAGTCGGTCGGTGGATTCTGGGACTATAGACCCAGTCGGGCGGTGAATTCCGGGGCTGTAGTTGCTTGCGATGGAGGCGAGCCTTAATTAAATCCGGAATTATGATTGATCGGACAGTGGATTCCGGGATCATGATTATTCGGGCGAATAGTAGGTCATATTCCAGTGTATATGTGTATACCGGAGCTAGAGGGACACTTGCGGGATGTTCGCACGACGAGGATTCTGTATGTAACCCATGTTTTCCATTTTATGTATTTTTGGGTGTATTTTTTTTCTTTTTGGTGTATTTCTCTCTTGTATCTCTCTTGGACCATATATTGGATCTTCATTTTCAATATATTCATTATTGATTTGTCGTCTTTTATTTGATCTTCTTGATCCTATCGTCTCTTTTGTGCCGTCTCTGTTTGATCAAGCACTTGTTTGATTTCTCTTTATTTTGTTGTTGTTCATGCCCTATTTAATTATCCACTTTGTGTCATCTCATTTTATTGGATCTATTATATTTGTTCCCAAAACCCTATATTCTTTTATTAACCCTAATACCCTGATTTGAATAACCATACCCATTTATTAACAAAACCCATTACCCGTTAACATAAACCAAATTTCCTATACTCTATCGGTAGAA
Organism: Hemerocallis citrina; assembly: GCA_017893485.1. Lineage (NCBI taxonomy): Eukaryota > Viridiplantae > Streptophyta > Magnoliopsida > Asparagales > Asphodelaceae > Hemerocallis > Hemerocallis citrina. Next base: position 115,775,484 of record CM030362.1, read on the forward strand.
CCCCGTATTTTCAAATATTATTTTAAATATTCGAAAATGAATTTAAATGAATTTTTGAGGAATTAATAAATATTTTCAGAAAAATTTATCTTTTTACACGTGCAAAACACGTGCAAATACTTTTTGAGAAGTTTGAAAAGTTAAGTTTTCTTCATGAAAAATCATTATTTAATATTTGGGATTTATTTAGTATTTTTCCAGATTTTTCTGAAATTAATTGGAGCTATTTGCAAATTTTGAGAAAAGAAGGATCTTTTTGCAAATTTTACATTTTTAAGGTTAAAATGTAAAATGTGTAATTCTGGACGTTTCGAACGGTATTGGTTGAGATTTAGAATTATATTTTCTTTTAAATCCTAATTTAAATGAATTTTGGTCGAATTTCCAAGACTAGACCTATATATGTGAAGTTGTATTTTGAAAAGGATTATTTTGCAAAATGGGTAAAACCCTAAACCTAATCCCGGATATTTAAAGGGATTTTTCCAGCCGTCATTTGTTGAGAATATACAGAATTTTGGTGATTTGTTTGGAGGAGCAAGAGGAAGTTTGATCTAGCAAAAAGAAGGCTTTTCGTGGATTTTCTCAATTCAAAGGTGAGTGATATAAAATTGTTTTGTTGTTTCGATCTATGTATGCGAGTGACAATGTTGTTTTGATTTGATGTTGTGAATGATATGGATCTTATATTGTGGTATGATTCATGTGAACAATTGTCGTTGTTTGGACCATGTATGTAAAATCTATGAATGACTAGTAGATCTTTGTTTATAAAATTGTGTTGCTAAAAAGCATGTTAAGATTTGAGTATGGTTATGAACGGATGGTTGAACATCTGGATATTGAGTTTATAAATCAGATTTTGATCAAGAGTCGTTAAAGAAATTTAGTATTGAGAAACCCTAATGAAAGAATTAGTAATCTAGAACATGAGAACTTGAGTTTTGACATATTTGATGTTTTGAGTAATATATCCATAATGAGGATTTGTTGAGATTTGTCATTTTACCTGAATACGAACTATTTTTCACCAACAATGAATCTTTAGAAAACTTCAGTTTTGATTTTGTATTCAGACCTAATTTATGAAAACAGTAGGCCGACAGTCGACTGGTCTACGATTAAGTCGACTGGTACGACCCTGCTGTTGTATCTTCAGTTCTTTTGAAATCCCCTCTGGACAGTCGACTAGACTCTTATGCAGTCGACTGGTGTCCTGAGATCTTTATTTTGTAAAATTATTTTAGTCCTTTCTGGACAGTCGACCATGACCTCTTTAAGTCGACTTATGATACTTAAAATATTTTTGGTGAAAATTATTGGAATTTGTCTCGGGTAAGTCGACTGGTAGCTTTTCAAGTCGACTTATATGACTTAGTTTATTTTTGTAAAATTTTGGATATTTGTCCTCTGGACAGTCGACTTACTACAGTATAAGTCGACCAGTACTGATGGATTTTTGTAACTTGAGTGTTCTTTCGAATGATTGGCTTTCAAATAATTCAGTTTATACTTTGCCTTCAGCTAAGCAGTTGATTTGAGATATTCAGTTGAGCCACTTTGTTTAGTGGAACTTTGGTTTAGACATTTAAGTTGAGTCTCTAGAGGTGTGTGACCCTAGTATACCGGTGTTGAGTTATTTTGTTGAGGCCCGTAGAGACATTTCAGTTATTCAGTTTTGAATTTAGGCCGGTAGGGTACACCACTCTAGGAGATTCGTTAAGTAATTAAATAACCCAAAAATGATAAGGACAGGCACTAGTGGTGATATGATGAACGGGAACATGGGTCAAGTACCTCAGTATGGCTTTCGGTGTGGGATTTAATCTCCGGAATTATCCAAGTAACTTACTTGCAGTGTGGGATTTATCTCTAGAATTATCCAGGTAAATTACCTGCGATGTGAGATATATCTCCGGAATTATCCAGGTAATTACTTGCGGTGTGGGATTGATCTCCGGAATTATCAGAGTCGAGGCGACGCACATGTGGTATTCATGTGATGATGTGTCAATGTTTCGGTGTGGGATGATCTCCGGAATTATCCAGGTAAATTACCTGAGATGTGGGATCTATCTCCGGAATTATCGGGCATGGGCTAATTCTCACAGTTTATCTTTATCTCGTAGTAGTCATCGTGATAGGATTAGTTGCATAGCGGGGGATTGAACCTTATGAAGTGGAGACGTTAAGGGCTTGCACCGAACCTATGTAGAGTGGGATGCATAGACTTCGACAAGTACGCATTAGAGAGTCCACATATAGAATTTGTGTTTTCTTGACTTAGTTTTATGCATGTGGTTTTCCGGTTTTCTACACTTAACACTTGGTTTAGTATCACTTGTTGTTTACATTTCTTGCTATCTCATATTTTATGTATTTTGGTTCACTATATGTTACTTATGAATCCTTGCTTAATGATTATTTATGTTGTTTGTTGTTTTATGTCACTCACACCAGTTATGGCTGACTCCTTTAGTTTTGGGGGTTAGGGATCATCTCTAGCCTCATATGTTGCAGGTTGTAGCTTAGAGTTTGGAGGTTGGATGCTAGAGTTGGTTTTGAGATAAATTAATTTGAAAGAGTTTTGTGTAAATTTGTAAAAGCAAATTTGAGATAGTTTTGTGTTGTAAACAAAGGAAAAATTTGATTGAGATGTTTTTGAATTCCGCTGTGCTATGAAAAAGTTTGTTGTAATAAAAGTTGAAAATTTTATTGGTGTTGGTTGTGTTTACTGTTACATTGAAGTTGATGCTGGGATTGTGTCACGTATTTTCTAAGATATCATATTATAAATTCGAGGCGCTACACTACCCGTACCCATCTGCACCCAAACTCATTAACTATTACCCTATTAACCTAACCCTAACTCTCTAACTCTTATATAAATACCCTGCCCCGACTGTTCACTTCCCTGTACACCTAGCCACCAACCTCCTTCAAAACCCTCCTGCACTCCGACCTCCTGTGCTCACCCCCGAGCTCTTCGGAATCCTACTGCATCCCCGTCGCTCCCCTGGTCTCCTCTGCCCTGCGTCGCGCTGCCCTCAGCCGACCGCCGTGCAACCCTCCAACGCCCGACAGCCAGCACCGGCAGCCCCCTCACCTGCCGCTGTTTCTCTCCGACGGAGCAGACAACATTAGCAACAGCAACAGCGACCCACTGCCGCTGCCGCTGCCGTCGTGCCTCAGCATCGCTCGTCTCCCCTAGCCGTGCCGTTGCTTCTCCCCCTCGCTTTCTTATTTGCACGTGTTAGTGTGTGGTCTTGGATCTTGTTCGTTGTTTGTGAGTTTGGTTCGTGGTTGCGTTGTTCATTCGGTTGAGTTCGTTGCTCGGGAAACCATTCCCGCTATTCTCTTTGCTTCGTCGGATTCATCTTCGTCTCAATGGCAAGTAATTTGTATTCTTTTCTTTGTGTAATACAAGTACTAATAACTACCTGTAGTGTAGTTGCGTTCTAGAGACAATTCTTGTATGAAACCCCTTGTTGATCTTGTCTCTATTGTGTTGACCCGCCCGTAGTTGCCACTGACACTCATGACATGAAATAACTTACGGATGACCACTTCTTGTTGTATACATACATGTTGTTCGTATGATATCGTGTTTGTAATGCCCTGATTTTTCAATTAATGAAAAATTATTTTATTTTGCCCGTAGTGTGCACGTGCAATATTTTGGTTGAATTAAATCTTATATTTTCATTGTGATGGGTATAAATAGTTAAATATGTGCTTTCAATTATTTTATACAAAAACCTTCTTTTAAATAGATGAAAAGACTTTTCTTTTAAAAAGCCCAAAATGTAATTTATTTATTTTATTTTAAATAATTATTTTGGCCCATAAACTAAAGCCCATGAGTCAATTTATTTTTAAATGCAACTTGTAATGTAGAATACAAACTAGAGTTTATTTTTATATAAAATAAAATGTACAATTTTGGGGCCTAGTTGCATGCACGTGCACTACACGTACACGTGCAATATGCACATTCTTCCCATGGCCGGTTGCATTCTTTTGGAGGGAAAATCAAAATTGTAATGGTGATCATGGTGTGGTGGTTACTTGGATGTGGGTAGTTATTGCAACTCCTACTTTCATCTTGACCCTCCATCTTACAACCAACCAATTGATCCTAGTCTTCCATTCCCTTTGACTTTTAGTATAAATACCCCCCATGGCTAGTTCTTCTTGTGCCAAACTATTCTCTTCCAAACCTATAGTTCAATTATATTATCTAGTAGTGTTTTGTGAGTTAAAAGATTGAGTGTGTGTGGGCTTGTTCTTGCAACACCAAGGAGAAGAGGGGGCCGGCATCAAGAAGTGCTCTCGGCTGGCTTAGTAGTGTTCGGTTTTGGGGTGTGCTTGGAGGTTCGTGTGCGCTCATCTAGGAGGAGGAGCAATTCGTCGCAAGGACATCCGTCTAGGAGTTGCTAATTGTGTTTGTCTTTCCATTTGAGGTGGGTAGATTCTCCATATTTCTAAATTAGAAATGCGTGTTAGATATGAATGAATGAAGCATGAAAGAAATTAAGAAGAGTACACTTTAATAACCCATTGAATGATTGAATGTGGATATGCAATCTTGTATGTGGTTCTATTATTTAAGTTGTATGTGAATTGATTAGAATCTTGGATTGATTGATAAAAACACATTTATTACCATTAAGAATTATACACAAAAGTTAGTAGATTGATAATACCATTTCATGTGTTAAATAAATCTTTTGTGTTAATATGGGCATGAATAATTTAAAATATGAGTTGTATGTTAGGTAAATGATTAAAGACAGAGAATTAAGGTGAAAATTTATTGATAAAGAGATTAGAATGCTAAATGCGAAGAAATGTCGAAAAGAGAAGAAATGTGGTAACTATAATGTAGAATTTGAATTAGTTGTATGAAAATATGTTTTAATTGTTACAAAAAATTACTTTTTTCACATTGATATGTAAATTAGACAAGAAATAATTAATCTGGAATTTTACAGTAATTTCCATGAAAGCAAAATGAAATGAGGACTAGTTGAACATCGAGACGTTTTAACAACAGTGGAAATTGGTTCAAAAAGAATTTAAGTTGTACTCTGACAACCTGAGCACGTAGCTCAAGTGGTCAGAGCGTGCGTTAGGTTCCCTGTGAAGGCTGGTTCGAATCCTTGTGGCGCACTTTTGTTTCACAAAATTTTTTTAGTATATAGAAATCAGAGGCCGAGAGTATTTAATACTCTCAGCGCTCTTTCATACCGCTTAGCACATTGGCCTAGTGGTCTGTGCTTTCGGCTGTGTCTCTGGGGTGCTGGGTTCGAATCTTGCCCTCGGCAAGATTGAAAAACCATTTTTTTTGGGGGTTTTTAATTGTCCAAAAATTATGGAAAAAATATGACTATTCTCCTAAAAATATATGGGACTTTATAAAAATAGTTTGGAAATTATTTGCATGAAATACACTATGATTTGAGACTAAAATGCATAAATAGAACTATGGTTCTATATGTATACTTTGTGAAAATTATAGCTTGCAAAAAGAATTTGAAATGAGGATTAGAAGATTAATGTAGTAAAGGAAGAAATTTTATTGTTGTGATGTGAATTGTTCTCATTTGAGAATAATGTGAAAAATGTGAAATGTGGATATTCGTTAATGATGTAAATTTCAAGGTGAAAGTGATAATTGATAAAGCATATGAATTTTATGTATAGTTATGGACTATTTGAACGAATTAGAAATCATGATTTGAAAAGAGAATTACTTTTGAGTATGATGACTCAACATGGAAATTTATGAATTGGAAATGCTCATTTTGAAAATTGTGAATTGAAAATTGAAATAAAAGAGTAGCTAAGTCTCCCCCGGTATTTGGAAATAAACGAAATGAAAATTTGAAAAGAAAGACCAAGGTTGGTCATGTTGAAATGAATGAATAAATCCGGTTTAGTGGAGAGGCTAACTCTAGAGCTTCGATTTTTGCTCATGATTTTGATAAAAGAAACTAAGGATTAGTACATAGTGGAGACGTGATGAAAGTAGGAGAAAAACACGAGTATGAGGGCCATCGGATTAGCGGTGTGAAAGTGATCCACAGGCTGCCTGCTTGTTGCGTCAAGACATGGCGTGGGCACTACTCCAGAATTATCGTCCCGGTGGCGACGCTTGTGGGATGTTTGGTGACTGCAAGAGGATCGTGTGCCATGAAGTGAGGCTGAATTGTCCATAGGTTGCCTGCTCGATGCGTCGTGTCAGTGCGTGGGATTCCCTTCCAGAATTTTCTGTACACGAGCTTGTACTCATAGATCATCTAAGATACCTACCGTAATTACAGTAGTAGATTAAGTCATAACGAGGGATTGAACCCTACGAAGATGAAGAACGATTAAGGGCTTGCCCTCGGACCTATGTAGTATGGAATGCATAGAATCCGAACAAGTGCGCATTAGTGTCATGTAATATAAATAAATGCATTAAGGACTAAGTACACAATCACAATAAGACATCAATAGGGTAGTCCCTTTAGTTTGATATGTGACAAGTTTGTGTTTGCTAAATATGGAGAATCAGTTATACTATTTCCGGCATAGAGAGGATGGCCGTGTATAATGATTGTCGGTTGAATAAACTGACGTACCCACAGTCTTATATGCAGGTAAATGGTTTGATACAGATTAAAGAGGAACAAATGCTTAAAGATTACTCAATGTTGTTGTATATTTGTTTTCATTGTTGTAAAATTTTACTTCCGCTGTGTAATGTAAAATGTAATATTGATGTAAACTCTGATGTAAAGTGAAAAATTCAAATTTCCTTGTAAAATTGTACTAAAGGAAGTGTAAAGATTCTGTAGAACCTCTCGAATTCAGTGTATTTGGGATTCAGGGCGTTACAGTATTCTTGGTTGTGTTATTAGTAGTATACTTGTTGTCGACTTGCTAAATACCCTATACCATGTTGCTTGGATATCTAGTACACCATATTTCCCGTTTGGTTGTGTTTTGGATGTGTTTCATGTGAACTAATTGATTTTGTGCATAAGGAGATTTTCTGTTTTGTCGATTCCCCGTTTTGTTCAGTAATTTAGACCCTATTAAGGTCAGTATATTAAAATTATTAGTGAACATAAACTGTAGAGAATTATGTCTATTTTCCAACCCTTCTGACAGATCTTAGTTTCGTTTTATGAGCTGCGAGTTATGACTATTTTACTACAGTGGTGTAGACAAATTCCAGATTTCGTTTTATATGAATTTTATGGAGTAAACTATTTTTATTCTGACATTAAAAGTATTATTTTGATCCAATATTTTGCTGAGTATAACTAAACCTGATTGGGATTAACCCTGATTTTTTGTGGATTTAATTAACGAGTTTTACCAACTATTCTATACTTGCAAACAACTACTATACTTGCAGAATTTTCCTACTGTTCAGTAAATATACATAATTTCTACCTGATTCTATTTGCTGTCTGTAACACCTCGAATTTTTAAAATATCGAAAATGTCTGTTTTTAATATATTTTGAGTGGTGAAAATTATTTTTGATATATTTTATTTAAATATTGATATCGGTAGGGATATTTATGGTAGGTTGGTATTATTGCTATATGTTGAAGCCATGAGTCGAGATTTTATGTGAATAAATATTGTTTGTTTTATTTTATAATTTTGAAGGATTATTGCGAGATAATTGCAATGTATTTTGTATTGTTGATGCTATTAAAGAAAAGAGTTGGGTTTACTTGAAATATTTTGGAGGTCTAGGGGTCTATTTGTAAATATCCATTTATAAAAATATTATTATTATTATAATTTTATCTCTACTACTATAATGGTAGAACACCTTAGTGTAATTTGTCCTCAATCCAAATATTTTCGAAAATAGACCAGTTATGGACTAATTTTGGTAAATATTTTCAAAAGTGGACCAGTTTGGTAATTATTTTTCATAGTGGATCAGTTTGGAAATTATTTTCTTAAAACCCCTCACTTTTCTCTCCTTCTTCCTTCTCCCTTCTTTCTTTCTTTTCTGATCCGATCGAAGCTAGACCGAACCCTACTTCGGTCTCTCCCTCTCTCCTCCAATCCACTTCGTTTCTCCACCAAATTCGAATTAAATTGAGGAGTATGCTAATTGAGGGGTTCTCTACATCGTGGAAGTGTCAGATTTTCAAAAGGATTCCGAAAAGGTATACCCTAATTTATTTATTCGTATAAAATTTAGTGTGATTAGTTTTATTGAATAGGATTATGATGGTAGAGAGATTTAGAGGTGTTGGAAGTGGAAGATTTAGGGAATTAGTGGATTGTTAGAAAAATTACAAGTTGTTAGTAGATTAGGATTTTGGATTTGTAAAATAGAGATATATATATATTAGAAATATCCTTTAGATGGTGGTAAAAATTTTAGTGAGCCATTAGAATAAAATGGGAAGTAGTGATTTTGGCATAAACTCAAATTATGGAGTTTATGAAATCGGGTAGAAAACTCGATCCAAATAATTATAGAAAATGCATATGAGGGTGTAGAGTATTATGGAAGTATTAATATAAATTTAGGATGATTTTTATAGTCTTAAGCTCAATTAAATTGAGTGAAATAGACTATAGGTGAAAAGTGCACGCCGGGTGTTCTTTGAAATGCCCGAGCGAGATTTAGTGAGAATTTGATGGGTTCGAAGGTGTAGTTGAGTCTTATTATTATTATTAACCCTAATATGTGAGATTAGGACGAAGAGGATTAAGGAATTTAGAAAATGTGAATTTTTCTTAGTAGGAAGCCTCCGATCAATAAGGGAGTATTTGTATTAGAACCCGAATTCGAAATCTATCGATGTAGCACACCTACATATGTCATTTGTGACGTGTGGGTGAAGACGGATTCAAATTTGGAGATCCGTAAGTTGAGTTTTGAGTTTTAAACTAATCGGTTCTATAATTTTTCAATTAGGAGGAAAAAGTCGAACTTCGACTGGCTACAGGACGGACGTGGGACATCATTTGCTCGAGCCGTCAGGTGAGTATGTTGTAATTAGGTATATTCTATATTGTGGCCAAATTTCGTGGCATTTCGATATATTTGATAGAAGTTAGGCTAAAAATTCAATTTTCCGAAAAATACGGATTTTTAAGGCCCGAAAATGGAATTTTGAGATATTTGATGAAATTAACTATTTTAAATATATAAAACCTATATTATGGGTTAATGTGACATGTTGAAGTATAAAAACTAAATATATTAAATTATTTATGCGTATTTTTACCCCGTGCATGTTTTGTGCATGTTTTTGGGGTATATAGGCCGATATATGCAATCGGGTATATGCGGAGCCTGGTGTATGGGCTAGCATGTCATGGATGGATGTTATAAGATGTAATTAGACGAATTTAGCGATTTTGATCATGTTTCGAAGATCTATGTAATTATAGTACACGTTTGTGCATGTTTTGGGGCATATAAGCCCTTATAAGTGATTTTACTTATATGAAACAGGATGTATGAGCTAGTATGCTATAATTGGATATTATAAAACTTAATTAGAGAAAATAAGTGGTTTTGGCCCCTTATGATGGGAAACCCGCATGTGTGATGTTTATTTGTAATATATATAGAGATGATTATGATGTGTGATGCAATAATTGACGAAATTAAATAAGTGGGTGCATGTTTACATTTTAAATATGGTTGAAATGAATTAATGAGCAATAATATGACATGTTGGTTTATAGGATAAATGACTTGGTGTATGTTTATATGGGATTTAATAAAGTATCGAATAGCATGGTATTCATAATGGGTGATGTTATGGTAAATTAAATAACATGATGGTTTCTATGTTAAATGACATGGTGTATGCATATATATATATGATACAACGAGATGATAATCAATATCGTGGACATCAGATGTGCATCAAATGCAAGATAAAAGGTGAGATGGTAAGTGTTAATAAAATGTGTTATTATTTTTGTGAGTAAAGTCAAGGTGTGGCAATTATTGAATTCATAAGTGAAATGCGTGTGTTGATAAAGTAAGTTGAAAAAAAAAAGGGGAAATGATTAATGCTTATAACAGATGGCTTTGTTGACCAGTACCTACAGCAATCCTGGGGGTTTGGGCTAGACCTCCTAATACCCAAGGACCGGCTTGGGGCACGAGGACCCAAACTATGTTTGGGGCACGAGGATTTTATCGCCCAAGCTATCGGCTTGAGGCCCGGCTTTCCCTCGATGACAGCTGTCGCGAGGAAGTACCCAGTCTATCTGGGGTCAGTGGTTTTTCCCTCCTGGCTATCGGCTGGGAGGAAGTACCCAGTTTATCTGGGGTTAGTAGTTTTTCCCTCGATGACAGCCGTCGCGAGGAAGTACCCAGTTTACCTGGGGTCAGTGGCTTTTCCCTCTTGGCTTCGGCCGGGAGGAAGTACCCAAGTTCTACTTGGGGTTAGTGGTTCCCTCGCTAGTTCGGCTAGGAGGAAGACGTAGCCTCGGACGAGTAAGACTCTGTGTGAGCATCGGTCCGCGTGTTTTACTGGGCTGTCGGCTTTCAGTATGTTGGGATACTGTGGCTCACTGGTCGACAAACTAATAAAATAAATAAGTGTTAATAATAGATGTGGTAGTAAGAGGAAGTGGATAGTAAAATGTGAATTGTGCGTGGAAAAGAAAGTGAATGGTAAAATGTGAATTGCGTGGGAAAAGAAAGTGGATAGTAAATTGTGAATTGTGCGTGGAAAAGAAAGTGGATAGTGAAATGTGAACTGTGTGTGGAAAGGAAAATTGTGTGAATGAAGTAAATGTGAAAGTGAACGTGCTATGAGTTAATATATGAAAAGAAGTGATAAATGCCGCTTGTGATTAATTTAAGATGGAAATAATAAAAGAGATGTGTTATCATGAATAATATGGAGTAATTGTATTATGTGTGTGATCATTTAAGTAAAATACAGTTGATATGAGTTGTACCTTGGAATTGTGTCAAGGAACTACCTGCCCGCAATGTCAGTGGAAATTGTGGGAACTACCTGCCTTGGCATAATTCGCAGGGTGAATGGATATAATAGTGGTAATGATTAATAGAAATGAGAAATAAAGTGAAGTAAAGATGATAAGTGATTGAAGTGAAATTAATAATCAAGCTATCGGCTTGAGATGTGATGTGATATTACCCAAACTGTGTGTTTGAGGTACAGTGATTATTACCCAAGCTACCGGCTATGGGATGTGACATGTGGTGGCCCCAGAGTGTGTTTGGGGGATTAAGTGAGAATGATAATAAGATGTATTGTTATAAGAAAAAGTAATTACTAAAGTGATATAATAAGATGTGAATGAGCTATAAAACATGGTTTTGATGCAATGAGTATAAGTATTCTAATTAATGAGGTGTTAATGATGTGATGAAATGTGAGTAACTCCCATGGGCAATGAGATGTGGTAATTATGTCATGAGAAATGAAGGAATGTGGTAGTATGAGAATAGATACATATGTTTATGATATGATACTTTTATAACATAATAAAATAAATACCTGTTTTATGAGATTGGATATGACAATGGTTAGTAAAGAAAGTATGTTGTGATAGGAGTTTGTGTACCTTGGAAGTGTGTCGGGGAACTACTCGTCTGCTATTTCCGTGGAAATGGTGGGAACTACCTGCCTCGGCACAACTTCCAGGATGAATGTGTGTGTTGATGACATAATATAAGTAAGCGAAATGCATGGCTAAATAGAGTTGGAGAAATGATGTAATAACATTATGTAGATATATTAATATAAATAGTGAAATGCTGAGATGACGATAAGTGTGGAAAGATGAATATTCGTATTATGCGAATGTAAGATAAGTATATTTATATATATATACGAGGTTGATGTGAAGTGTATTATGAAATGTGGGAAGTATGGATGATTGAATAATTGAATTCAGGATTGGCAACGTTTGTGATTTATCACTGTATTGACAATGTTGTTGTGTTCAGGATTCAGGTTGCATTATCTTAATTTGGTATTCGTAAGTTTAAATTATTTTCTTTATACTATTTTAATTTGTTATTTGATTAATAACTATACTCACACCAGAAATGGCTAACCCCTTAGTGTTTTGGGGGGTTAGGGGAGTCTGAGGACTACCCTAGGTCCCCCACTGTTGCAGGTTCTCATCAGTGCAGAGATGAGGCGTGGAGTGGTAGTATAACTTTTTATTTTAAAAAAAATTTGTATTCTTTAGTTATAGGAATATTGAAATTTATGATTTAAATTGTATTATGAGTGTATAAGCCTGTATATGACGATGATGAGTATAGTGTGAGGTGGTGTAGTATGTTGGTGACCCGTACCTATCTTGTCGTGGAGTACCAGGCTCCGGGGTAAGTCTTACCATGATTTTTCTAAGATTTTACCTCGTTTTTCAAAGAAATTCATAGTTTTTAATTGATATTTGATAATCCGTTATGAGTTTGGGCCCCAGAGCATTATATTATATTGCCTGTGTGTATCTGCTCATTTTGGCCTGGGGAGCCCATGAAAATATTATGTGGTTTGTGAGCTACGGAATTTTGAGCAGAATTCCGTAAGCTTTTTTGTGTTTCGGGGCAAAATTTACAGGGGAGACTCTGTCAAAATTTTTCCTGGAATATAACTTTCTTAGTTTATGATTAAAGTGATATAGAAATTGAAAGAATTGAATTTGGAGACTTAGTTTTGAAAAAAAAAAAAAAAAAAAAAAAATTTGGGGTGTTACAGTTTGGTATCAGAGCTTAGGTTAACTAGGAAATTGTTAATCCTAGTGATCTTGCCATGTGAGTATGGGTTCATTATTGCTTAGTCGGAGATAGAGAATGTGGTTTATGCGGGTAATTTGTTGAAGAATAGATTCTATCGTGGAATGGTGTGATCCCCATTAAACTTTGGTCTGACCTTGAGTAAGCATTTCTTTTCATGACCCTGTATATGGGTTGATCTCTGTAGAAATCCCGGTGTGAATTTGCACACTATTGGAGTATTCCATTATATTGATTGCTGGGTGCCGTAAGGGACTATTCCCAGGAGATCTGGTGTAGGTCCTATGGACATATGTTCTGTAGGTGTATATTTTATATATTGAGGAGTGATGTGTGGTTATGGTTTTATCCCATATTTGGGAAGATTGATTGGTTGTAGAAGGTTATGTAGGTCATCCGCGTAGTTGAGGAATGGTGCAGGGAGGATTCGGGTGAGACAGCCCGATGAAACCCAGTTTTGATTATTTATAATGCCTTGGTCGATGAAGATTATGCCCGTTGGGTTTGGTGGAAACATTTAACACAAAGATTGAGATTGTTGATGGGGTTTGTAAAGTTTTTGATATATTTGAAGAGGTTTTTGGTCCCCCACCTTGGTGAACTCGGGAGTTCAAGATTGATTTGATATTTGGTATGACTCCAATCTCTAAATCAACTTGTGGGATAGTACCTTAGGAATAGGTAGAGATAAAAAGAGTTTGAGGTGATGTTTCTGGAAAAGGTTATCGGTTCAAATGATATGCCGTGGGGCGCGCCGACAGTTTTGTAACAAGGAAGATAGCTCACCGAGAAGGTGTACTGAGGAAGGTGACTATTAAGTATTCATTGTTGAGCATAGATAATTGGTTGGATTAGATACGGGGAGTGCCATTAATCTCCCGATTAGAGTTGCACGCCGAGTACTATCAGATAATCCCTAGAGAGGGAAAACATCTCAGGAATTGTTTTTCGTACTCGGTATGAATTGTATGAGTTCTTAGTGATATCTTGGGACTGGCGAACGTCCCTGCAGTTTTTATAAATTTGACGAATTGGGCCTTTCACCCTTATATTAACAGGGTATGATTGTATATGTGAATGATATTTGGTGTATAGTTGCTGTATGGTGGAGCACTGATTGATAGGTTGAGACCAGAAGTGGTATGATAAGTCTGTAAATTGCTATTTTTGGGGGCGAGAAGTGTGAATTTTGGGACACATTGTGTCTGTTGAAGGCGTATTTATGGATCCAAAGAGAATTACAATTGGTGAAAAGACGAGAAGTAACCATCGGATGTGTTGGAAATTCATAGTTTCTTGGTTTTCATTGGCTATTATCGGAGGTTCATCCCTCGATTTTATATTATTGCTATACTGATGACTCATTTTCTTATAAAGAATGAGCCGTTGGTATGATCCGAACAGCGTGGAAAGATATTTTCAAAGAGTTAAAGGAAGATTAACGACAGCTCATGTTTTGATCATCCCGAGAAGGGGGTGCATGTAGTACAGGATCAGGTGCAGTTTGATACGTGAAGGCAAACTTGTGGCTGTTATATTGAGACAGTTGTGGTTATACGAGGTGCGTGAATTATTAAATTGGAAATTAGTAATAGTAAGGCATGTATTGAAGGTGTTGAGAAATTAGTTTTTCAGAGAATAATTCAACCTTTTCTGTGATTATAAGAGTTTGAGCACTTGTTTGTGTAAATGATTTTAGTAGGAGGCAATAAACATGGCTTGAGTACCATGGTAGCTTGGTATGGAAATCAAATACCACATGGGGAGGAAATAAGGTGATGAATGCTATTAACAGAAAGAAGATGTTGGCTTTTAATGACCTCCCAGGAGTGGATGATGTTAAAGATCATTGGATCAAATTAATTTTATTTCAGTGGCAAAGGGCAGCACGATTGTAGATGTGGGCAATTGATCAATACAGATGTTTTTTTTATCCTACTGCCTACAGCTGATTGGTTGAACTTGAATTCAAAATTTCTGTTGGTGACAGAGGACGCGAAATCGAATTCTAGAGGGGAAATCCTCGTTATTATTGTAGATTTGGTGTTCTTGATGTAGATGGCTTGTGGTAGCAGGTGATAGAGATTTCTCATTATATTCAGTATATTGTCTATCACGGTGGCATGAAGATGTATCAAAATTCTAGGAGAATATTTTATTGGTCCGGAGCGAGGAAAAACATTAATTATCAGGTGAGCATGGATAAGCCTCTTTTGAGGTGTGTAGCTGACAAAGAAAATAATTATGCAGATTCGCGGCAAAAGCCTTTTGAAGATAGAAATTGAAGATTTTGGGTATTCTTGAACGTATCCTTTATTCATGGAGTACGTCGTTTTAGAAACCGGGAAAAACTAGACCCGAGGTATGATGACCCTGTAGAGTTATAGAAAGAATGGGAACTGTGGTATATTGTTTGAAGTTTATTTTGGAGATATCGGGTATTCTGGATGTATTTCTTGTTTCTATGTCGAGAAAATTGCGAGAGATCTATCTCAAGTGTGGAGCCGTTGTAGATCGAAGATAGCTGGATGTGGCATTGGATGTGATATCCTATGAAACTAGTAGTTATTGTAAAGCCATAGTGCAGTTAACCCGACGACCAGCTAGGTAGTTGTTAATGGTGCAATGAAGGTTTGATGTTGATAATGTACCTGGAAATCCTAGGTAATGGCATGGAGGAGGTATCTTGAAATCGCTCCGGGAGTTTTCTTAACCCCTATAGCTCGAGGACGAGCTTCTTTTGAGGTGTGTAGAATGTAACACCTCGAATTTTTAAAATATCGAAAATGTCTGTTTTTAATATATTTTGAGTGGTGAAAATTATTTTTGATATATTTTATTTAAATATTGATATCGGTAGGGATATTTATGGTAGGTTGGTATTATTGCTATATGTTGAAGCCATGAGTCGAGATTTTATGTGAATAAATATTGTTTGTTTTATTTTATAATTTTGAAGGATTATTGCGAGATAATTGCAATGTATTTTGTATTGTTGATGCTATTAAAGAAAAGAGTTGGGTTTACTTGAAATATTTTGGAGGTCTAGGGGTCTATTTGTAAATATCCATTTATAAAAATATTATTATTATTATAATTTTATCTCTACTACTATAATGGTAGAACACCTTAGTGTAATTTGTCCTCAATCCAAATATTTTCGAAAATAGACCAGTTATGGACTAATTTTGGTAAATATTTTCAAAAGTGGACCAGTTTGGTAATTATTTTTCATAGTGGATCAGTTTGGAAATTATTTTCTTAAAACCCCTCACTTTTCTCTCCTTCTTCCTTCTCCCTTCTTTCTTTCTTTTCTGATCCGATCGAAGCTAGACCGAACCCTACTTCGGTCTCTCCCTCTCTCCTCCAATCCACTTCGTTTCTCCACCAAATTCGAATTAAATTGAGGAGTATGCTAATTGAGGGGTTCTCTACATCGTGGAAGTGTCAGATTTTCAAAAGGATTCCGAAAAGGTATACCCTAATTTATTTATTCGTATAAAATTTAGTGTGATTAGTTTTATTGAATAGGATTATGATGGTAGAGAGATTTAGAGGTGTTGGAAGTGGAAGATTTAGGGAATTAGTGGATTGTTAGAAAAATTACAAGTTGTTAGTAGATTAGGATTTTGGATTTGTAAAATAGAGATATATATATATTAGAAATATCCTTTAGATGGTGGTAAAAATTTTAGTGAGCCATTAGAATAAAATGGGAAGTAGTGATTTTGGCATAAACTCAAATTATGGAGTTTATGAAATCGGGTAGAAAACTCGATCCAAATAATTATAGAAAATGCATATGAGGGTGTAGAGTATTATGGAAGTATTAATATAAATTTAGGATGATTTTTATAGTCTTAAGCTCAATTAAATTGAGTGAAATAGACTATAGGTGAAAAGTGCACGCCGGGTGTTCTTTGAAATGCCCGAGCGAGATTTAGTGAGAATTTGATGGGTTCGAAGGTGTAGTTGAGTCTTATTATTATTATTAACCCTAATATGTGAGATTAGGACGAAGGGGATTAAGGAATTTAGAAAATGTGAATTTTTCTTAGTAGGAAGCCTCCGATCAATAAGGGAGTATTTGTATTAGAACCCGAATTCGAAATCTATCGATGTAGCACACCTACATATGTCATTTGTGACGTGTGGGTGAAGACGGATTCAAATTTGGAGATCCGTAAGTTGAGTTTTGAGTTTTAAACTAATCGGTTCTATAATTTTTCAATTAGGAGGAAAAAGTCGAACTTCGACTGGCTACAGGACGGACGTGGGACATCATTTGCTCGAGCCGTCAGGTGAGTATGTTGTAATTAGGTATATTCTATATTGTGGCCAAATTTCGTGGCATTTCGATATATTTGATAGAAGTTAGGCTAAAAATTCAATTTTCCGAAAAATACGGATTTTTAAGGCCCGAAAATGGAATTTTGAGATATTTGATGAAATTAACTATTTTAAATATATAAAACCTATATTATGGGTTAATGTGACATGTTGAAGTATAAAAACTAAATATATTAAATTATTTATGCGTATTTTTACCCCGTGCATGTTTTGTGCATGTTTTTGGGGTATATAGGCCGATATATGCAATCGGGTATATGCGGAGCCTGGTGTATGGGCTAGCATGTCATGGATGGATGTTATAAGATGTAATTAGACGAATTTAGCGATTTTGATCATGTTTCGAAGATCTATGTAATTATAGTACACGTTTGTGCATGTTTTGGGGCATATAAGCCCTTATAAGTGATTTTACTTATATGAAACAGGATGTATGAGCTAGTATGCTATAATTGGATATTATAAAACTTAATTAGAGAAAATAAGTGGTTTTGGCCCCTTATGATGGGAAACCCGCATGTGTGATGTTTATTTGTAATATATATAGAGATGATTATGATGTGTGATGCAATAATTGACGAAATTAAATAAGTGGGTGCATGTTTACCTTTTAAATATGGTTGAAATGAATTAATGAGCAATAATATGACATGTTGGTTTATAGGATAAATGACTTGGTGTATGTTTATATGGGATTTAATAAAGTATCGAATAGCATGGTATTCATAATGGGTGATGTTATGGTAAATTAAATAACATGATGGTTTCTATGTTAAATGACATGGTGTATGCATATATATATATGATACAACGAGATGATAATCAATATCGTGGACATCAGATGTGCATCAAATGCAAGATAAAAGGTGAGATGGTAAGTGTTAATAAAATGTGTTATTATTTTTGTGAGTAAAGTCAAGGTGTGGCAATTATTGAATTCATAAGTGAAATGCGTGTGTTGATAAAGTAAGTTGAAAAAAAAAAGGGGAAATGATTAATGCTTATAACAGATGGCTTTGTTGACCAGTACCTACAGCAATCCTGGGGGTTTGGGCTAGACCTCCTAATACCCAAGGACCGGCTTGGGGCACGAGGACCCAAACTATGTTTGGGGCACGAGGATTTTATCGCCCAAGCTATCGGCTTGAGGCCCGGCTTTCCCTCGATGACAGCTGTCGCGAGGAAGTACCCAGTCTATCTGGGGTCAGTGGTTTTTCCCTCCTGGCTATCGGCTGGGAGGAAGTACCCAGTTTATCTGGGGTTAGTGGTTTTTCCCTCGATGACAGCCGTCGCGAGGAAGTACCCAGTTTACCTGGGGTCAGTGGCTTTTCCCTCTTGGCTTCGGCCGGGAGGAAGTACCCAAGTTCTACTTGGGGTTAGTGGTTCCCTCGCTAGTTCGGCTAGGAGGAAGACGTAGCCTCGGACGAGTAAGACTCTGTGTGAGCATCGGTCCGCGTGTTTTACTGGGCTGTCGGCTTTCAGTATGTTGGGATACTGTGGCTCACTGGTCGACAAACTAATAAAATAAATAAGTGTTAATAATAGATGTGGTAGTAAGAGGAAGTGGATAGTAAAATGTGAATTGTGCGTGGAAAAGAAAGTGAATGGTAAAATGTGAATTGCGTGGGAAAAGAAAGTGGATAGTAAATTGTGAATTGTGCGTGGAAAAGAAAGTGGATAGTGAAATGTGAACTGTGTGTGGAAAGGAAAATTGTGTGAATGAAGTAAATGTGAAAGTGAACGTGCTATGAGTTAATATATGAAAAGAAGTGATAAATGCCGCTTGTGATTAATTTAAGATGGAAATAATAAAAGAGATGTGTTATCATGAATAATATGGAGTAATTGTATTATGTGTGTGATCATTTAAGTAAAATACAGTTGATATGAGTTGTACCTTGGAATTGTGTCAAGGAACTACCTGCCCGCAATGTCAGTGGAAATTGTGGGAACTACCTGCCTTGGCATAATTCGCAGGGTGAATGGATATAATAGTGGTAATGATTAATAGAAATGAGAAATAAAGTGAAGTAAAGATGATAAGTGATTGAAGTGAAATTAATAATCAAGCTATCGGCTTGAGATGTGATGTGATATTACCCAAACTGTGTGTTTGAGGTACAGTGATTATTACCCAAGCTACCGGCTATGGGATGTGACATGTGGTGGCCCCAGAGTGTGTTTGGGGGATTAAGTGAGAATGATAATAAGATGTATTGTTATAAGAAAAAGTAATTACTAAAGTGATATAATAAGATGTGAATGAGCTATAAAACATGGTTTTGATGCAATGAGTATAAGTATTCTAATTAATGAGGTGTTAATGATGTGATGAAATGTGAGTAACTCCCATGGGCAATGAGATGTGGTAATTATGTCATGAGAAATGAAGGAATGTGGTAGTATGAGAATAGATACATATGTTTATGATATGATACTTTTATAACATAATAAAATAAATACCTGTTTTATGAGATTGGATATGACAATGGTTAGTAAAGAAAGTATGTTGTGATAGGAGTTTGTGTACCTTGGAAGTGTGTCGGGGAACTACTCGTCTGCTATTTCCGTGGAAATGGTGGGAACTACCTGCCTCGGCACAACTTCCAGGATGAATGTGTGTGTTGATGACATAATATAAGTAAGCGAAATGCATGGCTAAATAGAGTTGGAGAAATGATGTAATAACATTATGTAGATATATTAATATAAATAGTGAAATGCTGAGATGACGATAAGTGTGGAAAGATGAATATTCGTATTATGCGAATGTAAGATAAGTATATTTATATATATATACGAGGTTGATGTGAAGTGTATTATGAAATGTGGGAAGTATGGATGATTGAATAATTGAATTCAGGATTGGCAACGTTTGTGATTTATCACTGTATTGACAATGTTGTTGTGTTCAGGATTCAGGTTGCATTATCTTAATTTGGTATTCGTAAGTTTAAATTATTTTCTTTATACTATTTTAATTTGTTATTTGATTAATAACTATACTCACACCAGAAATGGCTAACCCCTTAGTGTTTTGGGGGGTTAGGGGAGTCTGAGGACTACCCTAGGTCCCCCACTGTTGCAGGTTCTCATCAGTGCAGAGATGAGGCGTGGAGTGGTAGTATAACTTTTTATTTTAAAAAAAATTTGTATTCTTTAGTTATAGGAATATTGAAATTTATGATTTAAATTGTATTATGAGTGTATAAGCCTGTATATGACGATGATGAGTATAGTGTGAGGTGGTGTAGTATGTTGGTGACCCGTACCTATCTTGTCGTGGAGTACCAGGCTCCGGGGTAAGTCTTACCATGATTTTTCTAAGATTTTACCTCGTTTTTCAAAGAAATTCATAGTTTTTAATTGATATTTGATAATCCGTTATGAGTTTGGGCCCCAGAGCATTATATTATATTGCCTGTGTGTATCTGCTCATTTTGGCCTGGGGAGCCCATGAAAATATTATGTGGTTTGTGAGCTACGGAATTTTGAGCAGAATTCCGTAAGCTTTTTTGTGTTTCGGGGCAAAATTTACAGGGGAGACTCTGTCAAAATTTTTCCTGGAATATAACTTTCTTAGTTTATGATTAAAGTGATATAGAAATTGAAAGAATTGAATTTGGAGACTTAGTTTTGAAAAAAAAAAAAAAAAAAAAAAAATTTGGGGTGTTACACTGTCTCTAAAAACTTTGTGAATATGAATTATAGACTACTTTATCTAGTTTATCACCCTTTTGACGGATCTAGATTTTGATTTCTATTTTTTGAGATATTGCTGTTTTAGTATTGCAGTGTTTATGATTCCAGATTTACAAAACTGCCGTATCTTTGTTGCTTTCTGATTTTACTTGACTATTCTATCTATGTTGGAAAATTATGAAACTTTATTTTCTGTTACTAGACATACTAGGGAATACCCCAGATTTTTCGTGGATTTAATTATTAAATTTTTATGCTGTTTTTCTGTCCATGAATCAATCTCCTGATTTCTGGCTGAACACATTTTCTGTTTATAATTCTGTTTTGACTCATGTTTTTGTGAAATACAATATGACTTATATATATTCGCTGGATTCAGCCGGAAGTCTATTTTCCAGATCTTCTGACGGATCCATATTTTCATATTTTTAGCAACGGGAATCTCAGATTTAATGCAGTACTATTTTGCTATCCTGAACTAGAATTTTCGTCGTTCTATCCTTTTGTGTGTTGTTCTTCATCTGTACATGTTTATCTTTCAACCTGAACCTGTTACCTATTTATAACATGTTATTTTTGCTCTATTTTTGACACATATATGCCTGTCTGATAATAATAATAAATGACCAAGCCAGGGTTTAAAGGAAAGATCTAGTAGTGGAAAATTATAGAAATATGTACTTGGAAGGGGGCCCGTATTTCCCATACTGATGAACTGTTATGTGGTACGATACTGTTATACTGATTACCTGAATACGCACTTTCCTATAGGAAGGTGTACTCGGAAGAGATCCCATAGGTTCTTACTGTCTGATTACTGTCTGATTACTGATACCTGAGTACACGGTTCTATATGATCCCCTACGAAATCTAAACAAAATTGTTTGAAAGTAGCAACCATGTGGTAAATGGTTGGGACGCATGAAGTGCTACCTAGATAGTAATAAACACAAGAACTTTAAGAATATGAAATTTGTTATCTGACACTGTTATCTGTTTACCTGTCTAACTATTATCTGATACTGTTATCTGTTTACCTGTCTAACTGTTATCAGATATTGTTACCTGTTTACCTGTCTGACTGTTATCTGACATTGTTATCTGTATACCTGTCTACATACTATTTGACACTTGACACATGTTACTTGTACCTGTTAATATACCATGATAGTTGATTCTGTTTTTCTAATTCATGTTAGATATTCTATTCTGTTGATATGCCTATTTCATGCTATGTTTGTTTCCGCTATTACTCTGCATCGGTTTATTTATTCCTTGTACTTGTATCCTGCATACAAGCGGCACGTAACTTGCATTGACGGAAGTTTTTTTTTTTTTCTTCTTCCTGCAATTTATTAAATTGCAGATCAGGGTGATCAGCTGCCAGATGGTGTAGGTGATCTAACATATCAGTTGCTGGAGTTTTTGCTATTATTAGTTCCTGTTGCTTATTTGAACAATTGTATATGATACTTGGATTTATTTGTATTTGGGCAATGTGACCCAGGATTATTGACTTATTCAGATCTGATTTACTTGAGATTATTATATTTTGGTTTCAAGTAAATTCCTGTTGGTATATCGGTTCAATTATGCATGCGTGGTTGACTTCTCTTGCTTCTGACTCTGATTATTCCTGTGAGATGTTGTAAAGATCCTGACAGCTTATGGATGATAAAAATCATTCGCTAGGCTTAGTCACGTATCCGTATTATGTATTCTCTTTTTGGAAAGCGGGGCGTGACAATGTATAGTCGGGCGGTGGATCTCCGGGACTGGAATCCGTACTCGTGGAATGTCTAAACTTTGTTTTATTACTGAGTAGTTATCATGGCGAGGGATTAAACCCTTTAATATGGAGTACGTAGGTGCTTGCCCTCGGACCTATATAGTATGAGATGCATAGAATCCAAACAAGTATGCATTAGTGTCATTGTAGTATAACATCTGCAGTAGGCATTAAGTCATGTCATACACTGACATGATTAGGATAGCCACTCTTTACACTTTTATATGCATTCAAGTTTATGATTGTTAAAGTAAGAGATTTCGTTATAATACAGCATAGAGAGGATCACTGTTTATAATATTGCGTCGGTTGTAAGCAACTGACGTACCCACAGTTTCATATGCAAGTCTTGGAACTTATAGGAAGATGTAAAGATGAATTTGATGCTGATGTTTACTTACATGCCAAAATTGTTAAAACTATCATGTTGTACTTCATTTATTTTCTGCTGCGTTATTGTTGTAAAAGAACAATGTTGTAACAATTTTTTTTTTAAATTTCTTGTAAAATTGTACGAAGTGAATTGTAGATCCTGTTGAGCTACGAATTACCGTATTTTGGTATTCGGGGCGTTACACGACAAGAGATATAGCAACACAAGCCAATGACGATGACGACGGTTGTTGGTGGGGTAGCGGCAAGGGTGATCACTGGTGAGGGGTTGCGGAATCGAAGAAGAAGAAGAGGCTTTGTCGGTGCTTGGGGAGCTGCAAGGTGGTCGACGGCAAGGTAAGGCAGGGGAAAAGAGGGATGCGCTCGGGGGATAAAGGTGGTTGCAGCAAGATAGGGGTGTTAGGATGCTGGGGCTCGACGGTGGTCTGCGGCAGTCGAGTGGCGGTCGGAGCGACGAGGGCGATGGGGAACAAGGTGAGGGAGATGTTCGGGGGTGTTCGGGGATGGCGGCAATGGTGTTCGTTTGCGAGGCTCAACGAATGCAGCGGAGGTGGATGAGGTGAAGGGAGCAGGCGTTGCGAGCTGGCAGCCGGGGGATGCAGCAGTGGTGGAAGACGAAGGCAATAGAGATGGGTTCTCGGGGTTGCGGCTGTGATGAGGTGAAGATGGCGACGAGGTGGATGGCGGTGGTGCAGGGGATGCGGTGGTGACTGCGATGGGGAGGTAGCGACGGGGTGGACTGCAGGGAGAGGTAGTGGCAATGGTGGTTGGGAGTGGTGAGCGGCAGAAGGAGAGAGAGAAGGTGGAAGATAAAGGGGTTGTTTGGGTCTGATGGTGATTAGGAGGAGATTAGGTTGATTAATAGGGATTAGTTAGAGTGATTAAGGAGGGGATCAGGGGTTTAGTTAGGATTAGTGAGGATATGGAGAGTGATTTATGGGCAGTTAAGGAGATTAAGGAGTTAGTGGAAAGATTTGGGGGAAATTGTAAACTGGTGGTTTAACTTGGGTTGAGTATGACTAATGGGTTAATGGGTTTAGGGTATACAACTGTGGGCTTGGGTTCTAATGGTTGGCCTCATATTAATAAACAAAATAATAATATTGTTGGGCTGAGTTTGAGCTCATAATTTAAAACAGTTATAGAGTAGGAGTGAGCTAGAAATTGGGTTAAAAAAGAAGATGAAATGGAAAATACAACTTAGGTTCATGAGAAGTAACAAAAATTTGCATTAAAATTATAATTACAATAATACAAAGAGGAAAAAGAGATACGATTCAGTACAATTAAAAATGAGAGTTACAGGATGTGCCCCACACCACTCATCCCACCAAAACTTGGTCGTAAAATCATTAACTATGAAGAATGTAACACAGCTATTGAATCTATCATGAGCTTTGGACACTTATTTTTAGAACCATGATACTTTTGGCGCTGTCCGGAAGTCACGATTAAGCATCCTTTTGTAGTTAAAAAGTGATTTACATTGACATTTGATTTTGTCTCCCCTCATAAAATCCTAGGAAAAACAAAAGAAATTGAAAAACAGCTGCAACGCGCATACGCACGTGCCGTCAGCTCCCAAATCCAACATACTATACTGTAAAGAAAATCCTCCTCTCCTCTCCGTATAAAATCCAACCCCATAAACACGCCAAAAGCTGACCCACTTTCACAACCCCATATCTCAATTCCCATAATCTCGCAACAAACACGTCATCACTGTGGGTCCCAATAAGCGGTCCAATTCCGCCGTCCCCCCAAACTCTCCCAATCCCTAACAAACCTCATATTTCCCAATTCTCAACATCTCAAATAAACTTACCTTTCTCCCCTAATTCACAAAGATCCGATTTTTATTCGTCCCAAAAAAGCAATGGCGGAGGACGCCGATCTCTTCCTCCTCCATCTCGAAGCCGCCGTGCCCGCCGACGAGAACGAAACCCTAGATCCCACTCCATTTGGGTCTTCCGTTTTCGAAGAAGTCCTAATTCCAAACGAGCCGAATCTCCGGCTGTTTTTACCCGAATCCGAAGACAACGAAGTCGACCATCCGACGGTTCAGATTCACGAAAGCAGTCTACACGTCGTCGGATTCGGATCTGGCTCCGTCTTCGAAGAAGAAACCCTAATTCCAACCGAGCCGAATCCTTCGCTGTTAGTATCCGAATCCGATTTGCATCTTCCGAGATCCGAAACCCTCGACATCTTCCATACCGTCGATACCTCCGCTTATCTCCGTCTAGGGTTAGGGTTTGATAACCAAGAAGACAACGAAGTAGACCATCAGACTGTTCAGATTCACGGAAGCGGCCTACAGATTGTCGGATTCGGATCCGACTCCGTATTCGAAGAAGAAGCCCTAATTCCAAACGAGCCGAATTCCCCGCTGTTTTTACCAGATTCCGACTCGCATCTTCCTAGATCCGAAACCCTCGATATCTTCCACAGCTTCGATTCCTCCGCTTACATCTTCCCCAGCGTCGATTCCTCCCCTTATCTCGGCCCAGGGTTAGGGTTTGATAACCTAGACGACGATGAAGTCGACCATCGGATGGTTCAGATTCTCAGAAGTAGTCTACAGGCCGTCGGATTGGGATCCGACTCGGAATCCGAGAACCCGAACCCGGAACCCGATCAAGATTTGAATTTGCTGCCGTTTTGTTGGGATTCTCTCCAGTTGGAAGAGCGAGTCGACGATGATGATTTTGAGTGGGAGGAAGTGGATGGGAGAATCGACGAAAGGGATATACTTTACGACGAGGAGGTGGAGGAGGAGGAGTTGAGGAATGTGCAATGGGAGGTTCTTTTGGCTGTTAACAACCCAATCGAATATGAAGAAGGGGATTTCGGGAACCCTTTAGAATACGAAATCTTGTTTGGGCAATTTGCGGAGGCGGCTAGAGGATGCCCGCCTGCGAGGAAGTCGGTGGTAGAGAATTTGAAGGAAGTTGTTCTGATGAAAGAGAATGTGGAGAAGGGGAATGCGATGTGTGCAGTGTGTAAGGACGAGATGGAGGGGATGGTGAAGGAGTTGCCGTGCTCGCATAGATACCATGGAGAGTGCATTTTACCATGGTTGGGTATGAGGAATACGTGCCCGGTTTGTAGGTTTGAATTACCGACGGATGATGTGGAGTATGAGAGTTGGAAGGCGCTGAGGAGTGGGCACAATGAGGAGGATGGAAGGGATGAGATTGGGATGTATTCGGTGATGTAGGGTGGGTTTGTTTGCGAAAGAGAAGAAGGTTTGTTTCCTTATTTTTTTAAATTACGCATATGATGTAATGGTGGTGATGTGATAATGGTTTTGAGATTATTGAACTTTATGTCTTTTTAAATTATCTATATCTAGTGGGTAATCGTAATGTTAGTTGAGTAATTGTAATGTTGGGGGTTCAATGTTAGTTTTCTTTTGTGATAGCGATAATCATTTGGATCATCTTGGGGGTTTAATGTTGGTGGTGATTAAATATCTGTATATAAAAACCTTTTGCAAATAAATGTGATTTTAGAGCTTCTGTGCATGTTTACTTTGTGGGCATACTGATTCGTTCTTTCCTTTTCTTATGCAATTACATTCGAATGGTTTGCTTGGCAAGTTTATGTCTATATTGTTGGAACCTTTGCGCTTAGTTTATCTTATGCGGTGAAGTCTTGGATCATCGAGTTTAAGATAATTTTGTTAAAATGATGAAGTTGGGTGTCTGATACTTGATGATCTGCTTGGTTATATGATTGTTGATATTCGGGGAGGTCATAGTTATCGTATTATTAGTTGTTTATTCAATTATGATCCTTTACCATATTATTAGTTGTTTATTCAATTATGATCCTTTACACAGATTAAAGATTAAAGGAGGACTATGTCAGAGGACTATGTAACCTTTGACATGTATTGCTGTATAACTTGTATGAGGTACACTTTCATGGTAGTGCAAGGCTCGAAGCTATCTGAAGCAATGCATGGAGAGAGCAAATGTGTTTGCTTGTCAGGTTTTTAGAGTCAAGTAGTTGGAGTAATGTTTTTGCACTTGGTTCTTCAAAAGCTCTAGCCTTGTTTTCAATGTTTTGTATAGGTTGATTTTCCTTTCCTCCAGCATCAATAGCATAGGTCGGTAGTCTTTGAAACTGAGGAATGTTCATGTGCACCTCCTTAAGAATGCAATAAGCATTACCTTAATAAGTATAAAGAACATGCTTTCTTGTTGCAAATGTCTGTGCTTTTTCTCCTCATTGAAGGAACATAGATCGCTTATTATATGATATGCATCGCATTTTCTGATGAATGGAGATTATTGATGTGTCAATTCAACAAACCATATGATGTGGCTTCAGTTAATGTTGGTGCTGCTTGCTGTTATGTTTTTGTATCCATATTTGATAGGATAAATTTGTTGTAAGACAGTACTTCTACTTCCTATTCAGTGTTCTTCATTTACCTTGGCGAGTAGTTTTCTGTTGAACACCATGGCTGACTTGAGATAGCCCTTATTTATGCAGAATTTACTACTTTTGGAAGAAGGTAGAGTTATTACTAAGTTGCATTATCAATTTATTTATTTTACAAGCAAACTGTGATCAACTAGTTAAGAAATACGGTTGTGGTCGTTGCTATTACTATAATGTTTTATCTGCTCATCCGATTGCATAGATTTGTACCTCTTTGTTGTGACCTGGAAACACCACTTTGTCCTGAAGTTAACTCGGTTTTTCTTTTCGTTTATACCCAAGTGGCAAGAGATTCCAGTTGTTGTGTTCTAGTCACTGTCTATGTACCCAAGTGGCAAGAGATTCCAGTGGTTCTTTATGCGTTGTGGTTCTTTTTCTGCCCTTGATTTGCTCTGTTTTGGCATCTACTAGCTGAGGTGTTTATAATTCTAGTGGATTGTTATTTAACTTCCTTACTGCTCGCTGTTTAGCCTGGACTATTGTTTTTGCTTCTCCGTGCTCTTGTTGGGGTATTGGATGGACCTTTATTCAGCGGTTCCCTGAATGTTGAGCAGTAGTGCTGTCTCGCCTTTCATCTCTGTTGCTTCTCAGGGGTGTGGTTCGCATTCGGCAGGCTTTTGTTCACCCCTTGGTCACGCTGCAACTGAAGCCAGGAGTGCTGATCGCAGCCTGTCCTCGAGGTGTCCCTTCCTACTCCATTGCGGCGAGATCCAGCGCGTCGCTTGATGATTCGAAGGCTCCTCCAACGGCCTCTTCATCGTCTTTTCTACTATTTTAGTTATTAGTTCTAGAGCATTTGTTCAGTTTCCATCTGTCTGGTTGTAATTTCTAGTTCGCTTCTAGCGCTATCTGTTCGCTACCCTAGTTTTACTTCTTGTAAAACCTTTCTCACCAGTCTACTTCTTGTAAAACCTTTCTCACCAGTCTTGTACAGTTATTATCGTTTATTTAATATATTTTTGATCTGGCTGGAGTCTTTTGACTCTATCCGCTTACATCAAAAGACTTTCTTTCTTTGGAGATACCAACGGTTAGATAAAATTGTGGTAATATTTACTTTTATCTCAGTGACTAGAGTATACGGAGCAGTACGGAGCAGTTTGAATTTTATTTCACCAAGCTCCTGCTCAGCAATGCTTGCCGAACTCTAGTCCTCATTTTTTGGGGGCAATGATTATGATGAAATTTCTTTCTCTTGGAACATTCCATTCAGAGTATCCCATCAACATACCAATAATTGACATTTTCATACAAACTGACAAAATCTTTCATTAGTTACTATAACATAACCGTACAAAAAAAAGTGCATAAGAAAATGGAAAAAAAAGACACTGTTCTTTAAATCCAAGTATATTGTTTCATAAAAGGTACAAAACAGATCCCATTGTCCCCTTTATATTTCTTGCATAGTGACACAGCCACATATCAAGCTTTTACGCGGACAACAAATGAACCTGCCAAGAAATCAGAGAACTATGAAATATCAGCCAAAAAAGTAATGAATTTGCAACACATGAATGAAAGAGAAACCAACCAAGCAATTAAATCATGCATTTTGATGGCAGCAAGAACTTACATGCAGGGTGGACGGATAAGTCAGCAGAAACTGCACAGGGAATTCCTAAGTTGGAGAGAGCACCTCGAATGATCCCACACGGGAAGTACAAGTACATGTTTGCAGCTTGAAGTGCAGTATTATCGGCAGCATTTGGTGAAGTTGAGTCATTATCCGCGTTCTCTCCCAATGGAGAGAGCGATACATTTGCAAGCCACCGGAACTTGTTATCTTGCAGCACAAATGTGCCCTGCAGTGTGCTTACAACACGGTCAATTTTATTCTACGGTAGAAGTATGAAATACAAAAAAAAGTTATGAGTCATGCTTTGGAGTTACTTACCCTGTGATTTGTCTTCAGGTTATCGATTTGTTTCTTGAAAACCTCTGACCAAAAATCTTTGCAAATGAACTTGATTGCTTCGAGATGGTCACTGAATCTAGGGCGCTCCATGGTGTACCTGGCAAGATCCAAGTCATGGTTTAAAATACCATAGGAATCTATAATTCAAACTAATATGGGAACGCTTTATTGTGATCAATAAATTCATTATGCTGTTTGATGCTTCCATACATCAACATATAGTGCCAAGTCACCCAGGTAAAACCTGAAAAAGAGAGGGAAGAAGGAGAGGGAAAGATTCTCAAAGACACAGTTGTCATTTAAATAATATGTCAGCTATTTGTTCAGCTTTGCCAGTTGCTCTGGTGGTAGTTATTTCATGTGCCAGTTGCTCTGATGGAGAATCTCATAAGAGTACTGCATCTTTTTCTGCACTATGCTTTCAAATTCCATTAGACAATTTGTGAATTGCATTTCATTATTCCCATACTTTGGATAACCCAATCTAAATTTGAATTATTTGGAAATGACACTGTTCACATCTTCAAGATTATAATAAAGCTTACCTACTAGTATTAGAGCTAAGTGCCTTTAGATTCGTAAAATTACAAGTGAATAATTCATGGCCTTTCATATGCATCTTGCAAGTATGCAATTAGGTTTTCTAAGATTTTTTATACATCTAGACAATTAACATTTGACCGGGACATTATTCCCACATAATATTCTTGTCATACTCCACCGTACAAAGAGTAGAGCCAGTTGTAGTATTGTACTAAATTCTGTATACTAGTTTTTTACTGCAAGAGAGAAAATAGGAACCCAGAAGAAATTTACAATTTTGTGCTTTTCTTTCCATTGGCTCCACAGTCTAGTATTTTGTACTACAAAAGTACTATATAAAGTGTTTCCAGGGTACTCAGTTCTCTTCTTTGAGGTTTCATTGGTCTTCATTCATTTTAGTTATTTTCTTCCACTTGTAATGCAATTATCTGAAACTATCATGGTCAAGGCTCTCTTTAGGTATGATTTATCAATCTGTGCAGTATAGCTGGTACAGCTTCCTTTTTAGGATATTGTCATTTGATGGATATTTCACTGTAATTTATGTATCATGAACACTTCTATTTCAAAGTTAGATTGTGCTTCATGTAGAATACACATGAATAAGACATGACATGGTGTGCCATATTATTTCAAAGGGTTCTTTCCATATCCACACTTCCATATTCCCACCCGAAATCTTTATATTTCCATATTACCACCTCAAATGAATAGGTTGTCTCTAAAAACACACCTAATGTTCAAAAATACTAGTTTGCGCTTTTGCTTTCTTCTTCATTCTCTAATTCTCTCCCAAACCAAAGAGAGAACCCAAAGCCAACTCTTTTCAATTTCTTCAAATCTCTTGCAAAAACATATTGTTGTAACCATTAAACTTCAAGTTTTCTCAACAAAAAATATTGGATTCTTATTTCTTCAAATCTTTTGTGGCCACAGAACTTTATTAAAAGGGCACATTATTGCATTTTGAAAGCTAAGAAGTCCAATTATGGTATTTATTAAAACGAAGGGAATATTCACTGCAAAGAAGATGAAGAACATGAGTTAGGTTAGAATATTTATTGTAAGAAAATGAGACATTCGTAAAGGAATTGTAGACACTAGTGGAGGAATTGAAGAAGACAATAGAAGAGAAAGAAAGATATTCAAATGAAGAAGATGGTTGAATTGGGGTTAGTTTGGGCATTAAAATATGTTTTTATTGGGTTTGGGACCCAACACGGAGAATATTGAAAGAATATTCCTCACAATTTGAGGTGTGAATATGGAAAAAAAACCCTATTGGTAATTTGCTACTTCCATGTACTATTTAGTATTTAATTTCTCAAATCTCACCCTCTTATAACGTTTTGAAATATAAATATTAGTATAAGTTAGAAACTTGTTTGCCTCACTGAGATTTTTGCATGATATGTGCACTATGCAAATTATCCACACAAAAATATTTGTATGCACTATGATGGAGGAGAATCTTGATTGTGTTTAAGTTAAAAATATATCCTGTTATTTTCTCTTCCGGCAAGCTAGGATCTCGAGCATCACTGAGATTTTTGCATGATATGTGCACTTTGCGATTATCAAAAAAATGTGTGCACTATGCTGGAGGAGAATATTGACCTTGTGATCCTGTAATTTTCTCTTCCTTCAAGCTAAGATCTCGAGCTTAAGCAAAAACTTGATAGTGGGAGTGAACATTAGGCCCAACCACCTAGAGTCAGTTAACATATTCTTGACCCTGAGTAGTCGATTAACATATCTATATAATAAATTACAAAGAAAGCTATCAAGTGTCTCACAATCAATCCCCCCAAAATCAAAGGCCCATATCAAACTTTACAAAACACATTTTCCCTCCAAAATTTCAAACCCAAAAACCAAATTTTCCTCCCTAAAAAACTCATTACTTTATTACTATCTATCTCCTCTCTTTACTTGTTCATATTTCTCTCTTTCTCTCTCTCTATCCCATTCTTTCTTTATTTACTTAGAAATTTAGATTTTAAGATTTCGGTTTTGTAAATTTTCAGAATTTTTAATAGCAAGTATCTCTTCAACAATTAAATTTCATTATTTTCCACACCTAAAGTTCTAAGAAGTTAGATTTTATACCCCCATTTATAATTATTTTTCAACATATACTAATGGAAACATAGACTTTTATTTATAACTAATTATTGTCATACTATTCAAACTTGAGCTACATAATTATTGTTTTACTGTTTACATGGCTTTTCGTGTTTTGTATCGTTCCGAAGACGTGTCGTAGGCACGTGCCTACGGGCAAATCTAGTAATTATATAAATCTCCTCCCCAGTAATTATATCAAAATAACTATATTACAACAAGTACGCTAGCTAAGAGCATCCACACTCGTTTCTCAATTTCCCATTTTTCTCATAATTTGTCAAAATGAGTGCTGTAGTTGTTTCTCATTTTGCCAAATTTTGAGAAACGATTTGGGAATTGCCAAAATATAGGGTTTTCAATTTTTTAATTGAGTCGAACGAGTCATGTTGTATCGTCCCATAATTTTTAAAGATTTTTTTAAAATAAAACGATTGGATGGAACAATATTTTCCCTCCTAAGAATCTTGTCTTTTTTTAAATAAAAACCCACCATCGGACGGTACATGTTGTCCCGTCCAATACCATTTTCGGTTTGGACGGGACAACATGTTCTTTCCAATTCAAAATAGGCTTGAATGATTGGGAGTATATGATTTCATTTGGGAGGAGCACCAATATTGAGGAGGTCCAATGGCTTGTTTGTAACATGGGCCTATGATATCATATGAGATTGGTTGTATAGGATTTTTAAAAAATTGGACGGAACAACATGTTCCGTCCCTTACTTTTTTTTATAAAAAAAGCACTCGGACGGAGCATGATGTACCGTCCCGCAATTTTTTTATTTAAAAAAAAGCCGGACGAAACATCATGTTTCATCTCACCTTAAAATAAACTGCGCACCTTTTTTTTTATCAGACAGAACAACATGTTACGTCCGACTATTTTTTAATAGTGTTTTTCCATATTTTAGCAAACGACGACTGCAAACAAATTGACATTTTGCTATTTCTCATTTTGCCAAATTGTCAAATTTGGCAAAAACAAGTGTGGATGCTCTAAGGGGGTGTTTGTCAATCTCATTTTTATTGCAACTGCAATTGCAATTGTAGTTGTTGTAGTTACAATTACAGTTGCAGTTCTGCAACTGTAGTTGCAATTGCAATAGTTGAGAGATGTGATAAAATTTGTTGCAAATGCAACTTCGATCAACTTTTTCACTTGCAACTTACTTGCACCGAAAATGGGTGCAAGTTGAAAATTGCAAATGGATTTCATTTTGCAACACAAAGTTGCAATAACTTTTAAGTTGCAACTTTTAAGAGCATCCACAGTCGTTCGATGTAAAAAATGGCAAAATGCATATTTTGCCCATCCAATTCGATGAGCATCCACAGTCGTCGAATGGCAAAAAAAATGCATAAAGTCGTTAAAAAAGAAACAAACGAAACATCATGTTTCGTCTGCAATTAAAAAAAATACGGGACGAAACATCATGTTTCGTCCCAAAAAGGGGGAAAAAAGGAAGTTTTTTTTTGCAAAAAAAATTTGCAAAAATAAAATTTAAAAATAGTTTGTAAATAATATTTGCAAAAACAATTTAAAAATTTGCAAAAACAATTAAAAATATTACAAAAAGTTCCAAAAAAATCACTGTAGCTGGACGAAGCATGGTGCTTCGTCCGGATTTTCCGGAAGTTTTTTTGTAAAAAAAAAATTGCAAAAAGAATTTTTTAAAAAAATTGCAATTTTTTTTTGCAAAAACAATTTAAAAATTTGCAAAATCAATTTAGATAATTGAAAAAAAATTTAAAATTTAATTTTTAAAATTAATTTTTTTAAAAAATTGGATTGGGACGAAGCATGATGTTTCGTCTCACATTGGGACGAAACATCATGTTCATTCCCACGCTTAAATTCGTTTAACGGTTATTTTATTTGTTTTTTTTTTTACTTCGGACGAAACATCATGTTTCGTCCGATCAATTAAAATAATCATTAAATAATCCAGACGAAATATGATGTTTCGTCTCACATTGGGACGAAGCATGATGTTTCGTCTGCTATAATATGCATTTTGCTATATGGAATGCTATTCGCCCCTTTCTACTGTAGTGATTTTGCCAAAAAATGGCAAAATAGCAGACGACTGTGTGAGCTACAGTAAAAAAAAATGAAAAAAATGGCAAATAAGCAAACGACTGTGGATGCTCTAAAGTGCCTACCCAAACATTGCAACTAGGTCACATTTTGCAACTTAGTTACAGTTTGAGCCTAGTTGCAATGCATTTGGGTGTTGCCAAACACCCCCCTAGTGAAATCGAAATGTGACCAAGGTCCTCCTAAGATAAACAACTTAACATGACACTTAGATATATGCTTTTGCCTGTTCGTAGCAAGTATGTAAGAGAAACATCATAATGATTATGCATGCAAGTAAAGCTTACTTCCAAAAGTATACTACACCACAAAAAATATTGAAGTAAGCTGGGGAAAGCAAGCTA
Source organism: Hemerocallis citrina (assembly GCA_017893485.1). Lineage (NCBI taxonomy): Eukaryota > Viridiplantae > Streptophyta > Magnoliopsida > Asparagales > Asphodelaceae > Hemerocallis > Hemerocallis citrina. The sequence goes on from CM030362.1 coordinate 115,809,980, forward strand.
GCTGCAACATAATAATTTTGAGAAGTTTGTGAAAAGGAATACTGAACTACAAGGAGTTCTTTTTCTATTCATCTTGGGTGTCTGTGTGTGTTGTGGGGTGGAGTCATCCTAGCTTGAAAGCAATCAAAACTAAAGTCTATTGTAATAATCTGTTGTAAGGTAAGAAAAAGGAAGAATTTGAAATTGGATGATTTGAATTTACAAAACTTAGTGCGTGTTTGCATAATTTACAAAACTTGAACACCTTAACTTACAGCAAAATATAGACAAAGTGAATGAAACATTCTGAAGGATACACTCTTACTAGCAACTGAACCGTTCAACCATGCAACAACTAGAAGGTTGCTCATTGAGGATGCATCCATAGTTATTTTAGAGAGTTTATAAAGTAATGGATTTTGCAGCAATGAAAAGAACAAAAAAAATCAAAGGTTCAACTTCAACCTCGCTTTTCTAGTGCATCTCTTATACTTTCTTCTCCATTCCCTTCACTAGGGAGGTATCTCGTCCTACCAACATATGAAACTATACTGCTAGTTCAAGAATAAAACTTAAATCATATAGCTGAAATGCTTGTCATTCTCATAAGTCATAGATGCTTGCTTTTATAGAATTTATAAGCAATACTTGTAGACAGGAAGTTCTTAGTATTTTCTTCACAAACACAAATCTTCCTTCCAATCTAATGATTATGAAAACCAATGAGCAACTAAAAATAATGTTAAGATGTATGAGAGTATACCATTCTAAAAGTTAAGATAGCAAATGAGCCATCCATAAGATATATGCAGCTTGGATGGATCATATCTAAGGGACATTGATTCGGGAAGGTTTCAACAAGTGCAACAGGGACTAAGAAGTGCACAATATAGAAATGAGAATCATAGTTGATAGAGCTACGAGAAACAGTGGGTATGTTCAAGGAAAAACTGGCTCAGGTAGTCATAAAGAATCTTATAGCAGAAATTTAATATATAAGATGGATGTCAACAACCAAATGAGGTATTTGAACCACCCAAAGTTCTAGGAATATGGGTTTAAGCTTTGCTGTAACCGGAGGTCGATGAATTTATAATTAGGTATTTTGGTAACAGAGAGGCGAAAGCCTTAGTAGTGGTAATAATTTTCAAAGCCGATAAAGGGTAAGCTTAGAACAAACTTGAACAAGGAGCTCCCAATTATCCTCTCCCTTACCAAGTTATGTCGGGTAGTTGATTTCATATCTTCTTTTCAGCAAAAAGGAAACTATATGAAAACACCAATGCAAGAGAGATGGGCTATAAAAACGACGATGATAAACCACTACGAGACCCCCAAAAAAGTTGGCTTACATCACTAGCAGTAACAAAATTCGTCAATTCCCTCCCCAACAATGTAGCTTGGTTTCGCCGTACCACATACATCTTGGTCTATATTCTCCGTCCATGTCATACTAATAGTTGCGCACTTCTGGCTAAAACCATGTTCAATCTCCAACACTTGCCAAAACCCCTAATCTCATTATTACAAACCATCCTTAACTTCCACTAAAGAATCCCAATAATAGTACGTTAGACAAAATTGGAGCATATACACAACCTGTTCACATAAATTCATATAATCCCAAATCACAGACTTGTGCATGATTTACTAATACTACATGATTATCGCATACAATAATCAAGAATTATGAGATTGAATAAATAGATACATAAATTATTAAAAAAGGGGCACCTTTCGGAGAGTTGGTGGCCGACTTGGTAACCGATGGCCTCGATACGGCGAGCGGCGAGTTCCGGTTTGGATGCGTAGAAGCGGCTCGAGTACAGCGTCACCATCTCCATCATCAACACATCCACGCAGCTCTCTGCGACTTCTCGACCCATTGTTTCCGATTTCTAGTCTCCCCTTCTTCTTCTTGTTCTTCTTCTTCCCCAATTCTAAGTTGAGCGAGATCTAGAGTTGGGGAATATTTCTCAGGCGCCCTCCTTTGCCAGTTTTTTTTTTCTTTCCCTCCTATGAATGTAAGTATACACTTTTAGTCACCACCCCTGATGATTATTATTATTATTATTATTATTATTATTTTTGGTGGAGGGTGGGAAACTAATCTCCTAATCTCCTAGGGTAATGCTACACCTACAACCTATTCTTACAACTTTTTTTTACAATCTTAGGTGGCACAACTTCATTGGAATGTATTGTAAAGTAGGTGGAAGTGGATTGTACACATCTCCAATGAGATTGGGACACCTAAGGTTATAAGGTTGTAAAGGTTGTAGGTGTAGCATTACCCATCTCCTAATAATCTCTAATCTAATATTATCTATCTAATATTATAATGGGTGAAGGCCTTAGTGTCATTTGAAAATGTTTGTCATTTTGTCAACACGTGCAGCGCACGTGTTGGTAGATTTTTTTTTTTGTTGTTGTCCTTTTCATTTCCCCTCTCCATTTTCTCCACGTGCAACGCACGTATATAATACTAGTCTACTATTATAATGGGAGAAGGGGTTAGTGTCATTTGTCATTTTGTCATTCTACCAACATGCGTAACGCGCACGCACATGACTAATATATAGTAGGTTTCCGATTCAAATCCTTCCTACGTCAGAGTTTTTATTTTTATTTTTTGAAATTATTAAAACATACAACGCACGTGTAAATTACTAGTAATTAGAAGTGCTATGCATTTTAAAAAAAATGGGCAGCCTTCAGCGAGTAAATTATATTGAGTTAATTTGCATACATTTTTTAATTTTATTTATTTTTTTTTATCGAAGAGGGTAAAGATGTTTCAGATAATATGATTACCTACTTGAGAATATAAAATAATTTTTCGAAGGTATGCAAATACACAAATGCTACGCGTATATCAAATTTTACCATAAACTTATCCAACCGCTGGAAGACAAACAAAAAAAAATTAAAATATTATATAAATCTTGTCTTTTAGTGATTGAGGATATATATGAAGTAAAAATTGAGGACAATAAAAAGAAACAAACAGATGGATGAAAGAATTGTGGTTTTTCATTGTATTATTGAAATATGATGTTATGATATAAAAGATAGTTAGCTAGTGGACAGTCTGACCACTTTTACTCGAAATTCGATTCAAGGTTTTTTTTTTTCCACATTTTTTCCTTCAAGTTTACAATGAAAAGGTAAATAAAAAACCTATCGTACGTTTATAGAACTATGCATCGGTAGTTTATTTTTATACAAGACACTTAAGGTGGTATCATGATTAAGGTAAGAGTAATGCTTTAGCCACTACCAATTTCACTACCATTTTCTTCACTACCTTATGTGGTATATTCCTATTGGAGAGTTCTCCCACCTACTCTATCATCCTCTATCTATTGGAGTGTGCCACCTAAGGTAGTGAAGAGAAATGTACTGAAATTGGTAGTGGCTCTAGCATTACTCTTAAGGTAAATAGAGTAATGGAGCATGTCAAAGAGAGGGTTGCCTTTCTTTGCTTGATTTTTTCGGTAATGGTAAGTCATGCATGTTAGAAAGATATGCTTAGTGGAGGTTAATGCACAAGCAAGTTTGGTAAAGTTGTTGAGATTAGTTTCCAGTTTGTCAAGTCAATTACTCCTAAATGTTAGGAGCTAGCTAACTGTTTCAGTTAGAACTTTTACTTTTTCTCAGATGACTAGTTCTTGAGTTTGTTAATCACCACACAGTTAGAGGAAGACGTGATTGCACTTATCTTTCTGTTTTTCAGTTGCAAAAGGGCTTATTTAAGCTGATCCTTTTAGTTGAATAAGATGTAGAATCACCAAATTGTGAGAGCTTTCAGTAATAAGATTTTGATACACCAACAAGTGGTTCTAGATGTAGACGTGTTTGGGAAAGCATCTAAAGAGGATGTCTTTGCGATGGGATCTGTATTGAAGTGTTTTGAGGCGTGGTCTGGAATGAAGGTCAATTTCAACAAGAGTTGTGTCATTCAGCTGAGCGAGCAATGTTCCATCCCCATTTCAACGATCCAACAGTTGTTAGGATGCAACGGAGGAGAGTACCCACTTAAGTATCTTGGGATTCCCATCAGACCAGGGAGACTAGCGAAGGACGATTGGCAAACACTTATTGATAGGATCGAGAGAAGGCTTGCAGGGTGGAAAGGGCAGTTCCTTATGTTGGGAGGTAGGATCACTCTGCTGAACGCAGTTATCAACAGTATTCCCATTTATCTGATGTCTATTTACGAATTACCGACATGGGTAATTCATAGGATAGACAGATTAAGAAGGAGATTTCTATGGAAAGGAACAAGCGAGGGAGGGAGAGGGATTCATCTAGTTAGCTGGGGTAGGGTCTGCAAAAGGAAGGAATTCGGAGGTCTGGGTATTATTAATCTCAGAGACATGAATAAGGCTCTTCTTAGTAAATGGTGGTGGAAGATGGCTATTCAACGTAATAATTGGTGGTGTAAGTCACTTATTAATTATAGGGTAAGGAGGAAGTTCAGGTTCGGGGGGAAGAGCATCCTTTGTAGAAAATCATTCTTTTGGAAAGGGATTTACAGAATGGGAGATGTTTACCACAGCAATACTATTTGCAGGGTGAAAGATGGAAAGAAAACCAGATTTTGGAAAGACAAGTGGTGTGGGAGTAATTCGCTTATGAGCCTTTTTCCAGCAGCAGCAGAAGCAGTTCTGAATACTGATTCGTTGGTCTCGGATGTATGGAAGAACTCGAAATTGAGACTTGAGGTAAAGGAGACACTTGAACAGGTGGAGATCGATCAATTGCAAATGGTTAATAATTTCGTTCGGATTGAAGGGAATTACACCCAACAGACGGAAGACGACAGAAGATGGATGCTGGAGGCCAGCGGGAATTTCTCAGTTTCTTCGCTTTACAAAAGGCTTAATGATGGTGGTATTAGAAACGACACAACGGAGGTGATCTGGGGAATTAGCGCTCCTCCGAGAGTTAAAGTGTTTCTCTGGCTAGTGGAGAACGATGCAATTCTATCAACGGTTAATTTGAGAAAGCGGGGAATTGTGGATAGTGGGCTATGCGCTACCTGTTTGTCCATGGATGAAGATTCGAACCATATTTTTTTCAATTGCCATAGAGCTAGATGGGTATGGGGGGAAGTGTGTTCATCATTAGGGGAGTCACAGCACCCGGGGTCGAGTGCAGAGGTTTGGGGGGTTCTTAGGAATAACAGGACTACAAAAGATAGTAGGCTAGAGTGGGAAATAGTTGGGGCATCCGTGATGTGGAACCTATGGCTAGACCGCAACGATTTCTGTTTTAATAGCGTCCGTCATTCATTATCTTCCTTGATGCAAAAAATTAAAAGTTGTCACTATGAATGGACAGGTCTCGGCAGAGCAAGGAAGAAGATGCGCCCAGGAGAGGGGACAGATTAGGCACCAAGCAGGGGGAAAGTTATCTTTTGGCAGAGTGTCCCACAGAGGGGGCCAATGTATTGGATGTTTATTATTTCATGTAGCTGATGTGATGATCGGGAAGTGTAGCCCGGACTGGGTGCTTTTGGTTATTATTAGCCTACGGGCTTTATGTATCTCTTATTTCTGTTTCGTTAAGTACTTTTTAATGAAGCGATGACTTCGGTCATCTTTTTAATCAAAAAAAAAAACAAGTGGTATCAGAGCCCCACACCAGAGGCCTGCCCAAGAGTGAGTAGAGAAAGTTTGAGAGAAACACTGTGTGAGGAAAACACTGTGAGTTTGAGTGATAGACGAGTGCTTTGTGAGGAAAAGAATCTGTTGGTGAAAGATGTCAACTGCAGATAAAATTCTTCGGTCACCTCTATTCCCATATTCGAGGGGTATTATGATCAGTGGTCCATGCTGAGGGAAAATTTCATCAGATCAAAGGAGATGTGGAGCCTTGTCGAAGAAGGAATCCCAACACTTGTTCAGGAAGTAGCTGCGTCGGAGGCACAACGCAGAACTGTGGAGGAGGCAAAGTTGAAGGATCTCAAAGTGAACAATTTTCTCTTTCAAGCAATTAACAGGGAAATTATGGATACGATCCTTGACAAAGGGACCTCCAAAGCAATTTGGGACTCCATGAAACAGAAATACCACAAAACAACTAAGGCAAGGCGTGCACAGCTCCAAGCACTGAGAAGAGAGTTTGAGCTGCTGGGAATGAAAGAAGGAGAGAAGGTTGATAGCTACTTTGTAAGAACCTTGACTGTGGTAAACAAGATGAAGGCAAATGGCGAGAATATGGAGCAGAGAGTGGTGATCGAGAAAATTCTTCGATCAATGACCTCAAAGTTCAACTATGTAGTGTGTTCGATCGAGGAGTCGAATGATCTCTCCACAATGAGCATTGATGAGCTCCGTGGAAGTCTGTTAGTGCTTGAACCACATCTGCAAGGGTTCAAAGAAGACGAACAGGCTCTGAAGATCACATATGAAGATAGGGCTGGAGGAGGCAGAGGTCGTGGAGTATCTCGAGGAGGAATGAGAGGCAGAGGAAGAGGAAGACAGTCTTACAATAAAGCTCTCATCGAATGCTTCAAGTGTCACAAACAGTGACACTATCAATATGAGTGTCCTGATTGGGAGAAAGCTGCTAATTATGTCGAGTTGGATGAAAAGGAAGAGTTGTTGTTAATATCACATGTGGAGATGAATAATGCAGAAAGAGAGGGAGTTTGGTTCCTTGATTCAGGTTGCTCAAATCACATGACGGGAAATAGAAGATGGTTTGTGAGTTTTGATGATCAATTGAACACTTTGTAAAGCTGGGGAACAATGCAAGAATGCCGGTCACGGGAAAAGGGAGCATCCGGCTTGAGATTGAAGGAACAACATAGGTGGTGAGTGATGTTTACTATCTACCTGAGCTCAAAAATAATTTGTTGAGCATAGGTCAGCTGCAAGAGAAGGGATTTGCAATTCTAATTCGAGATGGGGCTTGCAAGATTTTTCATCCGAGAAGGAGCCTTATAATGCACACCATGATGACCACCAATAGAATGTTCGTGCTGATGGCAAAGAGTGTGACACATTCCTCAACATGCTTTCAAATCACTGCAGAAGAAGTCACTGAGTTATGGCATCACAGGTTCAGTCACTTAAACTATAGAAGCTTGAGTAAATTGCAAAGCAAGCAGATGGTTAAGGGGCTACCTCAGCTCAAGACAATCAGTAAGGTGTGTACTGTGTGTCACAAAGGAAAGCAACATCGTGAGGCCATTCCAAAGAAAGCACAGTGGAGAGCTACAAAGAAGCTTCAGTTGGTACATGCAGATTTATGTAGGCCTATCACTCTTATCTCGAACAGTGAAAAGAGGTATATACTAAGTTTCACTAATGACTATACTAGGAAGACCTGGCTTTACTTCTTAGCTGAGAGGAGTGAAACTTTTTCATTGTTCAAGAATTTTAAGAGTCTTGTTGAAAAAGAGATTGGGAATGCTATTTGTTGTTTGAGAACTGATAGGGGTGGAGAGTTTACCTCTAAAGAATTTAATGAGTTCTGCAGCACTCATGGTATAAACAGGCAGCTGACAACGGCCTACACACCGCAGCAAAACAAAGTTGCTGAGCGTAAGAATCGAACTGTGTTGAACATGGTTCGATGCTTACTCATTGAGAAGTAAACGTCGAAGTTGTTTTGAGCAGAGGCAGCTAGATGGACATTCCATATACTTAACAGAAGTCCCACTAGTTCAGTGAAAGACAAAAATTCCGAGGAAAGTTGGAGCGGACGCAAGCCAAGTGTGGAAGCATTTCAAAGTTTTCGGGTGCATTTGTAAGCCCTATTTTCAGATTATATTGTATTTTGTATTCTTTTGATTATTGTATTTGAATTCAATTATTATAGTGTATTTTGTCTTTTCTTAGGTTCTTTTGTTCTCTCTTGATCAATCTGTGTTCATTTGGTTAGATCCTGTTCTCTTTACAAATTTTACTCTTTCTATTTTGAGTTTGATTTGTTCTCTTTTGTATTCGTCTCATCTCATTGCATTTGTTTGTCTCTTTTTGGAGTCAAAACCATTACCCAGAACCCACATAATCTCAACCTAAAACCCTAATTCTTGATCCCATATAAATAATCCCATTAAACCCTAATAATTTATTTTCTCACTCTCACTTCCGCCGTTACCCTCTTTCCCTCTCCCCGATACCCTACTCTTTCTCTGTTTTCGCTGAACCCAAACCCAACAGCAACACCACCCTACCCTCGTCGCTACTCCGATCGCCCTTCACCACTATCACCGCCCTCATCATCGTCTCCATCCCCTCGTCACCATCTCATTGTCATTGTCCCCATCGTCCTCGCCATCCCATCACCGAAACCCATTCACCGAAAGCTTCACCATTGCTGTAACTTCTTCACCGTCGCCCTAACCCATCTCCGTGCACCCCCATTGCCCTCGTCGTCTCTCGCCACTCCATCGGAGTCCCTTAGCATTGTCGTCGAGTCCCGGAGTCGCGTTCGCCGTCGTCTCTCTGTTTTCCACCGCAAAACAGAGTTCGCCGGAGTTTTCGTCGTGGTTGCTGTCGCCGTCGTCGCTTCCCAACCGTGGTGCCGACACCGCTTCGCCCCCGCCCTATCGCAGTCGCTGTCGGAGATGCCGTCTCTCTCTCTCTCTCCCCTTGCCAAAGAAGACGACCGCTGATTGGTCGGATCCGCTGTCCCGTGTTCGGCCACATCAGATCCCCCACTCGTTGTCCCGTGCTTGGACCGGATCCGGTGTGAGGAAGAGTTGCTATTGGCTCAATTTGGTGTTCTGTGTTTTGGGCGCACTAGATCCCATTTTGCCGTTCTGTGTTCTGTCCCGATCCGGTGTGGAGTTTTGCTCTTGGTTTTTGCTGTCGTTGTTGATTTCTTCGCACGTGTTTTGGGGAGATTTCGCCTGGGATTTTGATCCCGTTATTCCTATTTAATTATATCTGTAATATTACAGGCAAGTATCTTCTTGAACCATTTTTATTATTTGTGTTCAAGATTATTTGATCTCCTGCAAGTAGATCCGTCCATTTTGTTACCAAAAACTATTTTTGACAATTCCGTTAAGATTATCGAGGGTTTACATGAGCTAACCCGACATACTCTTAACATCGTGCAATCTCTTTGATCTTAAACCCAGTCCCCATTGTTTTATGCATCTGCACATTTAAATAACTAGATTCATGCATAGGACTGCTTGATAAATTGGACATTGAAATTGTATGTGCTAAATTGAAGTTCTCGATGAATTGACACCATGACTGTGATAATTGTATCTTAAACCTTAGAAATTTGCATGTTGACACCTAGGATTGCTTTGATTACCAATTTGCATGCTATATGTGATCGTATGATCTATTTGTTATCTTTTTATGTTAAGTTGATTTCAGGACTGCTGTATGTTTCACTTTGAATCAGATTTTTAGCCATGCTAATGACATAATTTGAAAGAACTTACTGAACATAAAATGTAGCCCTTGATGTCTAGATAATTTTTCCCTAGTCTGGGTTTAAATTCCAATTTGTCATCTGTTAGATATCATCACTTTACTGCAACTGTGTTAGCAATTCCAGATTCATAATTTCATGCGTATCCTGTTGTTGCTTATTTTATTTGACCCTGTTAATAGTAAATGAAAAATATGAAATAAATTAGGCTGGACTCAGACATGTATATCTACTTCCTTGAATTTTTGTATATTTTATTAATGAGTTCTCTGACCCAAAACAATTAGTTGAACAGAACCTACTGCATGTTGACTGAACATAAAATCTGATTAGAATAGAGTTTTCACCCTAGTTCCTGTGTCTTTTATATGCCTTAATTATACTCGCTGGAACCGTGTGGAAGTCTACTTTCCAGATCTTCTGGCGGATTCAGATTTACTATTGTGTAGTGACCATAATCCATGTTTTTGTACAGCAAGGTCATGCTGTCCTGATTTGCGAAATGTGTTTATATGATGTGTTTGCTTCATACTTTGTCTGCAGAGCATAGAATTAGTCACACATAGTAATATACAATATTGACACCCTCTTGCATGCTCACATAGGATGAAAATAAACTATTAACAAGCCGGGGTATTATGGGTAGACTTGGCAGTGAATAATTGAGAAATGTACTCGGTAAGGCCTTCTCGCATGCACGAATACTTGACATAGGTAGAGGAGTATTGATTGCAATGATTGATTGATGATTCTTATACGTAAATTATTGTTACCAATGCCGAGTACACGAACCGTAAATTTACCATCGGTCTAAAACGATCACTGTGCTTGTACAGAACCTGTGGAATGTGATGCAGCAGTACGTACACTAGATAGATTAATAAAATACTTAACAACCTGCATACTTGATCTTGTATTGAACTTGACTTGACATCATGCATTTCATGTGTGATTATTGTACACCTTTGATATTATTGCCTGCTCTTTGTTTTGTTCTTTATCTTTGACCATGTTCATTTCCTTTGATATTCATGCTTTCCTATTATCCTTTGTATTCTCTACTTGCCGCCCACAACTTGCTTTAAGGGCACTATTTTCTTTCTTTTTAGATCAAGAATTTACAGGTACTGAAGGATATATTTCCGAAGGAATTGATGAGCAACGTTTCTAGAGTTAGAACCAGTCTCCGATGCATAGTTTTATTGTTGTTAGATTTATTTTTCTGAACATTGTTATAACTTGTACTTTGTTTTGGGTTCTATGACCCGTAGTTTGTTTTGATCCCAGATGTTGGAATTTATACTATTAGTTTATTTCATTATTATTAGAACTTTATCATTGATTCATGTGGTTATATCTCTTGCGTGGTTGTATTTTATTGTTCTTATTGCTGAGTTAGTCTGGTACAGCTTATGGATGGTATTTATATTATTCGCTGGGCCTACGTTACGTACTTGTATTCCGTATTTTGAGAAGCGGGGGCGTGACAACATTGCTCATGTTCATATCTCTGATCACAAGAGAGTCAAGCTAGATGAGAAAAGCCACAATGCGTGTTCCTTGGAGTGAGCGAAGAATCAAAAGCTTACAGACTTTATTATCCGGTTGCTGAGAAGGTGATCACAAGCAAAGATGTTGTGTTTGAAGAAGACAAAAGCTGGGATTGGAGGAGGAGCATTGAGTAGAAAAAATTAACCACCTGCATTGGGGAGATGAAGATGATAGCATACTGAGTGACTATGAGGAAGAAGAGACTGAAGCTGAAATAGAGCAACAAGAAGCCTCAGAGCAGCAAGAAGGGGTCACTGAGTTCGGTGAAACATCAAGAGAAGCTTCTTTAAGACCAACTGAAGAAGGCACACCGGCTAAGAGTTAGAAGAGCACCGAGCTGGATGAATGACTATCCTAGTGGGGAAGGCTTGTCCGAGGGTGAAGAGGCAAAAAACATAGTTCTATTTATGTCTCATGATGATCCATTATGATATGAGGATGCAGTGAGAGAAGAAAAGTGGAGAGCAGCAATGGATATGGAAATTGCAGCCATAGAAAGAAACGAGACATGGGAGCTGGTGGATTTGCCAAAAGGGACAAAGACAATCGGCGTCAAATGGGTCTTCAAAACCAAGCTCAATGAAAGTGGGGAAGTTGACAAATGCAAAGCACGCTTGGTGGCCAAAGGATATGCACAGTAGTATGGGATAAACTATCATGAAGTGTTTGCACCAGTGGCACGTTGGGATACTATATGCATGATATTAGCACTAGTAGCACAAAAGGAATGGCAAGTGTTTCAACTAGATGTGAAGAGCGCGTTCCTGCACAGAGAGTTGAAAGAAGCCGTATATGTAGAGCAGCCTGAAGGGTACGTTCGAAAAGGGAATGAGCAAAAAGTTTGCAAGCTTAAAAGGGCCCTTTATGGACTAAAACAAGCCCCTAGGTCTTGGTATAGCCGAATCGAGGAGTATTTTGTCAGTGAGGACTTTGAAAAGTGTGGATATGAGCATACTTTATTCACCAAAACTGAAGATGGAGGAGGGATTCTTGTGGTAAGCTTGTACGTGGATGATCTTATATTTACAGGAAATAATGTCGAGATGTGCAGGAATTTCAAGAAGTTTATGCAACATGAGTTCGACATGACTGATTTAGGGGTGATGAAGTACTTTCTTGGAGTCGAGGTTCAGCAGAATTCAGAAGGCATTCACTTGAGTCAAAAGAAGTATGTCACAGATGTGCTTGACAAATTTGGAATGGGAAGCTGTAACCCGGTCAACAACCCCACTGTGCCTGGGACAAAGTTATCAAAAGAGGAAGGAGGAGCTGAAGTGAATTCAACAGCCTACAAGCAGTTAATCAGTAGCCTTATGTACTTAACAGTCACTAGGCCGGATGTGATGTATGTCGTCTATTATCTGAGCAGGTTCATGGCCAGCCCTAAAGAAGCACATATATTGGCGGCAAAAAGAGTACTCAGGTACTTGAAAGGAACCATGGAATTGGGTGTATTCTACAAAAGAAGAGCTGGAGATGGTTTGAAGGCCTACACCGATAGTGACTATGCAAGTGATTTAGACGGTGGAAGAAGCACATTCGGGTATGCTATCTTAATGAGTGAAGGGGCAGTTACATGGAGCTCGAAGAAGCAGTCAGTGGTGACACTCTCTACGACCGAAGCTGAGTACGTGGCAACATGTACCTGTGCATGTCAAGCTGTTTGGATGAGCAGAGTGCTTAGCAATCTCAATCAGTCACAATGTGAGTGTGTTCGTATCCTTTGTGACAATAGCTCCTTAATTAAGCTATCAAGGAATCCAATACTTCATGGCAGAATGAAGCACATTCATGTAAGGTTTCATTTTCTACGTGATCTTACAAAGGAAGGGACTATAGAGTTGGTACATTGTGGCTCAGATGATCATATTGCAGACATAATGACTAAACCGTTGAAGCTGGAAACCTTTGTGAAGCTACGAGGGTTACTTGGAGTTCGAGCAAGAGCAGAAGTAAACTGAGATGTTCTCAACCATCTCAGTTTAGGGGAGGATTGTTAGAAAGACATGCTTATTGGAGGTGAATGCACAAGCAAGTTTGGTAAAGTTATTGAGATTTGTTTGCAGTTGGTTAAGTCAATAACTCCTAAGTGTTAGGAGCTAGCTGATTGTTTCAGTTAGAACTTTTACTTTTTCTCAGATGACTAGTTCTTGAGTTTGTTAATCACCAGGCAGTTAGAGGAAGACGTGGTTGCACTTATCTTTCTGTTTTTCAGTTGTTAAAGGCTTATTTAAGCTGATCCTTTTAGTTGAATAAGATGTAGAATCATTCACCAAATTGTGAGAGCTTTCAGTATTAAGGTTTTGATACACCAATAATGCTGACCATGAATGAATGTAGGTGCACGAAACATGTGTAAGGTTGCGACATGTAAACGTCGACAACGAACAGTAACAAAGTCATTTAGAATTGTTCATCTGACAAAGCTGCAATAATTAAGTTGACTCAAAATTAGGACATCTCTTGCGGTGGGTGGAGCAACCAATATTAATTGGATTGACAAACTTTATATAAATGATGTATGTAGGGCTGCAAACGAACTGAGCTACTCGGCTCAAGCTCGGTCAAAGTTCGACTCGAGACGAGCTCAAGCCGAAGTACTCAAAAATTGAGCTCGAGAACTTAACGAGCCGAGCTCGAGCTTGGACTTTTTGTGATTTTAGGCTAAGCAAGCGAGCTACTCAGCTTGAACTCGATCAAAGCTCGGCTCGAGACGAGCTCGAGCCTAGCTTGAAACTGAGCTCGATTCCTTAACGAGCCGAGCTTGAGCCTCAAAATACTCGGCTCGTTTGCAGCCCTATATGTATGTGTTTTAGATGATGTTAAAATATATACGTTTCAAATAGGATAGCTGATGAATGGGGTGTTGACTGTACAAGGATATTCAATCTCTTTTTAGTGACTTCGACTATCATAAAATTAAGAGGTGGTTTGGATGGTTGAAAATCAATTCCCACACAGTGCTGGTAACACGAATCCAATAAAATATTTACAAATACTTTGTTTTGTTTGTAGGTAGATGTAATGTAGCTAATTTTTTTGACAAGGGATCCATTGAGTTTTTTAAAAGAGCAAATGAGCACATTGAGTTGGTGATGAGTGAAAATGAAGAGAGAATAATAAACTTTTCCATTTATAAAAACGAGAAATGACAATAATATATTTAAAAATTCAATGAATAATGTTGCACATGAGTTTTCCTTCTCATTCACTTGAAAACAAACTAGTCTAAAGGGGGTCGACAGACACCACTATTATGTCAGTGAGGGAAATAGAAATCAAGCTATTTTACAACCAACAAAGCTCTCAACAGTACTCCCTCTAGGAATTTATTATCCAATAGTGGATTTGCTAGAAAACAAACCCCCCCAAGTAATTGTCTCCCTGTAAAAAAAATAAATCAATTGTATTACAAGTGATACACTCAGAATAGGGTTGACAAATGGGTCGACCGGACCGGGTCGAACCCACCCGGGTTAGAACCCAACTAGGCCGGATTTGGATCGGGTCTGAGTGGCAACCGGACCGGGTCGGGCCGGGTCGGAATTGCAAAAACTCGACCCGCCCAACCCGCGAACCCATTCGGGTCCAACCCGGGTCGGGCCGCAGGTTGGTCCGTCTATGTTTTTTAAACTTTATTTTTTTTAATAATAATAAAAAAGAAATAATAATAATAAGAATCAAAGAGTGAAATTGCCAAAAAAAATGTATATATTATTAATATAATTTCAACTTATACAAGTTTCCCAATTTGTAATAAGAAATAAAAATTTTCTACAAATTTGTTTTATACAATAACAAATTTCTTCGATACAATTTCAATTATCTTCATTTATCCAAATTTTTTATAACAAACAAAGTGTTTATACATTTTTTTATACATTTACAATTTTCTTCAATTTGTTATTGTTGTTGTTGGTCTGCAATTCTTCATGTTGGTTGCTATTGTTGTTGTTGTTGTTGTTCTTGCGGCGAGTTGCTTCCACTTGTAGGCGTGTCGAACCCTACTCCTTGAGTCCTATCTTCGGCCTTCATCCAGTCTTCCGTACAGACGGGCATCTCCAATGATTGGGGCTTCAAGCGATTCCTGTAATCGGTTAGAACTCTGCCACTTGTAGAAAATGCACTTTCTGAAAAAACTGTAGAGACAGGAGGAGTTAGTAGATCTTTAGCCATATATTTAAGAACACTATAAATATGTTCATAGTCTTTTCACCATTATAAAATATCTAGTAAAGAAGTAAAACTTTCAGAATCTTGTTAATTATACTAATGTAATTCATTTGGTTGATTAATCCTAGCTTTTTTGATTGAATTTTTGCAAGTAAATTAAATGTGGCATCATCTAATTTATTCTTACCCTTACCTGTAGAAGTAGCAGAAGAAAAAGTAACTAAAGTAGTAATACTACTAGATGAAAAACTTCTACAATAAAAATCATACAAGTTATTTAATGTCGCTTCAAATTTAGCTAAAAATGTTTCCAAATCAATTTCAGAATCTTCTTCCCCACATAAATTAAAAAACATTTCAATCAAACTCTTCGTACCTTCTAATTTGATACGAGGATCCATTACATTAGCAGTACAATACAACATAGGAGGAGGATTAAAATACTTCAAAAATTTGGTGTATGCAGGTTTCACAATATGACCAATAAAAGCATCATCGATCATTTCTTTGAAAATTTGCTTCATAGTAATTATTGAAATAAAAAAACTACTAGAAGTAGATTCATAAGATTTTGAAATTTTGAAAGTTGCGGTTTTAAAAGGTTCTAAAAATTTTAACAAAGATTTGGCATATAACCAAGCTTGGAGAGTCATTTCAAAATTTGGCATATTTTTTGCCATACAAAATCATTTATACATGCTTTATATTCAGTAACAACATGTAGCAAATTAAAATTAGAGTTCTATCGGTGTTTAACATCTTTGAAAATTTTCTAAAATGTACATTTTAAGCCTACACCAAGCTTTCCATTCTTGAAATATAGGGCTACTTAATGCAATAAAATGTACACAATTTCTAATGTTAACTATATATAGTTCGGCTATTTTTAATGCATCGTGAACACATAAATTTAAAATATGACATGTACATCTAACATGAAAAATATTATCAGATGGAGGATTTAATGCGGGTTTTAGTATACTAATTGATGCATTGTTGTTAGATGCATTATCAAAACTTATACACATAGTTTTATCACGAATATGAAAAACATTACAAATTTCTAAAATATGATTTGCAAGTTCATTACCACTATGGGGATAAGGCAACGCGGCAAGTGATATGATACTTTTTTGAATAATCAAATCACTGTCAATCCAATGACAAGTTATTTCCATCATTGAAATATTGTTGCAACCCGTCCAACAATCGAAAGTTAAAGAAACTCTACAAGTTAAAGTCCATAAAATGGCAATCCAAACTTCTCTCATTTCATTGTACATTTTAAAACAATCAGATTTGCAAGTATTCCTAGGGATTCTTTTAAAATGGGGGTTTAATGCGGTTTGATTAAAAGTTTCTAAGTCCCTACTCTCGAAATAGGAAAATGGCAACTCTTCCTTGATTACTAGTCGGGTCATTTCTCGACGAATAAGTTCGAGATCATAAGAATGGCTATCAACTACACCTATCCTAGGGTGAATTTTTGGTTGGTCGGGTAGGTCTACAAGAAGTTTTTTGTATACAATTTGGATGTGTCGTTTTATTGTATCCGTCCCCTCACCATTCTTCCATTTGTATGACTTCGAACATATTTTACAAATTTTTATACCTACACCCGGATTTACTTCGTCCGGAATATAATCATAAAATTTGTGTCAATCACTAGTTTTCCCTCTAGTTTTCCTACTACTACCCGGTTGTGTTGTTTCAGTTGCTTGTGTTTGTAGTTCTTCTTCTATGTCTATGTCTCCTACAAACTCATCGTGTGTACCAATGTGTTCGTTCATATGGTACTCTTCGGTGGGCCCCATTTGTGGGACAATTGGAGGCCTACGAGAAGTGCCGGTGGAATCTTGTCCACTTTGGCTACGGCCGCTGCCTCATTATCTAGATATGTTGATATAGTAGTGTATGTCAAAAATTTAAATACAATCTAGGCGAGATAAGTTTTTAAAAAAAATCTACAAAACAATAGGAGGATTGAGAGAGAGAAGATCAAAAAACCAATAAACAAATATGATACAATAAATTTACACTATAAAAAAATTATCAAGACAATAAAAGGGTTGTGAAATTTTGATACCGTACTTCACGGATACTCGTATATAGAATGAGAACGAAAATAAAAGTAGAAGTAGAAGTAGAAATCTGAACTCATATATAGAAAGAAAGATAGCTTCTTTGTTGGAGCCTTGGAGGAGTTGAAGACTTGAAGTAAACGTAGTTGAATGTTGAATTTGATACGATCATAATTTGTCGCTTCTATGTTGTATGGCTTTTTTGTTGACACAATTTAAAAGAACTGAGATTGAATTGAGTAGGAGTAGTACTGAGAGGAAGAGAATAAGGTGTGAATTTTTTAGAGTGGTTTAACAGGTATTTATAGGGGGAGAAGAAAAAAAAGAAAAAAATACAAAAAAAAAATAAAAAATACTAGAACAGAGTCGTTGCTGTGTTTTCGTCCGTTGGACTCGCAGGTCAAACGTTTGACCTATACGGGTCAAACGGTTCGAAACCCGCGGGTCGACCCATGGTTGGTGGGCAGGTTGACTACTGTTCACCGGGTTGGCAGGCCGGGTTCAACGGTTTGGAAATCCATATTACTCGACCCGGGTCGACCCGGACCCGAACCGTATATTCATGGGTCGGGTTTGACGAGCGGGTCGCGGGCGGGTCGCAGGTTAGCCCAGCCCGGTTGCCATCCCTAACTCAGAAAGACAAAAGTTGGAAAAAGCTAAGGGTGTTATCTCTCGAGTGATTGTTAGTAAATGACCCACTTCTAATATTTATTTATCAAAGCAACTCACTTTTCAAAACCAATTAAACCCACTTTCAGAAAATATTACTTCCAACTGACTCTATTAATATAAAAATCTAAAATATAAATTTTCTATATAACCCTACTTTAGAAATTATAATTTATAATATCCTTTAACTTTATTAAAATTGGATATTTCACAGAAAGTATGAAAACTACAATTAAAAAATCTTTCAAAATTTAAGATAAGATGCATTGATAGAAGATTAACAAAAAAAACATATAACTGATAGGGAAATATCAGATTATTTATTAATAACAAGTAGAGTAACTGAGAAACTACTTAAGAAAATACAAAAAGAAATTGCATACAAAGTATTAGATTATAGGATCGAAGAAGCAAGCTAGTATTACCAACAACTATTATCATACAAGAAATTAAACTATAGAAAATAAGTTAGGATGGATAATCTTACAAAGAAATAACCATCAATGCTCGCATAAATTTATATAAACATTCAAAAAATTAGAAGAAAATTACCATGGTCCAGAATTTGTAGGAACTATAAGAAAAGATTTGAAAATCATAAATAAGAACATAAAAGAATTAAGTAGATGTATAACATAAAACACTGAAGAAGAGTTAGACATAACAAAAGAAGGAATGAAGGAGTTAGAAGTCATAACAAAACTTAATATAAACATTTTAGAATTAGAAGATTTAATGACAAATCTCAATTCAAAGGAAGTAGAGGAAGCCTTAAAAAATCTAGATATAACAAATGAAGAAATAAAAATGTATCAAGAAAAAGACAAGATTATAACAAAATCTACAGAAAATTTAATTAATATGTACGAATATTTAAGACCACCACCTAATAAAAGACCGTAAAACCTACCATAAAAATGACAAAGTAAAGAAAAAAGTAAGTTAGGGAAAGAAAAAGACCAAAGAAAACCCACAAAAAACTATGAAAAATGAATAACAGGAAATGACGAATTGCTATATCTAGATTGTGTAAAAGATGTAGATGAACAATAGAAAAATGGGTAGAAACATCCTTAATAGTAGGAATTAGACAATTCTAAGGAAATACATTTGAGAAATTTATAGAAGCAAATTTTATAGGAGTAGTAGCGAGATGATGGAATGGACTAACAGAAGAAGAAAGAAGTAATATAAGAATTCCAAAATCAATTGATGATAAAGGAACACAAGAAATTTCAACACAAAGAACCCTGTGATTAAAAGAAATAATCACAAATTATGAGAAAACAATAAGGACATAATTTAGTTTTCACAAAAAAAACAGAAGAACATAATATATATAAAAAGAACCAAGCAAGATGAAGACTACGCAATGTAGAAATTTGTGATATGTATTATTTTGATAACTATGCATGTAAATTCAGAAAATATTTTCAAGATAGTTATTACATAAAAGAAGAAAATGATTCAATCTTTGACTCATTTTTCCTAAAATTACCAGATCCATGAACTATAAACATATATAGTGCATATGTAAATGAAAAAGTAAAACTAGAAATAGATACTTTAAGGTATAGGATACAATTTGTAAAAGGTTATAGAGATAAAGTATGTCAAGAAGCTAAATCAACTATTAAATATTATAGAACATATAAACAAATAATTTGTTGTGATGAAACAAGACCAAATAATTGGGGATGTAATAATAACTATAATTATACAAAGAGACGTAAACACAAATTCCAAAAATATAAACCAAAATATAGAAAAATTTCTAAGATATATAAAAAACCCTATATAAGATATTTCAGAAGAATAAATAAAAACAAACAATATCCGAAAAATCCAAAGAAATATAATTGTTATATATGTGGAGAAGTATGGCATATATCACCAAATTGCCCTAAGAGAATGAAAAAAGAAAATGTAAAATACGTAGAAGAAATTGAAGAGATGAATAACATAAACTATGAACTCTTATAATATGAGGAAGACTAGTCAAAAATTAGTGAATATGTAATGGAAGAAGATAGTGGAATTAGTGAAGATGAAACAGAAAAATGTGAAATAAATATGATGAGAAAAATAACACAAATAGGAGAACAATTAGAAAGAGAAGAAAATAATGAAGAAGTAAGGAAAAGAATGAGTTTTGATATACAGAAATACGATAAAATAAGAGCAACCAAATTAGACATAAACCACAAAAGAGATATTTAAACTTCCAATATTTGAAAGAAAAAAGAATACCATCATAATACCCAGAAATAATGAACAACTTATAGACATTGAACAAGCCCAAAGAAAAAACCGTATTTTGTTACTTAATAACAGAAAGAATAATAAGACAAGGAATGAAAAAAATAAGTGAGAAAACCAGAAAAATATTAAGACACAGACATTTAGGAGCAGTGCAAATAATAATAAAAGCTTATTTTAATGAAGGAATAAATATACCCCTAGAAATATACCTAATGGATGATAGAATAATATCAAGTACATAAGATGCCTTAATAGAAATAATATAAGAAAACCTAATGTACCAAAACATAAAATTCACAATAAAACCTAATTTCTCTATAAGTATGGCAGAAAAAATAATGACAAAAGTTTAGTCATGTACCACAGATTATCAGGAATAAAAATAATAGAAAATAGTAAAGTTATGAGTATACAAATAAGAAATATTTGTGCTTTCACAAGTAAGCATGAAGTAAAAAACAGAAATACATATATTTTTAAGATAGAACCACTATTCAGAGAAATTATAAGATCCAAACCAACTACAGAAAACCTTAAAATGACTATACCAAATTATATAGAATTTGACTTTAATAAAGCAAAAGATATTGCAAAAGATTAGGCACCACAAATAATGTTCGGAAAGCGATCAATATCAATAAGAGACAAACAACAAGCATTGAAATTAATACCAATAATAAATACATTAGATATTCAAAATAATAATCAATTTAAAATAGAAATAGAATATTATGACGGTGGAAAATGAATAAACAAGTAGCTCTTGTAGATACAGGAGCTACTAATTCACATATCAAACAAACAATATAAAAACAACAAAATTAATATCATTAGAGAATCCATATTAATACTCAGACTATTATAATAATAGACATCTAACTGTCCATAAAATAGTATTGCCACTGAGGATAAATGGTAAAAAGGAAGTGCTATTATATATATATGTAGATCCAGAGCACAATGTTAATGTTATTAGAAACTGACTTCCTTACATCAGTATAACCTTACTCAATACAAGATGAAAAAATCACAATAACAGTGAACAATGAAAGCATGGTAATAAATAGAATATTATGTTAATGAATTCCTTAAGAGCAACAAAAAATACATTATACATACTTATAGAATTTGTCTACGAAGGATACAAATCAAGGAAATATCATAGTCTAATAGACATTGGAGCAGACACTAGCTTATGCCGTGAAAATATATTACCAAGATGAAAACAAGATTGAAATAATAAAAAATCGATAACTGGATTAACTGGACAAACCATCATACTTGATAGGTATCAACAGAATCTTACTATACGAATATGAAATTACATACTAAAAATACCAATAATGTAACAATTTGATGATATGAATAATGGTGTACCATTAGGAAATGACTTTTTCTAACAGTTCTATCATATAACTATATCACATAAATTAGTTATATTTACAACACCTTGTTAACACCATGCAATAGTAATTAGAATAACACAGCCTTATTCTAGAACATGCCTACCATATATCAGAGTTTCTTCAGCCTATCTTGGTGAATACAAATATTTATCAAATAAAACTAGAATACAACAAGTACAAGTAACAATTACACAAGAAATTTTACAACCACAACTAGAAGATCTCTATGGAGAAGATGCTTTAGCAAAAAGACACTTAAGTAAACTCACATCTCATATAGAACTAATAAATAAGAACAAAATAATAAAAATTAAACCCATTAGACATACTCAACAGATTTAGAAGAATTTAAAATATATATAAAGGAACTAATAGAAATTAGTTACATAAGAAAATTACAAAGTCCACATTCATCACCAGCATTCACAATAAGAAAACATTCACAAGAAAAAAAAGGAAAGTCTCGAATGGTTGTAAATTATAAAGAATTAAAAAAATACTAAAATATTTGGATAACCACTACCAGATATGCAGATACAACTAAACACAGTAAGAACAAGAAAAATATTTTCTAAATTTGATTGCAAATCAGGATTTTACCACGTAAAACTAACAAGAGCGTCAAAACAGTTAACATCATTTAATAAACCACAAGGATTTTATGAATGGAACTTATTACAATTTGTATTAAAAACACTCAAGGAGTATTTCAAGAATATGTGGATAAGATATTTGAGAAATACAGTAATTTTAAACCAGTATATGTATATGATATTCTAATAGGATCCGAAAACGAAGAACAACATAAAGAGTATTTACTAAAATTCATTGAAATAGTTAAAAATGCAGATATTATACTATTAAGAAAGAAAATAGAATTGTTCAAAACTGAGATAGAATTCTTAGGAACAAAATTATCACATAAAGGAATAAAACTATAGCCACATATAACAAAAAAATTAAAGATATTTCCTAATGTCCTAAAATAAGAAAGATAAGTACAAGTCATAATTGGACTACTAAATCAAATAAGATGATACATACCAAATTTATTAGCAAAAACGAATTGGTACAACAAAAATTAAAAAAAGTTTGTTATGTTTGGCCCCTAGACACTACATCAATCAGGTATATTTCACTTCTTTTACTTCCCGGTCGTACGGTTAATAAAAAGAGTTCATTAATGTAGTTAGGTGACTATGAACTAAAAGAAATAGGAATTGACCCCAGAGGATGAAGGAAAAACTTAAAATATTAATACAACAAACCTCAGAATTAAATAAGCTAAGATTACATGTTAAAGAATGTTCATAGATAATAGAAACAGACGCATGTGAAGATAATTGGGGAGCAGTATTAAAATTTATTAAAATAGATGAAAAAGATGAAAGACTAGCCAAGTATACTAGTGGATCATTCACACAGACCCAACAAAATTACCACATAAGTGAAAAATAACTATTAGCAATCTTAAAAGCTATAAAAAAGTATGAATGATTCATAATACATATAAAATTCACAGTAAGGACAGATAAAACATAAGCAAAGAGTTGGATTAACAAAATAATAGACCCAACTATAGCAAATAAAAGATTGATAAGATAACAAATGAAGTTAGCACATTATGACTTCTCAATAGAAAATATAAAAGGAAAAGATAACATTCTAGCAGATTTCATATCAAGAAACTAAAAATTTTGCTTTTACAGGATGGAAAGTAGAGTCCAGCAAATAGAACATGATAAAGTTTTTCTAAAGGAGATTGTGAAGCAATTAAAAGGAGCATTTAACCAATTACAGTTGCAAATATGTGGTTTTCAGAGTATATTTTACCACCACATAAATGCAGAATATATTGAGAAAATGAATGAAGGGAGTGAACCTATTAACTCACAAAATACAAGTGAATCACAAAAATAGTCACACAAGAGGGACGCTTCACATCCTTACAACCAACTACCTATAAAAAGAGTTTACTTTAAGATTCTCCAAAATATTCCGTGAAAGATTTATTTTTATAATATATTGAGAAATTATGCCAAACCACTCAGGTCAATCAATTTATCAAAACTATTTCGCAACATATGAACAAAGCGATTATACTATCAGGAGCAAATACAAAGAAAGTAAGAGTATTTTTTGAAAGAGGGTGATGAGGACATCTATTCTGATTAGTTTAGTATTTTATTTCAGTACCATATTTATTTTTGGTAATTATAGTCATATATAATCTTTCTTTTATGCATTAGAATATTTTTGAGATTTTAGAATATTTTGTGATTTGTATCAAGATTTGTTTTAAGCCAATTTATAGGCCTTGAGATTAATAAGAAGTCATGCCATTCTTGATTAAAAAAAATTATTGTGTTGAGTTTTGCTCTTCCTCTATCTTTTTGTGTGATATAATTGAGATCCAATTATTAGGGTTTGCGATAAATCCTAATAAAATTTTAGGGTTTGTGATAAACTCTAAAACTACCCCCCCAAAACCCCCAAATCAATTAAACCCAAACCCTAATCTCCAAAATCCAACTTAATTTAAACCTTAATCCATTCTTTCTCCTTCTTCTTCCCCTTTCATTGATCCCGAACCCATCAACCCCGAGCCCTTCCTCGTCGCCATCTCTGGCAAGACCCTCCACCGTTGCTGCCCCACTCTCCGGCCATGCCCTCATCGTCAGCTACTCCCGTCGACACCCAAAACCCCGACCTCCTCGTCCCTTCCTGTTTCTGATCGCCAGCAACAGCCAAAACCCCCAAATCCCGACGTCCCTTCTCCTATCTTCGTCGACGCCGCCGTCAACCCACCTTGCCACGTCGACCCACCTCGCTGCTCTCAGCCAGCGACACTGCCGCCGTTCCTTTGCTGTTGCTATTGCTAAATTGTTGCTGCTGTCTCTCTCTTACTGTTGTTGCTGATTGCCGTGTTCTGCGTGCTGCCAACCCGAGATCTAATGCTGGTTTCTTCGAAACCCAATATACTCTTTTTACTTTTCAAATATTTGTGTTATACTAAATTATCATCTCTATTATATTATTTAATTTAACTGTCGACCACAAATATCGAGATTGAGTGTTCTACTTACCTAATCAGCGTATGAATCAATATTGCATCTTTTACTTGCTAAGAACGCTTAGGGATTTAATTATTGACTGTTAGAACTGAATTATTAATTGGGCTTGTTAAACTTAATTCAATTCTTGAAAATCCATCAAACCGATTAATTGTTTAAAATTCTAACTTTGATCCGCATTGCATGTTGGTAAAATTAATCCTTTAAGATTCTTGGAAATTCTCTATTTAGGATTACATTTTACATCAGAGGGCTTATCCACTACATATATCCATCCAGAGAATGCGAAGAACTTAGACAGCTACCAAGACAATTATATAAATTTGCTAAGAGTTATTTTGTTCTTTCAAAGACCTTAAAAATATATGTCAGTATATTTTCAGCTATTCCAGAATTCCTTGAAGATGACAAAGAACTACCCGCTGAGCATATTATGAAGATAGGGATGACTACACAAATCATGTTTGGAGCAACTAATATCATACCATACAAAAATAAAGAATTTAAAAACTAATCCAAGAAAATAGAGCTATGAGATTTAAAACATTGTATTGTGAACTGAAAAACATACAAAATAGAGACAGTAATATATGGATCTATGATAGCCCTGACCCACAAAAAGTAAAGATTTACAATATAGCAAAAATTAAACAACCACAGTCAAAGAAAGAAGTGTTTGACAGCTGATATAAAATTCTAGATAAAAGAGTCATGACAATGACAGAAGAGATAGTTGTCCATTACTGTAGATTGATGAGGATGGAACACAACACAAATGCAGACAATGCGGAAAAGAACAAGATAAAGCTGACGATGAGTTATTTCTGATGTGAAGCACGTGGAGATGCTGGCTAAAAAAGAATCTTTAAAAATGTAAGCAATGACGTATTAGACTCAATTATTTACTTATGATGTAAGCAGTGATGTAATCAGAACAATAATTAAAACTGATGTAAAGCCATCCATTCCTCTATAAAAGGGGAGGCTGAGTAAAGGAGAAGGGACAATATCTAAGAAGGAGAAATTTATATAATCATGTAAGATGAGTTTGTTTGTAAAAAGCCTGGAATCAATAAAGGCTATCTTTCTTAAGCTCTGGCACAATATAAGGTTTAGTCTCTTATCCTTGAGAGAGTTTTGTAAGGCCCTGCTTGAAGGATCTTACAAAAAGACCCATTTGTAACATTCCATAGTTAGACTGTACACCTAGTAGCGGGAAACGGGCTAAATTGTGGTTGCCTGTACCGAAGTGCTAGTAGTTATTCCAGATGTATCTCTTGGATACAGCTCTCTTGAAGAGCATAATGATTCTGAAATGGAAGGAAAGTTAAAGGAGCACTGAAATTGGGGTGCATACCAGAGATATTTTATCCACTGATAGTAACTGGTACAGAGCAGCTCAGAGAGGTTTAACTAGGTCGGAAGCATGATGAGCCATTTGTTTTGATACTTATGGTATCTTTAGAAATATCTCTCTACTCCTGATTTCATACTTGATGTTTTAAATCACAAAGTCGTTAAAAAGAATAATGGATAATAATAGTTTCAATATTGCCTCAGAAATTTATGAATTATGACTAACTATCAAGGAAGTAATAGAATGTTATTTTTTTATGTTTATTAACCTCATAGAGTAACAAACATGTATGCTTTTTATGAGTTCAAATTATTTTTCTTTAGTATACAACAAGTAATAATTATAACTATAAATCAAATTAATCCTGCAGAAACACTACAAACATGAAGGCAAACCTCGACATTGTTTTTGTCCATTCCGAGCGTTTATAAACACAGGGTTGATTCCCCCGGCGCTTCAAAAAGCGCCACCGAAAGCGGCGTGCTTGTCCTCGCCGGGGTTGCGGTAAACTTTTCCCAGCGTTTGATAAGGATATCTCGGCGTTTGTAAACCCCGTGCTATGCTAATTTTAATTTTTTTAAAATTTTCCATTAAAAGACCTATCCCGGCGTTTTAAAACACTGGGGTAGGTATTTAATTTAATTTTTTTATATACGAATAGTTGTGTGGCGGTAGTTTTTTTTGGGTCCATCTTATCAAATCAAAATACCTGTAATTCAATTCACAATCATTTTCAGGAATTCATTCTAATAAATTTTCACAAATCCATTAATCAAATATAATAAACAATAGAAAAATACAACACAACACAAATTCATTCCAATAATCAAGTATAATAATTAAACAATTTAGTCCAAATCATCGACAAATTCAATTAATTCCAATAATTACATACTAGTAATTTACACGTGCGATGCATGTTTTAATAAATATATAATTGTTTTAAAATAAAAACTTAAACATAGTCTGGATTTGAACCTGAGACATCATTTATATTAGTTATTACGTGCGTTACACACATTGATAGATTTACAAATGAGACTAAGGTTTTCTCCCATTATAATATTAGAGATATGTACAGTTTTGTACATACATTGGTGTACAAAAGAAAATATAGAAAAGGCTCCATAAACTTGAGCTCACTTGCTAAGAGCCATAGAAATATGTTATGGTTGACTTTAACAGAGCATCGACTAATACTTAATTCTGAATCAGTAGACCTACTACCACTTGTCATTGAAACACATTTTCAGGTACACATGAAACTAGAGCTTCTCTTACCTAGAGGGATACTTTGCATTTTCTTTTTACAGTCCTCTCCAAGGGTGGAAGCCATATCGGATGCATTTGCAAACTTTGAAGTACTGATTGTTTCACTTGCATAACTAATATAGTTTGAATATTGTGTCAATTTATTAACAGAAACCAGCCTCATGGTGATATAAATTCGTTAACTAAATTACATAGTTGACCACATGTCAAAATGTTATAACTAACAACAGTTACATACATGCTTGCACAAACACATTGTATCTAGGGGTTTAGATGTTCTTACAGTTATCATACTCGATATCTATTTATCCTGTAGATGTTTTTTTATATTATATCCTAGATGTTTTTCTATAGCAAATGTTACTTATCCTGATAATCTTCAAAACAAAACAATTTTCAAACATTTACAAGAATCTACCTGCATCTCCCACAAAAGTGAAGTAGTGAATCTACCTATCTCTTGTTTGCAGTAGTGAAACTTTAGGTTTCCAGCTTTCATATCTTCAAAATACGTACTGCAGCCACAAAAAAAAACACTAGCAATTACAGAATGTCTTGAATGATGAATACAAACAACTACTAGATTTTGTAAGAAGTAACTACACTAATATCCCTAGATCAGCAGCAGGCTCAGCCTTTCAGTTCAATGTAGACCTCATATAAAAAAGGCAATATTGGAACCCAATAAAGCTTTCGATAATCTTTTATGAAATATATTCATATATAACACAAATAATCCAACTTGAAGTAAGACAATAAACGAAGATCTCATGATAACTTTCAAATAAATAAATCATGATTTAGGTTTCACATACCATTCTCATAATAACAGTGATATACAGGGGCGTAGCCATGCAGTCCCGAGCGGGTGCGGCTGCGGCTGCGCCCTCTGAGATTTGAATTTTATATATATACTAGATTTGCCCGTGGGTACGTGCATACGACACGTCTTCAAAACGATACAGCATATGAAAAGCCTTGTAAACAGTAAATCAACAATTATATAGTTCAAGTTTGAATAGTATGACAATAATTAGTTGTAAATAAAAGTCCATGTTTTCATTAGTATATGTTGAAAAATAATTATAAATTGGGGTATAAAAGTCCATGTTTCTATATATATATATAGAGAGAGAGAGAGATAGATAGATAGATAGATAGATAGATATATATATATATATAGAGAGAGAGAGAGAGAGAGAGAGAGAATTAAATAAATAAAGAAGTTGTTTTGGGGGGATTTGAATTTGAGTTTTGGGGAAAAACTTTTGGGAAAGAAAATGTGTTTTGTGAGGTTAGATACAGGGTTTTGATTTTGGGGGGATTGAAGGAGAGCCAGTTGATAGCTTTCTGTGTTTTATTATATAGATATATATACATATATAGTAAATAAAAATTTATGAAGGGGTTATATATGTGTAATGTTTGAAATATAAGTTTTAAAAAAAACAGCACAGAAGTCCATTTGACTCTCTCCTGACCTTTTTTCTCTTTTCTTTCTCCCGTGCCCCATCCCCAACCCGTCTTCTTCTTCTCCCTTTATCCCCAAACCAAACCCTAACCCTAAAAATTTGAATCACAACACAATCGATGCTGAAATCTTCATAAAGTGAGCTTGTTTTTATTTCTTCAATTTGAAATTAATTCAAGGTCGAAGAAATTGATCCAATCCGTTCCCTTTTTCTCTTTTTAATGCAAGTCAAACTTTTTAATCCAAGGTCGAAGGGCTTGCTTTTGTGGCCTTCACTCTCTGCTATCAAAACAGCCAAACAGTTACTTATAACTTTAGTTCACCATTTCAAGTTGTATTGCTTCAGATTTGTAGGTGTTTGTTGTGCTGTGATCGTATACTCTGCATTTTAGGTGTTGCCTATGGGGATTCTATCCCCCTCATTAGCATTACTTGCATTAGAAGTAAGTTAACTTGTCAACATATTGAGGACGACTGGACGAGCCTAATTTTCAATAACATTCTAGCATCTGATAAGAATTTGTCAACGATGATTTTCAAATAAGAAATGGGGTGAAAAGTTAGAGATTTTTTTAGCTTTTAAAATTGCAGGATATTTAAAAAGCTAAGAGTTTACTACAGAGATTAAAGGAAGAAAGGAGGGTGTTTTTTCACATTGATGACTTTATATGTTGAAGAGCAAAATGAAATTTTTTCTTTAGGTTCCATTTTTCATTGAAATTGCTAATGATGAGGTTACGAAGACAAATATTTGGACAATTCAACTGGTGAAGTCTAGTGCTTATTGATCAAATATTAGGTCTAAAAGTACTAGTGAATTTGAGAGGACTAACATTATAATATTGATCACATATTGGTTCTAAAAATACCAGTGAAGTTGTATTAGTGTATTTGTAAAATTATAATGGTGATTTGTTTTCATGTATGAAGCATTTATATGTTAATACTCATCTTGAGATTCCCTGACTAAAACATTATGCACTTAAAATTTGACATTGAATATAAGTTGAAATTGGACCAAATACCCATCTTGATATTGATTTGTTGAAATTGGATATAATTTCAAAATAAAAAATACTACACTATTTAAGTTTTTGAAAAAATCTCAAGAAAAAGCTGCTTCAAGCAACCAAGAGCCCCCACTCAAGCCACCCCCATCCCCAAATGTGTTTATTATAATTTGTTTTAAAGTAAGTGTCATGCCCCCTAGACGAAAATCCTGGCTACGCCACTGGTGATATATATATGTGTGTGTGTGTGTGTGTGTGTGTGTGTGTGGGAAAAAAGGGGTATGAGCAACTTGCTTATTTAGTAAATAAGCAATTGATGATGTGGCATACATGTATATATATATGTATATGTGAAACACACACACACACACACACACACACACACACACACACACACACACACACACACACACACACACACACACACACACACACACACACACACACACACACACACACACACACACATATATATATAGAGTAATGCTTTAGCCACTACCAATTTCACTACCATTTCCTTCACTACCTTAGGTGGCATACTCCTATTGGAGAGTTCTCCCACTTACTCTATCATCCCCTACCTATTGGAGTGTGCCACCTAAGGTAGTGAAGAGAAATGTAGTGAAATTGGTAGTGGCTCTAGCATTACTCATATATATATATTGGACATGCATGTGATGTGGCATGCATGTGATACATTGGACAACTAATCTTTTTAAGGATTTTCCAACCACATGTATGCCACATCATCAATTGCTTTCATATATATATATATATATATATATATATATATATATATATATATATATATATATATATATATATATATATATATATGAGTCTTCTTCCGTTGTAAACGGATCGCAAGCGGGTCTGTTCGCACAGTCCCGTGCGAACTTTGATCTGGACCATTGGATCAAAGATCCACCGGTCCAGATTTTTTTAATATAAATTTGCCTTAACCCGTCTTGGGAATGACGGGTTCAGGCAAAATTTTATTTTAAAAAATAGTCTTAACCCTTTCTTGGGAAGAATGGGTTAAGGCAATCTAAAATCATTTGAAGGTGCATTGAGATCATCTTCTTCGACGATTTCTCTATCGCTCTTTCTTCTTTCTTCGACGAACCCAACGACAAAAAACCCTAATCCTTCGTCTAAACCCAAATCAACCCACTTACGTCCGCTCCCCCTCCTCCCAACTCTAAAGTTCGAAACCCTACCTTCTCTTCCCCTCTTCGATCAAAATCGAAACCCTAGTTCTCTTCCAAATTGATTCTTTGGCTTCATTTGGACCTATTTTGTAAGGTATAGACTATTTCTTTACCTCAATAATCTATATTTGTGTTTTTTTTTCAATTTGTGTGTAGTAAATTATTTAGAAATTGGGAAAAAATTTATATGCCTTAGTAGATTTTAGATGTAGAATCGGGTTGACTTTAAGTATATTCAATTGCCGAATATTATTGCTTGCGTTAGTAATTTGTAGAATTAGAATTGTATATACAAAATTAGTTAGAAACTTTTCAGTGCGGTTATGGTTGAAAATCCTGCAAACGACCGTAAAAAAATACAAAACTTTACAAGTAGGTTCGTCTCAAGTAGTACAAGCCACCCCAATTTGTAGAAGCGAGTTTCGACTCACGGTTCGAGAGATACGGTCGCGTATCGCTTTTGGTTGAAAAAAACCAAGTAAAGCGGTACACAGCCGTGTCTCCCGAACCGTGACTCGAATCTCGCTTCTACAAGTTCGGGTGGCTTGCCCTACATGAATTCGACTAAGTCAGAAAGTTCTATAATTTTTGGTTGCCGTTTGTGCGGTTTTCTTCAATTCCTCGCATGAGAAGTTTTTCACTTAGAATTTTGTAAGTGTGGCTAGAGTTGAAAACCCTTCAAACGATAGCCAAAAAATTTGAAACATTGCGAGTTGGTTGGTGTCCACTATGAGAAGCCAATCCAAGTTGTAGAAGCGAGTTTCGACTCACGGTTTGACAGATACGGCCGCGTATCGCTTTCGGTTGAAAAAAAACTAAGTAAAGCGGTACACGGCCGTATCTCTCGAACCGTGACTCGAAACTCGCTTCTACAAGTTCGGGTGGCTTGCCCTACGTGAATTCGACTTAGTCGAAAAGTTTTATAATTTTTGGATGCCGTTTATGCGGTTTTGCTTCAATTCCTCAAATGAGAAGTTTTTGACTTAGATTAGAATTTTCTAAGTGCGGTTAGATTAGAAAATCCTTCAAACGACCTCCAAAAAATACGAAACTTTGCGAGTTGGTTGGTGTCCCCTACGAGAAGTCACCCCAAGTTGTAGAAGTGAGTTTCAAGTTACGGTTCGAGAGATACGGCCGTGTATCGCTTTCGGTTGGAAAAAACAACTAAAGCCGGTACACGGCCGTATCTCGCAAACCATGACTCAAAACTCACTTCTACAAGTTCGGGTGGCTTGCCCTACGTGAATCCGACCAAGTCGGGAAATTTTATATTTTTCGGATGCTGTTTGTGCGGTTTTCTCAACTTCCTCGCATGAGAAGTTTTTGACTTAGAATTTTCTAAGTACGGTTAGAGTTGAAAACACTTCAAACCACCTCCAAAAAATACAAAACTTTGCGAGTTGGTTGATCTCATGTAGCACAAGCAACCAGAACTTGTATAAGTCAATTTGGACTCACGGTTAGAGAGATACGGCTGTATATCGCTTTTGGTTGAAAAAAACTCAAATAAAGTGATACACGGCCGTATTTCTTGAACCGTTAGTGGAAACTGACTTTTACAAGTTGTGGTGGCTTGCGCACTTATAAAACACCAAATACAACGGTTTAGTACCCCTAACTGTTCTCCTTTTCACGGTCTATGCCAATACTTGGTCTATACATGATGAACCACTGTCAATATTTGTCAACGTAACCCGTTGTTACGGATAACGGGTTAAGTCAACAAAACTCGTTATCACCAACAACGGGTTAAGTACACTTATATTTGCAGAAGTTTATAACTACATGCATAAGTAGATGGCGAAGTTCTGCCAATATATGTTAACTTAATCCGTTATTGACGACAACGGGTTAAGTACATGTAACCCGTTATCGTAAATAACGGGTTAAGTGTACCTATATCGGCAGTACTGAAGATTATTAAATCGCATGAAAAAAAGTGTAAACAAGTTTGTAAATATAATATATATATTTCATTTAATGAAAACAATTTATAATAAATTATTCAAACACCACTTTGACCATACTAAAATCTGCCCATAAAATTTTATGTAATCAGCTTTCCATAGATGTTCGTTACGCAATTTCAAATTTTGTTTGTAAACAAATATATTTTTAAAATATTTACGTTCATTCAGCGAATTCGGTTTAAACATTATGTTAGATATAATTTCCCACTTAGGTGTATGTTCAAAGTTTTCTGGCTTGTGGTGGTCACTTGGCTTAGAGGACAACACCACTTCTTTGGTGAAGACAACGGCCTACGCTCTAGATTATGGAAATGTAGCCCATATGATTGTGGAAATGTAGCCTATATGGGAAAAAAACCACATTTAGATCCCCACATGTAGCCTATATGGAGAAAAAACTACATGTACATCCCCACATTTAGCCTATATGGAGAAAAATCGCATGTAGATCCCTACATGTAGCATATATAGGAAAAAAAACCATATGTAGATCTCACATGTAGCCTATATGGAAGAAAAACCACATGTAGATCCCCACATATAGCCTATATATGGAAAAAACCATATGTAGATTCCCACATGCATGTACAAAAAGACCAATACAGATGTGGAATCTCGTTGTGATGATGATGGTATCCCTAATGGAAAAGCACGAACGCATTATTAGAGCACCACGCCACCAGATCTTTTTCTCTTCGTAGTAGAACAAGTTCAATATGGGAAAAACCTAAAGTACATAGCTAAATGTAGATCCCACAAGTAGCCTACATATGGAAAAAAACCAAGTGTAGACCAGAAAAACCACATGTAGCAATAAATGGTTTTTTGGAAGCCATTGATGACATGAAGAAGATAGAGACGGGAAGATGAAGATAGGGATGAAGTAGAATTAATGGGTGAGCTGAGTCTGAGTATAGGCTGGCTTGGGGGAAGATATATTTGATTAGACCTGATTTGAACCTTCATTCCCGTACTTCCATCTCGATTTTGGAAACTCCATTGACGATTGAAGAGAGATTATAGGGTTTTGGATGATTTTGTTCACAACTACGAGATTTGGGGGATTTGAACGAAATTCAGAAATCATGTGTGGTTATGATAAAGAGAGAGCAAGGCGGGAGCGTCAAATTGATTGACTGATGGATGGATTCATTAATCTGGGAATTTAGAACCGCCCGTTAATGTACTACAAGTTAACGACTTGTACTACAAGTTAAGATTATTGCCATGTTGTACATGTGGTTCTACATATTGCAAAGTAAAATCTAAATGTGGGGATCTACAAATATTAACCTAATTAATCAAAACAAAAAACAAACACTCACTATTAACCCTAACCCTACACTAACCCTATCTTAACCAAACCCTAACCCTAACCCTTGGTTTGAAATCTCATAATTTATTTTTTGAACTTTTACACCACCTATAACAAGTTCAAATTTATAGTGGTTAGTTACGTGGCAGTAAATGAAAATTAATAAAAAATATAAATAATTATGGGCATATTAATGTCACTTTGCACAGTTCAGGAGACAATTCTTGCAAAGAGTGAAAAGAAATTTGTAGAAAACCCAAAATTTCAAACTCCCTAACCCGTTATTCATAAGAACGGGTTAAGTGACCTTAACCCGTTATTCATAAGAACAGGTTAAGTAAGTAGATTTTGGCAGTATATTTTGAAAACTTGGATAAGGTCCTCCCAATAACTTTGTACCTAACTCGTTCTTGTGAACGACGGGTTAAGTGAACTTAACCCGTTATTCACAAGAACGGATTAAAGAGAGCGATATTGGCAGTACTTTGGTCTGTAGGAGTTAAAGAACTGCCAATATCGCTCTACCTAACACGTTGTCGTGAAGAACGAGTTAAGGTCACATTACACGTTGTTCACAATGACGGGTTAAGAAGAGCCATATTAGCAGAACTTTATTAAGACATTGTCTGTAGGCTTCCAAAGGACTGTCAATATCTCTCAACCTAACCCGTCCTTAGTGATAACGGGTTAAGCTCAAATAACCCATTATCGTCAATAACGGGTTAAGTATAAATATTTGTGCAGCACTTTTATTTGTGTTTGGCTGTGTACATTTTTTCTGATACAGAAACGACTTCATCAAATGTTGTTCACAAATTCACCTACAACATCACATCAAAGTAAATAATACAACATATATCTTCACAAGAAATTTGAAGGCATACAAATGTACAATTCAACCAAACCACATAATTAATTGAAATGAATTCAATTTTCAAAAATTTACACAAAAATTATACATATCAAGTGGCACATGTCCAAAATACAAAAATTACAAATAAAGGCGTTCTCCACTTTGGCTTGCACACCATGCCCGGTATTCACCTACAACAATTTATCAACATAGAAACAAACTATACATTAGTTACTGCAATAACAAAATCACCAACCAAAAGATACGCTATTACAGAGTATTAGAGACTACCGTCTACGACCACGCGGCTTGCGACCGCTTGGTGTGAATTGATCGGGAGGGTTCCGCTTCGTTTGAGGATTTCGCCGTCCACCTTGTGTCTGGGGGGAATCAGGATCATCCAACCACTGTTCCTCATCAACATCTTCGAGATTTGGCTGTTCTTGTAGTTGTTGTGGCTCAGCGATGCGAATTCCCGGCCTAGTCATAGTTTTTTTCGCCTAGAACTCGTTGCTGGCAAGTTGGCTCTCAAATACGCCTCAAGTTGTGAACCTTCACCCGCGTCCTCAAGAGTACGACGGCACGGCGCTAGCATCTCTCGCATTACCTCCTTGAAGCTCTCGGGTACCCTAGTCTTCAAGATGCGAGCAGCTGTTTGAACGTTCTCCCATGTGTTTTTAATGTACATTTGATGAAAAATTCCAATTTAAACATCATTCATACTTAACGGCATTACTTAATTACAGTACATGCATACGAACTATATGAAATTTGACTAACCGTTTTTCGATGTCTCAGCCCTTGGTTGGTACATCGGCTGGGAGGAGGAATATGCTGGAGCTGGTTCTGCCTGGGTAGGGGGAATCAGAAATTGCACACCAGCTAGTACAGCGGCCTTTGGAGAAACGTACAACCGTGTTATTCGCTTGTACCACATCATGTATGCCTGCTGGAGGGAGCCATCATACGGTATCACGACGAACATCATATTCGGTGTCATTTGCCGCCGCATGGTGTTCCAGTTGGCTACATGGTAACAATGGTAATCAGCCCAATCGAAGTTGGGCACTCGTCCCGTTCCCCTCACCTCGTGCAACTTTTTATCATAAGACCTGACCTCGGGAATCTTTTATTGATATCCAAATTGCCGCAAAACTCTATCAGGATACTGGAACTCGACAACTCCAAAATTTACAAGAGGTGCAGCCGTTAACCAAAGGGCACTGTCTATGCAGACTGGAGGGCAAGCCATAAACTTCTCATGCGAGGATTTGAAGAAAACCGCACAAACGGCATCCGAAAATTATAAAACTTTTTGATTTGGTCGAATTCATGTAGGGCAAGCCACCCGAACTTGTAGAAGCGAGATTCGAGTCACGGTTCGGGAGATACAGCCGTGTACCGCTTTACTTGGTTTTTTTCAACCGAAATCGATACGCGGCCGTATCTCTCGAACCGTGAGTCGAAACTCGCTTCTACAACTTGGGGTGGCTTGTACTACGTGAGACGAACCTACTCGCAAAGTTTCGTATTTTTTTACGGTCGTTTGCAGGGTTTTCAACCATAACCGCACAGAAAATTTTCTAAATAATTTCATATATACAATTCTAGTAAGCAAATAAATTCGGCAATTGAATATAGTTAAAGTCAACCCAATTCTACAACTAAAATCTACTAAGGTAAATAAAATTTTCCCCACTATCTAAATATTTTAGTATACACAAATTTAAAAATAAACTCAAATATAGATTGTTGAGGTAAAGAAATAGTCTATACCTTACAAAATAGGTCCAAATGAAGCCAAAGAATCAATTTGGAAGAGAACTAGGGTTTCGATTTCGTATCGAAGAGGGGATGAGAGAGTAGGGTTTCGAACTTTGGAGTTGGGAGAGAGGAGGGGGAGCGGACGGAGCTGTAGATGCCGTTGTAAGGCGGAGCTAGGGTTTTTTTGGGTGTTGGGTTCGTCGTAGAAAGAAGAAGGAGCGACAGTGAGGCGATTCGAAGAAGAAGATCTGAATGCACCGCTAAATGATTTTAGATTGCCTTAACCTGTTCTTGGGAATGACGGGTTAAGGCTATTTTTTAAAATAAAATTTTGCCTTAACCCGTCATCCCCAACGACAGGTTAAGGCAAATTTTTATTAAAAAAATATGGGCCATTGGATTTTTGATCCAACGGTCCAGATCAAAGTTCGCACGGGTCTGTGCGAACAGACCCACTTCCGACCCGTTTGCAACGGAAGAAGGCTCTCTCTCTCTCTTTCTCTCTCTCTCTCTATATATATATATATATTTGATTCTCTAGTATTTTCGCGCGTGTGTCTATATATATATATATATATATATATATATATATATATATATATATAACACGAAAATACTATAGAATCAAATGGTATTTCCTCTAGGTTGAACAAATTAAACGGCATTCCAGTGACTCTGGACTAGGTGAGAAATGGGGTTAATTTCTTCAGTTTTGCTCGGAAAATGAGGTAAACCTGGGCACCACATTAATTAGAGAAACAAATTAGGTTAAAAACAAAACAACCCACAATAAAACACACAGAAAATTTAAAATGACCATATAGCTATGGTTGCTTACGATCGAAATTAATCCACTCACTTGACCAATACGAGGAATAAATTACAATTTGCCACTAAAATCACATAAATGACATAACAAAGAGGAAGAGTCAGAATTAATTGCATGAAGCACTTAAGTATATCAGAAATCCTACGATGTTAGGTTTAAAAAGGCACAAGAATATCAACATGTGTGAAACTAAGTAACAAAATTTACCTGTCCATATCCCACGTCAACACCATAGACAAAAGATGCATCATGTTGAAGCAAACAATCAATAAATCCTCCTGTCGACAGCCCTGAATCAAGCGCAACTTTTCCGGTAACATCAACCTCTAACTTGTATCCTGCCCTGCATTAAGGAACACAAACTAGAAATGAGGAAAATATTATACTTACAGAAAGTACAGAGTTAAGTCAGAGCTGTAAGTCATAATAGAATCATCACCTACATACATATTTTGGAATTTCCGCCTTCATTTCCACAGTTGATTTATCAGATATAGGTGTACCAACTTTGTTTACTGCTACTCTTCCATCCACAATAACTTTTCATGTAAATAACATAAACAAAAGGTAACAACAAAATATAACAATGGGCATGATAATGAAACAGTTAAGGATGCACTGGATGTCTATGTGGAAGGTTTACATATATATTTTCATATGATAAGAAGAACTCATAAATCACAAGGAGAATATCAATAAAATAGGTTGTCCAAAAATAAATCTATTCTGCAAAGATGCATATAGGAAATTGATTCATGCCGGTAGAAAGTGTGTTATATTGCATGTTATTGACACAAAGGAGGAGGTTGGACAATAACGATAAATCCCCATCATTTTTTGAACCTCAATGTACAAGCATATAGAATTTTCCAGAGCCTGGGGAGCCACCACCCCCTATGACTGTGCCCATGCATCAAACATTTACAGTCAGTAAAAGCCAATTATTTTCTTTCAAAATTGGGCATCTTTTCCATCATAGAGATGTTTATCAACATTCAAACATACCGCATCACCACATCAACCAATCACGAATGAAATAAAATTGATTTACCACCAAAATTTAAACATTCAGCACCAAATAACTTTACAGTCTACACCTTGTTCATCCCAAAAAAATAAATAAAATTAAAAAATAAAAAATAAAAGGAAAGAGGGACCTAATGAAATCTCACTTCTTCGGCAGCTGAATTCTTTCAGAATTTGCAGATGCAAAGATTCTGGTAGGACATACATGCGATAGCACATTGGCTATTGTTACTGGTAATCAAACCGTTTTAAGAAAGCAACTTAAAAATACAAAAAACAAATGATAAGATCAACACAAATAGTTAAGCAGGATGTGGCTTTCCACCATAAACAAACAAAATTGAGTTATTGAACATTGGGTTTTAATCAAAAAGTGCAACGAGTAAACCTAAACCCTAAAATCTTACTAATTTGCGCATCAAAATGAGAGAAAAACACAATTTGCGCATCAAACTAATTAAGTTAACAATACTATATGAGGTGAGACAATACTGTATGAGGTGAAGTTCGCTCCAAATTTAATGCTAACTATTTCATCCAAGGCAAGAAAGATTAGTAGGTAGGCATGAAAATTGAAAAGTATTTACCACGGCTATTTTTGACCAAGTAGAGCATATAGGAGAATTTTCTCAGAGTAACTAAAGTACTAAGCCACTATATTGGATGTTTCCTAATCAGGTGAAATGTTTTTGATGTACATGTTACTTCAAAACATCCAAGGCATCGAGATATTTGATTCATTAATCAAAAGTTCTTGAACTAAATCTAACTTTCAGATTACATAATAATTTAGAGTATGCAGATCAACATTAACGGTATATGCATACCTTATCCAAAAATGACCCCAAAACTCTACCAAATGCTTGTCATTCTCTGACTCTACTCTTCTGGAAACCCATACTACATAATGCCTTCTTCAGCATTTGCTTAACTACTTTAGGCTACAATACAATAGAACCTAGATTTTAAATACATGTTGAACAAAGACTGAAAACTCGAGGAACAAAACTCAGCCTAAGCCTCTGTACTTGTGCTTAGTGTTGTATGTGTTGGAAAAAGTTTTTGCATATTTTCTGGGCCGGATTCCGGTAGGCTATGGCCACAGGCGGCGCCAGAAATTGATTGGATCATGTTCCTCTCGTCGAGTACTATTCCGTAATGTACTCACTTGCCAAAAACGGTTTCCGTATGAATGAGAAATGTAGGTCCAAAGTTAGGTACTCAAAATGTACTAACTTGGAGAGTTGGAATGAATAGTCCCACATCGGAAGATGGAAAATATTTTCTCTAGTATATAAGCTAAAGAAATGGACTAAAGGCCGTAGCCCTGGGGTTATCACTAACGTGTAGTGGAGAGAGGACCTAGCCAAAATAACAAACACACATGCGCGCCCGGCCCGGCCCGGCCTCAGCTTGGTTTGGTCTGGCTTGGCTTGGCTTGGCTTGGCTTCCTCTGCTGTTACAGAGTAATGGACCTTTCAGTTACTCCCCTTCTCCTATAAGACCGGCAATTTTTTTCTGCCAGTAGACAGAGTTTTTTGAAACATTCTGAATCTCCTTCTTCTTCTTCTTCCTCTGAGTCACAGTCTGAGAATACAACACAACTACCGGTTTGCTGAGATCTCTAAAGCTAGGGTGCTGCTCTTCAGGAAAAGGTAATACAGTTGTATCCTGGGAGGCAATTCGTCAACCACAGTCACACTACGGGGCAAACTTTACTTTAAAAACAGAGATCTTAATCTCGACTCTGTATTGTACTGTATGGTTTGTTCTTTTATTTCCTATAATTGTAATTCTTCACAAATATTGTTAGCATTTTCCTGTTTTATGAAATTCAAGTTTTAACAATCTTAAAGAAAATTTTTCCCTCTATTCTAACAGTTTTTGTGAAGATTATTTACAGGTACTGTTACCATTTCAGAAAAAAAAACTAATAGCTCTATTTCAACTGTTTCAGAACATGGAAAACACACAAAATGATAATGTCAGTGGACTTATCAATGAACAAACACTAGGGACCCAAAATGTGACTGCACAATCGGTTGTGGCACAAACGGTCGTTCTGCCCACAAATATAACTGTGGGAGAAAAGCCAAAGAAGTTCAATGGAACTGGATTCAAGAAGTGGTAAGGGAAGATGCAGTTCTACCTGACCACCTTGAAGCTGGACAGGTTTCCCACTGAAACTGCCCCTATGCTGGTACCTATGAATGCGCACTCCGTTGCTGCGGTTGATGCATGGACTCAGGATGATTATCTCTGCAGAAATTACATCCTAAACAGCTTGGTAGACCCACTGTACATTGTAGAACCCCGTATTTTCAAATATTATTTTAATTATTTGAAAATGAATTTAAATGAATTTTAAGGATTTAATTGATATTTTCTAAAAGATTTATCTTTGGTACACGTGCAGAACACGTGCAAATGACTTTTGAGAAGTTTGAAAAATTAAGATTCCTTTATGAAAAATCATTATTTATTATTTTGGATTTATTTAGTATTTTTCCGGATTTTTCTGAATTTAATTAGTACTATTTGCAAATTTTAAGAAAAGAAGGACCTTTTTGTAAAATTGACATTTTTAAGGGCTAAAATGCAAAATTGGCATTCTGGACGTTTTAAACAGTATTGGTTAAGATTTAGAAGTATATTTTCTATTAAATCCTAATTTAAATGAATTTTAGATGAATTTCCAAGAGTAGATATATATATATACGAGTAATTGTATTTTGAAGGGATTGTTTTGCAAATGTATTTCCTAAACCCTAATACTTGATCCCGGCCTATATAAAGGGAGTTTGCAGCCGTCATTCGCTACACAACTCAGATCTTATTATATTTCTTATTCTCTTGGTGATTGAAGAAGAAGTTCTTGGATCTAGCAAGAGGAAGGCTTTTGTGGATTCTTCTTGATCTAAAGGTGAGTGATATGGACTTGTTTTGTTTATGTGTATGATTGCATGCTGTTTTGTTTGATGTTTTCGTATCTTGTATGAAATCGATGCCATGGTAGTTATTCGAAATATGCATGTGAAACCCATGAAAGATTAGTAGATCTCGATTGACAACTCTTGATTGCTTGAAACGTGTTAAGATTTAAGTATGGTTTTGATCGGATGTATGCACATCTGGATCTTGGGTTTATAAACAGATCTTGGTTATTAATGGTGAAAGAATCGAGTATTGAGAAACCCTATCGGGAGATTCAAGAATTGAGAACATGAGATTTTGGTATTGTAACTATGATGCAGATCATCTTGAGATTGTCACTTTTAACTAAATACAAGTTAATTTCCAAAGCAATGAATCTTTAGAGAACATCAGACTTGTTTTCGTATACAGACCTAATTTATGAAAACTGTAGGCCGACAGTCGACTGGACTACTATTCAGTCGAC
Source organism: Hemerocallis citrina (assembly GCA_017893485.1). Taxonomy (NCBI): domain Eukaryota; kingdom Viridiplantae; phylum Streptophyta; class Magnoliopsida; order Asparagales; family Asphodelaceae; genus Hemerocallis; species Hemerocallis citrina. Next base: position 115,852,064 of record CM030362.1, read on the forward strand.
TGGTACGACCCCAGCTGCTGTATCTTTAGTTTTTCTCGAAAATCCGTTCTGGACAGTCGACTTAGACCCTTCTCAGTCGACTGGTACACTTAGAATTTATTTTTCAAAGTTATCGTAGAATTTCTCTCGGGTAAGTCGACTTATGTTTTTATAAGTCGACTTATGTTCTTATAAGTCGACTTATGTCCCCTTTTAAGTCGACTTATGTTTGGATAAGTCTTCTTATGATTTTTATAAGTCAACTTATGTTTTGATAAGTCTTCTTATGATTTTTATAAGTCAACTTATGTTTTGATAAGTCTTCTTATGATTTTTATAAGTCAACTTATGTTTTGATAAGTCTACTTATGATTGTTATAAGTCATCTTATGTTTTGATAAGTCTACTTATGACTTTTATAAGTCATCTTATATTATTGATAAGTCTACTTATGCTTTTATAAGTCAACTTACTGCACTTGTTATAATCTTGAATATTGGTTCTCGGGGAAGTCGACTTATTACAGTATAAGTCGACTGGAGCTGATTAGTTTTTCATGATCTTGAGTGTTCTTGTTATCTTTAGTTCGTTTGTAGATGAATATGTGCGTCGGTGTAAGAGTCACTATGTGTGATTGCATGCCGGGTATGTACTCTATCTATACCATCTTTAGTTTGTTTGTAGATGAATATGTTCGTCGGTGTAAGAGTCACTATGTGTGATTGCATGCCGGGTATGTATTCTATCTATACCATCTTTAGTTTGTTTGTAGATGAATATGTTCGTCGGTGTAAGAGTCACTATGGGTGATTGCATGCCGGGTATGTATTCTATCTATACCCTCTTTAGTTTGTTTGTAGATGAATATGTTCGTCGGTGTAAGAGTCACTACGGGTGATTGCATGCCGGGTATGTATTCTATCTATACCCTCTTTAGTTTGTTTGTAGATGAATATGTTCGTCGGTGTAAGAGTCACTATGGGTGATTGCATGCAGGGTATGTATTCTATCTATACCATCTTTAGTTTGTTTGTAGATGAATATGTTCGTCGGTGTAAGAGTCACTATTAGTGATTGCATACCGGGTATGTATTCGATCTATACTATCTTTAGTTTTGTGGATGGATACATGGGTATCTGATCTATGACATTATTGGTGATCGATTGTTGGACATACATCGTGGTACTGAGATTTATTGACAATTGGGCATGTTCAGAGACGTGAGGATTATTGTTGGTTCTGATCAGTCGACTGGTTCCTAAGACAGTCGACTGTACCGTACAGTGAACTGTACTATTTTGAGAGTAATTTGATTGAAGGATATTGATCGTTGGTATTGTTTCTCGACTCGGCTTCATGCATGTACTGGCCTATCGTTCTTGTTTCATATTACATGTTCAGTTTATGCATTTTTGTTCAGTACATGTTGTTTGAGAGTTTATGTTTATTTTTATTTATGTTGTTGTTTATATCACTCACACCATTTATGGCTGACCCCGTAGTTTTGGGGGTTAGGGTTCAACTCTAGCCTCATGTGATGCAGGTTGCTTAGAGTTGGAGGCTTGGATTAGCTTTGGATTTTAGAGAGTGATATAATAGAGCCTTGGGTAAATTTGTAAAGAAAAAGGGTTGTAACAGTTAAATGTATTTTAAGGTGTTTTGTATTTCCGCTGCAATTGTAAAAGAATGTTGTAATAAGAATTTGGAATAAAATGACTTGAGTTTTTGGTCTATGTATATTGTTACATTGAAGTGGATCGCTGGGGAAGTGCCACGTATTTTCTGAATTATTATATTAGAAATTCGGGGCGCTACATACATTGTCTAATGTGTCTTCAAGACTTCCAAACTTCTGTAGGGGTATTTGGAGAAGAAGTACAAAACAGAAGACGCTGGCTCCAAAAAGTTTGTAGTTGGCAAATTTCTGGACTACAAGATGGTTGACTCCAAGACAGTTGTGAGTCAAATTCAGGAACTGCAAGTGATAGACAAAATCGCTACAGAGAACAAGACGCTGTGTGAACCATTCCAGGTTGCAGCGTTCATCGAGAAGCTTCCACCTGGATGGAAGGACTTTAAGAACTACCTGAAGCACAAGCGAAAGGAGATGTCTCTTGAAGACCTCACTGTTAGGTTGCGGATCGAAGAGGAGAATCTCAAGGCTGACAGGTCCTATGGAAATCAGTCCATAGAAAAGGCCAACATGGTGGAGCACGAACAGAAAGGCAAAAAGAGAAAGTTCTTGCCATATGCCTCAAACAAAAAACCTGCAGCAAAGAGGTTTGCTAGAAAATGCCACAAGTGTGGTAAGCTGGGCCATAAAATTTCTGACTGCCACCGCAAGGACAACAACCGTGCTGGAAATGGACAGACACAAGGGAATGAAAAATCTCATGCACACATAGCTGAGAACTTGTTCACCGGTCTCTTTGACCTAGACCTCTGTGCTGTTGTATCAGAGGTGAATCTGGTGGGGAGCAATCCTCGTGAGTGGTGGTACGATACTGGGGCCACCAAGCACATCTGCTCGGACAAGGAAATGTTCACTTCATACCAGAAGTGCAACAAGGATGAACAGTTATTCATGGGAAATTCTTTCACCTCCAAAATTATAGGAACATGGAAGATAGTGCTGAAGATGACTTCAGGCAAGGAACTAATACTAACAAATGTGTTGCACGTTTTCGATATTAGAAAGAACTTGGTAGCAGGATCTTTGCTAAGTAAGAATGGATTTAAAGTTGTTCTTGCTTCTGATAATTTTGTATTGTCTAAGAATGGGGTATATTTGGAAAAAGGATATGTAAATGATGGACTGTTCAAATTTAATGTAATGACAGTCATTCCTAAATCTATTGTTCCCGTTGTTTCCAAAGTTAATGAAATTACTCCTGTTGCTTATGTTGTTGAGTTTTCTTCTGTTTGACATGAAAGACTAGGCCATGTTAATTTCAATTCTATGCGTAGATTAATTAACATGAATTTGCTACCAAAATTTAAGGTAGACAATTGCAAAAAATGTGAAGTTTGCACAGAGGCCAAACTCACTAAAATTCCATCACGTTCTGTAGAAAAAAATACAGAAACTCTAGGTCTAATTCACACGGATCTGTGTGATTTAAAATACGTACAGACCAGAGGTGGCAAAAAGTACTTTGTGACATACATAGATGATTGCACAAAATTCTGTTATATATACTTGTTACATAGCAAAAATAAGGCTTTGGATAAATTCAAGGAATATAAGCTTGAGGTTGAGAACCAATATGGCAAAACGATTAAAATCGTTGGGAGTGATAGAGGAGGGGAATATGATGCATCATTTAATATGTTCTGCTCTGAATATGGAATAGTTCATCAGACAACTGCTTCTTACCCACCTAAATCAAAAGGTACTGCTGAGCGCAAGAACCGAACTCTAAAGGAGATGATGAATGCCTTGTTGTTGAATTCTAGGTTACCCCAAAATATGTGGGGGGAAGCATTGCTGACTTCCAACTACATTCTCAATAAAATACCTCACAAGAAAACTGACAAGACACCATACGAACTGTGAAAAGGTAATGTACCTTCATATAAATACCTCAAAGTATGGGGGTGTCTAGCAAAAGTGGCAGTACCTAATCCAAAACATGTCACAATAGGACCTAAGACTATTGATTGCATATTCATAGGCTATGCACACAACAGTACTGCATATCGGTTCTTGGTATATAAATCAGATATACCAGATATCCATGTGAATACAATAATGGAATCAAGGAATGCTTCCTTCTTTGAACACATGTTTCCGTGCAAGGATGCTACGTATCCCAAACGACACGTAAACAAGGAAATGAAAGCACTTCAGTTGATGAACCAGGACATGATAATGATGAGCCTAGATGAAGTAAACGGACTAAACATCAAAGTCATTTGATCTTGATTTTGTAACGGCCTTTCTGTTAAAGAATGAGCCCAGAACATTCAAGGAAGCCATGTCTACGCCTGATGCTCCTATGTGGAAGGAAGCAATAAAAAGTAAAATAGACTCCGTTATGCAAAATTATACATGGAAGTTGGTCGATTTGCCTTCTGGGTGTAAAGCTTTAGGAAGCAAATGGGTTTTCAAGCAGAAATTGAAACCAGATGGTTCAATAAAGAAACATAAGGTCAGACTTGTGGTACAAGGATTTAGGCAAAAGGAAGGCCTAGACTTCTTTGATACTTATTCTCCGATCACAAGAATAACTTTCATAAGAATGCTGATAGCTATTGCAGCTCTACGTAACCTCAAAATATATCAAATGGATGTCAAAACTGCATTTCTAAATGGGGATTTAGAAGAAGAAATATACATGAAATGACCTGAGGGTTAAGTAGTTCCTAGACAGGAAAACAAGGTGTGCAGGCTTGTAAAATCCTTGTACGGACTGAAACTAGCTCCAAAGCAGTGGCATGCAAAATTTGACAATGTTATGATGTCAAATAGCTTCAAAATAAATGAATGTGATAAGTGTATCTACATCAAAGATACTCCAAATGGATACATTCTCATGTGTCTGTATGTAGATGACATGCTTATTATTGGTAGCAATAATGACATTATCAAACAAACTAAGAACATGCTTAGTGACAAGTTTGATATGAAAGATTTTGGAGTTGCATATGTCATACTAGGAATCAAAGTTTTCAAGACAACTGAGGGAATTACTCTGTCTCAAACTCATTACGCTGAGAAAGTACTTGAAAGATTCAAGAATTACTCAAATGGGATTGCCAAAAGTCCAGTGGATCCCAGTTTTCACTTGTTCAAAAACACGGGTGACAGCATATCATAATTAGAATATGCACATGTAATCGGTAGTCTGATATACTTAACAAATTGTACAAGACCAGACTTGGCACATTTAGTAAATGTACTGAGCTGCTATACAAGTAATCCAGGACGAAGTCACTGGAAAGGAATAACTAGAGTATTGAACTACTGGCGACATGATCAGAGTTATGGACTGCATTACACCAGATATCCTGTAGTATTAGAAGGCTACAGTGATGCCAACTAGATATCGGACTCCAAAAACTCGAAATCCACAAGTGGGTATGTCTTCACTCTTGGTGGTGTAGCTTTGTCATAGAAATCCTCTAAACAAATGTTACTGGCCAGATCTACCAGGGAATCTGAGTTTATTGCTTTGAACAAAGCGGCAGAGAAAGCAGAGTGGCTTCGAAACTTTTTAGAGGGTATTCCCATAAAGGAAAAAACCAGTGTCTACTATATGTGTACACTGTGACAGCCAATCGACTATAACAAGGGCACTGAGTTGTATGTACAATAGTAAGTCTCATCATATCAGAAGGCGACACAAAACCATTAGCAGCTGCTCTCTAATGGAATAATCTCTATAGAGTATGTAAAATCGGCCGACAATCTAGCAAATCTATTTACTAAAGGTTTGTCACAAGAGCAAGTTGTGTAATCATCAAGAGGAATGAGTTTAAAGCCTATGACGAAAGATGATACTTGATGGAAACCCTTCCTAGGATTTGGAGATCCCAAGATCTAGGTTCAAGGGGACAACTAAATCTTGTTGAATCGACGGGAGCACTGAGAAATTAAAATCTCATACCCACTCTTAGGATGATAAAACAGTGCTATCTGCAAAGAGTTTGGATAAGCTTGGCTTTTAATGATTCTCATAGCTTTGAAATAAAAGTGGGGTGTGACGGGATACTCTTTATGGGCAATCACCTTGTGAGTGTGAAATAGGGCTGTTTCTAGGAGAATGTAGAGATGCTACATTCTCCAAGTTCACTCACGATTAACCAGGGTTGTTCAAGGCCAAAATGAACACAACAAGAGAACCAAGTTCTGTGAGGAGATGAAACTGTATGATAGTTATTGTCTAGGTTCACATCAAAGCCCGAGTAGATCAAGATATCATGTTCACTACCTGGTCAAGTGAATCCGAAGGCTACTCACTAAGGGTGGTTCAAAGTTGAAAAATTACTACCATTCCTGATGCAGTTATTTTTCTGATTATATTCTCATAGTCTTTTTTGTCATATCTTTTTCTGTCATGTGTTTTCTGTCGTGTCTGGATTGCATTGTCTGGTCATTTTCATTTATGTGGGAGATTGTTGGAAAAAGTTTTTGCATATTTTTCGGGCTGGAATCCGATGGGATCCGGCCATCGGCGGCGCCGGAAATTGATTGGATCACGTTCCTCTCGTCGAGTACTATTCCGTAATGTACTCACTTGCCAAAAACGGTTTCCGTATGAATGAGAAATGTAGTTCCAAAGTTACGTACTCGAAATGTACTAACTTTGACTGTTGGAATGAATAGTCCCACATCGGAAGATGGAAAAGTTTTTCTCTAGTATATAAGCTAAAGAAATGGACTAAAGGGCATAGCCCTGGGGTTACCACTAACGTGTAGTGGAGAGAGAACCTAGCTAAAATAACAAACACACACACACACGAGCGCGCCCGGCCCGGCCCGGCTTGGCTCTGGCTCTGGCTCTGGTCTATATATTTTTTTTGCCCCGCTCCAAAATTACTCTGCTGTTACAAAGTAATGGATCCTTCAGTTACTCCCCTTATCCTATAAGACCAGCAATTTTTGTCTGCCAGTAGACACATTTTTTTGAAACATTCCGAATCTTCTTCTTCTTCTTCTTCCTCTGAGTCACAGTCTGAGAATACACAGCTACCGGTTCGCTGAGATCTCTGAAGTTAGGGTGCTGATCTTCAGGGAAAGGTAATATAGTTGTATCCTGGGAGGCAATTCGTCAACCACTGTCACACTACGGGGCGAATTCTGCTTTAAGAACAGAGATCTTAATCTTGACTCTGTATTGTACTGTATGGTTTATTCTTTTATTTCCTGTAATTGTAATTCTTCAGAAATATTGTTAGCATTTTCCTGTTTTATGAAATTCAAGTTCGAACAGTATGTGTTGGTATATCTCAGTATATCTGTACTGATTGTTAGTATTTTCCTGTTTTATGAAATTCAAGTTCGAACAGTATGTGTTGGTATATCTCAGTATATCTGTACTGATTCTTTTAGGCATGAAACCATGTAAAACAATCCATGAAGCAGGATAACCAAGACAGAAATTAATCCATGTGAATAAGATAGTAATATCATAAACATGTGCTCTTTCTAGATCCAGAAGAGTAAAAAAAATGTTTATGCATAAACTGACAAGTAACAAATTGAATTCACAAACCCTGATATCATGTTTATGCATTCAAAACAGGACCATAGAGAAAGAGTACATAGCCAATGTCAAAACACCCACTTGGCTGTTTATGTCACATGTTTATGTCACATGATAAGCCAGAGGGGTTTATACCATCAACTCTTGTGATTCATATGTATAACGAACTGAACTTAATTATGGCTCTCTCAATACCTAATCCAAAATTTTATCATCAAATTAGTGAACTAGCTCAAAAAAAAGTGTACAACTAAATTAGTAAATTCTTTTACAGCTACAAATAAAAAATTATCACAATATCACATGTGCTCTATTTTCACAATACCTAGGGTTTCGAAAGCTGGAGGAGGACGACGAGCAAGCAATGGGGACGGGGCGTCGTGGGGAGATGGTGGTGGTTTGGAGAGAGAGAAAGGGAAGGAAACTGTGCGACGACGGGAAAGGGAAGGGAACGACGACGGTGGGTGCGAGAGCGAAAGGCGGTGGCGTGGGGGAGAGCGAACGGCCGACTTGAGCACGAAGAGGGAAAGAGAGAGGAAAATTGAGATTGTGGGAGATTGGGGATTGAGGGAAACTGGGGATTGGGTTTCGGAGAGATTGAGGGCGATGAGGAAAAGAGAGAGGGAAATAGAATTTCGGAGAGATCAAGTGCTCGTGAAGAGGGAAAGAGAGAGGGAAGTGGTAAAATTTGGGGAAATAAGGTTTATAAACACCCGACGTTTTAAAATGTTGGGGTACATACCTTAACCCAGCATTTTTAAAAAAACACCGGGATTCTAATCCACTCCGCAGGCGCTTTCTTAAAAGCGCCGGGGATTTCTTGGCGAAACTACCAAACGCCGAGGTAGTTTCGCTGGCCTATCTCATATCTTTTGTAGTGAAACCAGTAATATAAGTGTTCAAATAATTGATGACTTAACTTTTTACGAAATATCTTTATTATTTTATGAAAATATATAATTTGGTAGCTATATCTAGTGTCCTACAATAGCATATAGACAATTTCTAGTAGAAAATGAATATATAAAGGAAGAAAACAAATATATCGAGGAAGGAAATAAATATATGGAAGAATCCGAAAACCCCCATATGATAGTGGTAGTGAAGTATTAGAAACAGAATCAGAAGCTATGCGAGATCTTGAACTTATGCTTGATTACTTTAATATTTTTCAGATTGATAATGCACATTATTTTCAAGAATAATATTTTACAGAAAACTATCATCTTTGAAGATTTTGATACTCTATTGTTTCTCTTTATGGGTAATTACTATTATTTCAGGCTCGCATCTACTTGGTATCAGAGCCAGTCAAGAGTAAATAATTCTTACTTAATTTCTATAATTGTTAAAAATTTAATACTAATTTATAGGCAATAGAATCAGAAATGTAAAATTTATTTTTGAAAGGCAGAAATTATCCTAAAATCAAAAAAACTTTTAGAATTTAATAAAAGGTTAAACATCCTATAGAAATAATATAGAAAATGTATCATAGAAATTTAATTACAAACTGTGTTATAAGTGAAATTATTTTCAAAACCGAGTTATTTTGACAAATATTTCTAAAAAATGGGTCAGCCTAATAATTTTCTCTTATCTCTCACATTCATATGTACTTGATGGACACTAGGGCTGCAATCGAGCCGAGCCGATCCGAATACCTTCAGGCTCGAGCTCGGCTAGTTTACTAAACGAGCTCAATTTTGAGCTCGAGCTCGGCTCGAGCTCGGCTCGAGCTCGGTTCGAGCCGAGCTTTGACTGAGCTCGAGCCGAATAGCTCGCGAGCTTAGTCTAAAAAATAAAAAAAATCAAGCTCGAGCTCGGCTCGTTTACGAAACGAGCTCGGCTTTGAGCTCGAGCCCGGTTCGAGCCGAGCTTTAATCGAGCTTTGACCGAGCTCGAGCCGAATAGCTCGCGAATAGCTCGATTCGTTTGCAACCCTAATGGACACTGACTGGACCTTGATATCAACCGAAAAAATACAATAAATGAAATAAAACAAAATAGAGTAAAATGAATAAAATAAGTTACATTAAAGTAAAAATAAAATCACTTTAAATCTCTACTTTCTTCACAAGAGATTTAAAAATCCAAAACGATAACTACGTTCATAGGAGATCACATGAGATTTTCACCTCATACGGCTCTTCGTTCAATTCTTTCAAAGTAATTGGATCCCAAATTGAGATAAAAAAAGCGAAGAAGAAAGCAAGAAAGGAGGAGAAGAAATTGCGATATTCCGAAACAGCCCCAAATTCGTTTCCTATTCCGAATGGTACTAGCTTTTTGGTAGCTGATTGATTTTTGGTGCTTTTATCAGTGTTTGTGAGTAGAATTTGTTATACTTGTTGATTTTCGGTGTAGGTAATGTATCTGAGGAGGAGGAAGAAATATCGAACGGGAAGTTGGCTTTTGACAATTTGTTGAAGAAATTGGGGATTGGTAGTGATGGGAAACTCACTAAATTGTATCAGAGGTAAGTGTTTATTTTCCAGTTTAAAGAGTTATGTTAAGTTGTGTTTTGTTATTGATGGTGTTTTTTTCGAAAACTTCACCGAACCACATTGTGCACTTGCTGCTTCTACAATGTACATTGTAGAGTTAGGCGCTTAGAAGAAAGAGTATGACAAAGTTTGACAAGACAAGGTTAATAACGAAAAAAAATTACGGGAAGTACTTAGTTATCACTAGTAGGAGAAGTAGCAGGAGAGTAACTGAGGAGGCATGTTGGTTGTAAGTTAGTCGGGCACTACTACTATAGATTCACATGCTTGAATTGTCCCGGTTGCAACTTTCATTTTATTCAATTATTAAATATATAAGAATATTATAATTCTCGCAACAACCTTCTCTCAAGTCTAACTGGAATTACTTGCTATTTACAGTGGAAAAATCTCTCACATCTCAGATGAAGTAATTTATTCTCTTATTCGGTACTGAATAAATCGTATCTTTTTTGGAGCCGTTACAGTGAATATATAGTTCTAGAGAAACCCTAGTTTGATACACTCGATACACTAACGGTTCGATATATACTGAAGATATAATAATACGTTATGAGTCGTACGATCTAACTTGAATACGAAGTTGGACTTCACACGAATCTCCAAGACCCGAACCAAAACCGCTTCAGCCGCGCAAGACGATCGACTACACAAGTTGCGGTCGACCGCAGTTCATCAAAACTGACACCTGAGGGGGTGACAATCGACCGCAGTTTATCAAAACTGACACATGAGGGGGTCACAATCGACCGCACAGTTGATTGTCCCTTTCTTTGTTCCTTTTGCTGTTGCTGACTACTTTCTTCTCTATCTTCAACTATTCGTTTCGATTTCATCTCATCTCATCGTCGTCTTCTTATTGAACTTGTGTGTGCAAGACATATAAATTCAACAGTGATCATGGTTATATAAGGCAGCCAAGGACTTCACTCTTAATGGCATTGATTTTATAATGTCCGATAATCTTTACCACAAGTAGTCTTCAAGGGAAAATCAGGTTTAACAATTGAACTTTCATAGTATTAAGGAACAGGCACATATTAAGAGAAGTTTGCATAAGATTTTAAAAAAAAATTTCAAAATGACCCACTTTTTGAAAGTATTTACCAAACTGGCTCATTTTCAAAATTATTTACCAAAACGACATACTCACTATCTCAGATGCTATCTCAGATAGCGTGGATATCTCAGATAGTGAGCTTGGCGAAAAGATCATCGCCGTCTGAGATAGCGAGTGTAGGCTTATTGCTTTCTGTATAACTTGACAAGAAAACTGGGGAAAAATACAAGGCGAAGACTCGTTGTCTCAGACAGCGAGTGTGTTTATACCACTCGTATGGGGATTTTTTTTTTTAATCACACTCGCTATCTCATTTCCTCTTCACTTCTCTCTCTCCATTCTCTTTCCCAACTCCGAAATCCAAAACCCTAGCTCCCAAATTGGACCCCTCACCCATAGAATGCCCGCAAAATCTCTTTTGATTCACCTCATCCCTCATAATCTTCTATACTCCCACTCTAAAAATCATAACCTCATCACTCAAGATCCTCAATTTTTTTGAATTCGGGAAAGTTTAAAGAGCTATTCTCCACGCTCATAATTGTTCAATCTTCCCGATCATTAATTTGAAGGTATGATTTGTATTACCTTTTATCGTCTACACTTGGGTAGGTTTAGTTTGTGATTAGATAATGAATCTCATTTTTGTATAAATATGTATAGGTATGGATTACGATATTCCTATTTAATTTTATTTTGGTGGTGAAATTATTCGTGACGCAAAGCTAAGTTGTTGTTATAGTGCTGTTGATCCTGAAATAATTTGGGCATCTCGTACAATTACAATGACAGAACTAGTCAATAAAATTTATAAGGGTACAAATTGGGATAGAGATCAATGGAATGTTAAAATTTTAGCTCGTTATACGGTAGGAAAATGTGAAGGTCAATATTTTATGACTGTGCCCGTAGCAAATGATAACGCTCTAAAGTTCATGGTTGCTAGGATACTTGATCTGAATTATAGTTAGTCTGCATTGGAGTTATATATTCAACAGATACAAATTATTCATGCTCGACCACATGCTAATCTTAGTTCAAGCTTCGTATGAGAAATACCGACACATGAGATGAGTTCAAACCCAGTTCAAACATCACGTGCAATATCACTTTCCCACAATAAGACACGTTCACAAATACAACAAGCACAGATCCTGCAGAATTTGAGTTGTCATGTCAACCTAGTTTGGTTTATGATTATGTTCAAAATGACAACGTATTTGGAATATTTGAAAATGCTACTGTTAACAACGAATTATTAAAGGATGAAGAAGAAGAGGAAGAAATAGACGATGAAGTTGATGAGAGTTTAGAAAATGATGACGAAGTGGAAGAAGATGAATATGCAGTTGTTAATATAAATGAAGGGAAAGATAATGACGTTAACGTTAATGATGTCTATAATAATGTTAATGTTCATGTTTCCGAGGAGATGACACAAAGTGCGAGAGTTATCAAGTTCCACAAGAGTCGTCCAGTTCATCCAACATAGATGAATTGTACATTGGACAGGAGTTTCAAAGTAAAGAATTAATCTAGCAGGCGGTGAAGCTATACTCCATAAAAAAACGTGAATTTGTCACATTGAAATCTATACCGACCCTATATACCTTGAAATGTAAATTGGCACCTAGGAAACGTACTCTTGAGAAAATGGTGCAAATCCCCACAGTCGTAAGTGAGGGTGGTTGCCCACGGAGATTACGTGCAATCATTGCAAAATGTGGGATAAATTTCGTGGTGAAGAAAATAGTAGGGCCGCATACATGTCTGAATCCTATGTTGAATCAAGACCACCGTAAAGTTAACGTTAAACTTCTATGCAATTTGATTATAAATGTTGTGAAAGCTGAGATAGGAATAACACTGCGGGCCATTATTGATATAGTCAAACTACAATTCAATTATCAAATTTCGTATAGGAAGGCTTGGATTGCAAAACAAAAAGCTATTGAGAGATTATTTGGTTCCTTTGTAGATGCATATACTAAGTTGCATTATCTTTTATCAATAATACAAGCAGCAAATTCAGGAACCGTTATCCATTGGGATAAGTATGAGAATTCTTTCTAGTAAGGTGAGTCATCAATGCAGCAATAATAGAAAATCGAGGAATGATCCTCTGATAATAACCAGCCAAATCCAAGAAACTTTGAATCTCTGCCACATTCGTGGGTTGTTCCCCGTCTTTTCACAACTGTAACTTTCAACGGATCCACGGATGTGCCTTCAATAGAAACAAAGTACCCCAAAACTCATACCTCTCACTCCCCAAAATGACAATTTGATGACTTATCATACCACTTCTGGTTCCAAAGTGTCCACAACACAGTTCTGAGGTGCCATCTATGCTCCTCCATGCTGCGAAAATACACCAAATTATCTTTTACAAACACAATCACAAACCTGTCGATATAAGGATGAAAGGTTCGATTCATCAAATCCAGGAAAAAATGCAGGGGCATTGTTCAGCCCAAAAGGTATCACCGAGAACTTGTACAATCCCTACCGAGTACGAAAAACAGTCCTTGGAAAGCTTCACTCTTCAATGCTCATATGATGGTACCCGGTCTGCAACTCCAGTTGTGAAAACACTGTAGCTCCCCGCAACTGATCAATCAACCCATCTAGTCTCGGTAATGGATACCTATTCTTAATAGTCACCTTATTCAACTCCCGATAATCAATACACAATCTCAGGGAACCATCTTCTCATATATTAGAAAATTTACTAACCACATCCTCAATCTTCACCTTGGGTATTTCCACTGAACCCAACGGACATACTCACATCGCCCAAGGCAATTCATACAATTAGAAACTGAGTTTCATCGGGCATTCTCACCCGAATCCTCCTTGCATCATACTCCAACTATGCATAAGGCCTTCACAACCAACCCATCTCCCAATATCAAAAGATAAGGACTACCGCACATCACCCCACAGTCTATAGGACATACACCTATAAAACATACACTGGATCACAAGTAAATAGCCTCACTCGGCACACAGTAAGCAATATAGTAGAACACTCCAATAGTGTACAAATTCTCACTGGGGCCTCCACAGAGGACAATACAACCATAATGCAAAATTTGAACATGGGCTATAAAAGATAACACTGACCCAAAGTCAGACAAAAATCTAATATGGATCACATCACTCAATAACAAAATCCATACTTATCAAAATACTCTCAAAGCATAAACAAACTTCACACAAACTTCACATTCTCTACCTAGTGAAATTGAACCCATACACACAAGACAAGATCACTAGGATTAGCATGACATTCCTAGTTAACCTAGGCTCTGATACCAAACTGTAACACCCAAATTTTTTTTTCTTTCAAAACTAAACCTCCAGGTTCAATTCTTTCAATTTCTATGACACTTTAAACATAAACTAAGATAGTTATATTTCAACTAAAATTTTGGTAGAGTCTCCCCTGAAATTTTTGCCCCGAAACACAAAAAATGTACGGAATTCTGCTCTAAATTCCGTAGCTCACAACACAAACAATATATTCACGGCTCCCTAGGCCAAAATGAGCAGAATCACACAGACAGTATAAATATTTCGCTCTGGGGGCTAAACTCATAATAGAATATCACATATCGAATAAAAACGATAAATTTCTTCGAAAACGTAGTAAGTTTTTTAGAAAAAACCTTGTAAAACATACCACAGGGCCTGGTACTCCACAACAAAATGGGTACGGGTCAAGAACATACCATACTACCCCACACTATACTCATTATCGTCATCCACATACTTATACATTCAAAATACAATATAAACCATAAATTTCACTATTCACTTAACTAAACTTAAACAGAAATTTTTAAAAATAAAGAACCTATTCAACTAAATTCCATGCCTCACTTCTACACTACTGAGCACCTGCAACCTAGGAAGCACAGATACTTTCAAATGGCCAATGTACCTGTATCGGGTGCATATCGGGTGCCGATACTCCTTGGGTACTCCCGGGTGTGTACCCAAGGAGCACCCAATTTTTTAAATGCATTTTCACATCTTTTAGACAATTATATTTAAATAAATGCATGGGGTCCTAGAGTAATTTCAAAAGTTTGTTGTTTACCATTATGCGCAAACACAAAACAAGACTACTCAAAGATTTGATAGTTATATTATCATTTTTTTTCTCTAAAATTTTCATAATTATAATGTATTCTTATAATTCTATGAAATGGTTTAAATGTTTGCATTTTTAATAAGAAAAATATTTTATATCTATAAATATAATATAAATTATTTTATATTTAACGTACCCACCAAAGCACACGTATCCTACTTTTTTGTAAAATCACATATCCCCGTACCTATATCGTGTAGTACCCGCACTCCGTACCGGTATCCATGCTTCATAGCCTGCAATAATAGGAGATCTAGGGTAGTCCTGGGACTCCCCTAACCCTCCAAACACTAAGGAGTTAGTCATTTCTAGTGTAAGTATAATCAAATATAACTTAACTTGAAATGAATAAAATACTGGAAAAACAGAAACTATGAAAATACCAACATGGTAGTAAATTTAGTTATAAACAATGAAAAGTCCGAGAATAAATGTACAATTAAAATTATAACGTAATCATATCATCAAATAGCTCACAATATAGTTATTTCAAATCCACCTCATACATCTCATTACCCTTCCTTTACCGAGAGATTCGAACCCCGACAGATAGTTCCCACTACTTACTCGAAATAGCAGGCGGTAGTTCCTAGGCCTGAATATCAAACTCCACATATCACTATTATCCTTAACTCAAGTAAATACAACTATTATCCCATCTTTTAATCCTACCACATTCCATTTATATGGATATATACACTACAACCTTCATTCCCTATATATATATATATATATATATATATATATAAATAATTTCGTAAAATTTCATTGCAGATAGCAAAGTCAAATTAATTTGAAAAACAGAATGATACAGCAAATTTATGAATCTGAAATTTTAGACACAGCAGTACTAAAACAGTGATAAATTACAAAATACAACTCGGAATTTAAATCCGTCAAAAGGGTTGTAAAGTAGACATACTAGGCTATATTTCATGTTCACAAAGTTTTAATCAACTGTGACTGGAATGAGGTTGAAAATAGAGTTCTTTACTGAACAACATGTAGTCGGAAAATATATTGATTTGTTTCACAAGCATGAAATAAATTATAAAAGTCATTAAAAAATTCTACAAAAATTAGAGGTTGATCCCAGTCATGTCTAGACATATCCAGAAAAATACTAAGTTCAAATTTTACTTTTAACATCAATTTTAAAATAATAAATCATGCAGCGACCTTATAGATCAGAATCTGCAAATTACGACACATACATCAAAAATCAAAATTGAGATCTATCGAAAGTTCTGAAAAATAGATATCGAGGCCTACGAATCATATTCACAAAATAGTTCATTTTACTGACCTTAACAGGGTCTAAATTATTGTACCAAATCAGGGCAACAGCAAAACAAAATTTTGTTCATGCATTTAATCAAACAACTTATCTACAATAGATCTAAATTAGAGTATGATGTAAAACATGATATATTAGATATTCAAGTCAACATGACATGGGTATTTAACAAATCTACAACGAGATAACACATCTAGCACCTCAATCATGTAACGAAAATCCACAACATACAATAGATCACGAAAAAGTATATACACATCAAGGAATCTATTTAGATCTAATTATTTTCATGTAGTGTGCATGTGACAACTTATTATGATGGATCATGACTACGGATGGATCAAACGAATGAAATCAAGATTTATCAAGGAATGATGATGAACACAAAAGTGAAACCTAGACCACATGTGGTATTTGAACTTGTATAAGAACACAAATAATATACAAGCTACTTGCCTTGGTGAAGACGACAAATTCGACGAGAATAGAATAATGGGAATGGATCCCGGTGACAAACACAATTACAACAACTCACGAACAACGGGGAAGCTTGCGGGATATGAAAGTCGACGGCACACGGCAGTGGGGCGGCGGCAAGCGGCGGAAGAGGTCGACAGCGATGGGATGCGAAAGGAGGAAGTCGACCGGGCTCGGGTTGGGGGCTTGCGAGATGAGGAGATGGAGGGTGGTCGGGTGGAGGTGCTGCGCTCGGGAGGTGGCGCGACACAAGGCGGTGCGAGGACGTAGGGGTGGCGCGGTTGCGCAACAGGCAGCGATGGGATCCGGTCGACGGGGGGTTAGGCGGTTGGCGGGGGTGCGGGATGCACAGGGAGAGGGTGAGTGAGAGTTGGAGAGAGAGAGAGAGATATTGTTTAGGAGATAGTGACTGTAGGGGAAAGAGAACAAATTTGTTTGTGATTTAATGAGAATTTGGTAAGTTAAGATTTTAGGAATCACGATGGAGATAATATTTATAGTGGGCTAATATATATTTAACTCTAACTATTAAGCAAATATGTTTCTTTTATATAAAAGTAAATGAAAAACTAAAGTAGGAATGTAATCAATGGATGTACATGCAATATGTGATATCATATTTTTGCAGATATGAAGAATTGGATGCTAGCATATGTTCTCCATTTTCCTTTTTCATCTTCACATTGTACGGTACCACGACATATTTTCAAGTTTCTCATTATGCTTCTTTCTCTTTGCTTCTTCATTTACTTTCATAATGTGACAGTGTAAAAATGGCCTGAGGCCCATCCAAGGCCCAATACAATTCCTACTCAGAAAAGCAAGAATACCGATCTGGTTCGGCTCCGGACCCCTTCAGGGTCGGCGCCGACCCTCGTGTTTGCCCCCACAGTACCGGCTTCCTCGTACTGACGAGCCTCAGTATCCCCCGGAGTCCGATCCGGAGCAGTCCCTCATGCCGTCCCCCCTCTCTGGCGGGGCAGAGGGATGACCTGGCGCAGCCTAGGCCCTCCGATTCCCCCAGATGCACAGAGGACTCACGATGGGCCACGTCAGCTCCAAATACCGCCAAGGGTTTCGCCACGTCAGCCCTATACCACTCCTGGTATCACCGCAACCGCCCTAAACCCCCTGGGCCTTCTGCCACGTCAGGCCCATGGGCTTTCGGATCCAAACCCGGCCCCCAAGCGGAACCAAACCCGGTTGGGATTCTCTATAAATACTAGACCCTCATCCACCTTTTAAAGGTAATCAATCTTTTACCACTTAAATATACCTAGTTATTGCTACTCTCTCACAGAGACTGACTAGAGCGTCGGAGGGTCCGCCACCGGGACAAACCCCGGTGTTTCAGGACCGTCTGCAGGTACACAAGACCTCGGATCCGACCCTTCCGATCCGAGCCCAACCTTCAAACGCCTTTCCGAGCTCATCGTAGGCCCCAGAAGGTCAACCGAAGGTCGGCAGACGAGCGGCAATCTCCTTCAATACAAATTGAGTTCGAACTCACACCTGGTGCTTCCACACGTGCCTCAGAAATAAACAGCATCAGGTTGGCGCCGTCTGTGGGAACCGCTGCTCCAGAAGCCGATCCGACCCAGACCCTCAAAGGCCATCGACAGCCGAATCCTCATGGCAACCAAAGGCAAGGGGGCTGCTTCCTCCGTCAACCAACGGGACTCGCCCCCACCCACCAATAAAGCCAGGCCACGCCCGTCGAAACACAAGGCTCCCTCTCGGGAGTCCCAAGGGAGCGTCGGCCGGCCAGCCCAGCCCGACCTCCGGGGAATAATCCTCAACCGCAAGATTACCCGCAGCAGGAGAAGGGCCGCTTCCAACCCGGCCCCGAACCGCCCGAGGCCACCGTCCGAGATACGCAGACCCGCGCTCAGCCGAGTCGGAAGACAACCCTCGGACCAGCCAAACCGGGCCGAAAGAGCCCCCGTCACTCATAAGGAATTCCAAGACTTCCGAAAAGAAATGCTGGGAGCCCTCCGACGGGCCCCCAGGGAAGAAACCCTCCATTCGCAAACGGGGTCGGACGCCGAAGCCAGCACGTCCCGCCCTTCAACGATCCAGCCGGGAGACGATGACGTACTCCTAAGACGCCTACAAGAAATGGAAGACCGCCTCGATCACATGGGGGACGGCGACCAAAGAATGGCTCAGGGGTACAGACCTGTCCGTCCACCCTTCTCCGCCCCCATCCTCCTAGCGGAAATACCCCGGAATTTCCGGCCCCCTCAATTCGAGACCTACGACGGCGAGGGAGATCCTGCTGATCACATGGAGGGTTTCAAAACCCTCATGATGATTCACAGCGCCTCGGATATCCTGCTCTGCCGAGCCTTCCCCGCCACCCTTCGGGGTCCTGCTCGCGAGTGGTTCTCGAAACTCGCCCCCGGCTCCATTTACTCCTTCGACCAACTCGAGGGCAATTTTCTTGCCCATTTTGTCACTAGTCGGAAGGCCGAAAGGACCAGCGCCTCATTACTGGGGCTCAAACAGATAGAGGGGGAATCACTCAGAATGTTCGTCCGGAGATTTACCGCTGAGGCAAGGTCGGTCTCCTCCCTCGACCCAGGCGTCGCTTCAGCGGCATTCCGACACAACGTCCGCCCCGGACAGCTGAAGGCCTCTCTGGCCAAGAGACCCCCCATCGACTTCCCCGACCTCCTCAATAGGGTCGAGAAATACATTAGGGCAGAAGAGGCCCTCAACCCCGAAGATGCCAGGGATGCCACCGGGAAAGGAAAGCGGAAGACCGAGGAAGGCGAACCACCGAAGAAAGCTCCAAGGGACCCGGGGGCCATAAAGAAGGTCCCGCCAGTCCCCCGCTTCGAGAGGTACACTCCCCTGACGCATAACATCTCCGCCATCCTCTTGGAAATCGAAGACAAGGGCATTGTCCGACTACCCCCCCGATCTAATAACAACAAGAATCGAGACCAGCGCTTTTACTGTCGCTTCCACAGAGATCACGGGCACGAAACCGACCAATGCCGAGCCCTGAAAGACGAAATTGAAGAACTCATTTCCAGAGGATACCTCCGAGAATTCACCCGAGAAGGCCCACGGGATCGGCGAGACGCTAGGAACCGGAGGCAATCGCCTCCGAACCCTGCTCCAAACCAGTCCCAGGATCGGGACCCCGACTCCGAGGGAGCCGCGGATATCCCTTTCATCTTGCACTGTGTCCACGGAGGGCCGATGGGAGGCGGATCAAACACTTCCAAAAAAGCCTTCCTTCGAGAGGTGAACGCTGTCAAAGACAACCCCTCGCCCAAACTACAATCAAGGCCGGTCTCCTTCTCAGGGGAAGACCTTGAAGGTGTTCGCTTGCCCCACTGCGATGCTCTCGTCATCAACCTCCACATGGCTAATTGTGAGGTCCGCAGGATCCTCGTCGACAACGGTAGCTCGGTGAATATTCTTTTTCTCGAAGCCTTCGAAAAACTCAGGTTACCCCGAGGAAAACTCAAACCAGCTGGATACACCCTGCACGGGTTCTCAGGCGTCCCCGTCGTAATAGAAGGGATTGTTACCCTCGACGTTACCGCCGGGTCGACTCCTGTCAAGAGGACCGAATCCATGGACTTCATGATGGTCAACGTCAAGGCGGCCTACAACGCCATACTTGGCCGGCCTGGACTATGCTCCCTACAAGCGGTGCCTTCGGCTTACCATCTGAAGCTCAAGTTCCCCACCCCTCAAGGAGTCGGCATCGTCCGAGGCAGTCAAGAAGCAGCGCGATCATGCTACATGACCACCGTCGATGGAGGCGTGTTCCCCCTCGACGCCGGACGAGCGTAGACTATGGCCCGGCTATGTGTAAATCTTTTGTTTTTGGTGTAAACCCGCGTTTGTAAAGGGCTGCCTTAGCGGCCCTCCCTACCTTATACTAAAAATATGCCTTTTTATCCGAACCCCAAATGTCTCGATAATCTCAATACGAGTCCGGACCGAAGGTCCTTCCTAAGGCCCCACTTCGATCCCTCGCGGAACGATGGAGCCAGACCTTGCCTCCGACATTTCATACCGCATCACTGGCCGGAGCAAGGAGGGAAAAGGATTCCTCTTTCATACCCCTTTATTTTTCGTCCCAAAGAGAAAAAATAAAACGAAAGAAAAAACAAAGACCGCTACAAGACCGCTCCACTCTTCTCAAATCAGATAGATCAGGGCCCCCCCCCCGGGGCCCAACGAGGGACAAAGAGTACTTCGACCAAGCAACTAGGGGCCCCCCCCTCGCTGTGATATTCCTTAGCCTCAGCCCCAATCGACGGTCCAGCCACCGAACTCTGGGCGTCATCCGGTCGCGCCCACTGCAACAACAGCAACGCAGAGGGAACCCCCTCCGCCAGTCGACCCGAGGATGAAGAGAACGAGGCTCCCAGCATCGCCTTGTAACGAGGCATCTCCGTCTCCTCCTCCACAAAGACGTCGCGAGGTAGCCCCCCAGGGGAGGACCTCGGCTCCAAGGTACTTAGCCCGGCTCGTCTAATGTCCGTCCCGCCGAGCTCCCGATCCCACATCACCCTTCTCAACCGACGCGCCTCCGCACTCAAGACGGCGAACTTACTTCGATAAAAATTACAGGCCTCATCGGTGTCCCGAGCCCCCCTTCGGTGGCGAGCCAGCGCAGCTTCCAGGACCTTAACCTTACTCCGGAGTCGTGCCACATAGAAACTACGGGAGTCTCCTTCAGGAAGGTTAGCCGCGACCTACAAGATAACCAACCAACTCAACACTCATTCTCAAGAAGATCCAGAAATGTCCGAGGTCAAACCAACCGGCCGGTCAAAAAAAAAAAAAAAAAAAAAAACTTTTCTTGCCACTATAAATCCAAATGTTTCTTACAAAAAATGCGGTGGCCAGTCCGCAGGAGGCAAACACAATCGAGGGAGAGAAAAAGAAAGACGAAAATTACACAACTCATTGACCCACCTCCGCGCCGACGGACGGATCCACGGGAGCGTCGGAAGAGGGGTCGACGACGGGCCCTGCTTCACCCAGAGTCTTCGACGTTCCCTCGATCTCCATATCATACTCAAAATTGGACAGATCGAGGGCCGGGAAGAAGTGCCTCACGTGGCTGAGGGCCCTCTCATAGCTCTTGTCCTGGGCCGCGATCACCATCTGCTGGCCCTTGCGCAACACCTCCTCCGCCTCCTTGGTAAACTTCGTCTTCAGGGAGGCCACCTTCTTCTCCCACTCCACGTCCTTGGCCTTGAGCTGGAGCTCCAGCTGCTGTTCTCTCTTATGCGAACCCTCGAGTTCGATTCGCATCTCCTTCATCTCCAGCTCGCTCTTTTCCGCCCGAGCTCGCTCTTGAGCCAGGGATGCCTCGTACAGGTTCTTGATGTTGGCCCCCTGTATACAGGCCTACAACCAACGACAAACAAAGATGAGACCTCGGCACGTAAATCAACAAAGAGGGACAGAGTCGACAGACTTACCTGCACAGTGGCCTGTGCCAGGCGGGCGAACGCCGCCTCTACGGGCTCGCCCTCCATCGCCTTGCGATCGCCAGGGGTCGCCAGCTTTTCCACCACTTCGACGGCTTGGGCCTCCTCTGTCAGTCGGTCCCCCATCAGAACCGACCAGTCCGGAGCCCACCGCTGCCGCAACAGCTCCACCACCGGATCCTCTTCCTCGGCCTCGACCCAGGGACCTTTCCCCTTGTCGAGAACAGAGGCCCCTGCTCGGCCCGGGCCCTTCGAAGAAGCCACGCCCTTGCTCGTCTCAGAGCGACCCCTCTTGGTCCTCGGCTCGAGTTGAACCTCCGAGATAACAAGGGGCAGCTCCCTCGACCTCTTCGCCGCCTCCGCCTTCTTCTTCTCGGCGTTTTCCTTCTTCATGACCAGCCGCCTTGCCTGGATCGATGCCTCATCCATACCTGCAGAAAAAACCATTAAGAGCAATGAGCAAGAAAGTAAGAAAGGACCCAGAGGAAAGGAACAACTACATACGCATAACAGCTGGGCTCAGTCCAGCGTTCGCCAGAGCGGTCTCCGTCACCTCCGTCCAATCAATGCTAGGTGACTGGCGGAGGCGCTCGACAAACCCCCACTCATCTGCCGACAGATCCCCCTGCCTCGGCGGTGGGTGGCTCGGCTTGGAGTGGTTCCATCGAGTAGGAATGTCCCACGGCTCTTCACTCCGGATCACCAAGTACTTCTCCTTCCATCCCTTGATGGAATCGGGGTGGTGGCGAACGACCTTCCCCCCGCTCCGGGGAGAGATATAGTATACACCCTCGGCCGACGGATTGACCATCAACATTGCACGGAACACGTTCAACCGCAGGGGTACTTGCTGCTCCTCGCACATCAGCATAAAGCAGATGATCTGCTTCCAAGAGTTCGGCCCGTACTGCATGGGCGCCAAGGAGGCCCAGTTCAACACGTCCCTAATGAACGGGTGGACCGGCAACCTCAGGCCAGAGATAAAAGCGTCCACCGGGAAGACACAGTACCACGCTGACAAGGGATCGGTGGGACGCAGAGTAGGGCTCGGCATCAGCAGTTCGTGACCAGGCCCTATATGATACGCCAGCTGCAGAACCTCTAAATCCCCGTCCTCCAAAACGGTCGAGATCGCGTCCATCATCACCCTCCCCCGGCTCGGCGAAGAGGGTTGCACTCCGAAGAGCTCTTGGTCAGAGAGATCGTCGGGATACTGACGGAAATGCTTCGGCTGGACGGGCGAGCCAGTCATCAAGTTACGGAAAACAGGCGCCTTGCTCGAACCGCCGGTCCTCGACCCCGGTTTTCCTGGGGCCCTCTTCTCCTTCTTAACTCGCTCCGACGGTCCTCGACCCTGAGCGGTGGATCTCCTCACTGTATTGCCCTCGCCACTCTCCTCATCGGAAGACAGCTCCAGCACGCGAATGCCGTCCGAACCCTCGCCGGCTCCCTCCGACCCACTACTCTCCACCACAAAGGGACGTCGAGTACGCGACACCCTCGGCTTGTGTGTCGCTTCCCCCTCACCTACGGAGCCCTCCCAAGAAGCCAAGCCAGTATGGCCCACAACGGGCACCGATCCCTCCTCGAACACGGGCTCTTCCCACGACGTCGACGGAGAGTCAGGCTTTACTTCCCCCCTGGACGACGACGCCGACGAACCGGACTGAGCCCTATCCATCTGTGCCTAAAGATAAAACAAACTTACCAAACTAACCTGGGACCGCTTCGGAAAGGCGAACCGAGTACGGCAAACTGCAAGAGCAAACGCTGAAGGGGTGGGAGATTTTTTGAAGAAAGAAGCAGCAAGATTGTAGTGGGCGAAAGGGAAAAAAGGGGGAATACTTATGTAAGGGAAGAACGGCTCCTCGACTTCTGCTATTACTGTTCACTGATTGACGCACAACTGCCGCCTAGAAGATCGCGCCACATTCTCGAAACCTGTGCGGGGGACGTCATCAGACGCCAGACTGACGGCCTAACTCTGGGGTCGGGTCGGGTGAGATACACGACGGAGAAAACATTTTTTTTATTTTAAGGCACCGTCGTATGACAGACGCCCCGGGCTCCAGCGTTCGACCAGTTCCCCTCTCACCCTCGAGCAGCCCGGGACTTACAGCCTCGGCAGCCGAAACCCCGAACTGTTCGAGGGTGGAACAGAAACCGCCATCGCCTACAACCCTATCAAGACGGACTGACAGACCCCCGACGGGAGGTGGCCCCCCCATCCGAGGCCCTTCAGCCCCAAGGCCGGTATACGGTGGATGCGTCTTTTCGTCTGGATCTCCCCCGGGCCAAACCTCCATGACAGGGCAGTCTGACCCGAAAAGGGATCCAGACGGTAAAACCACCACTAAACCGAAGCTCCTCTCCCCACAGCACGGATACAGGCCGTCACCCCTCTCGCCCTGATCTCCCGTAGACCTGGCCGCCGTATCAAGGTCCATCAGATCCAAGAGAAGATCAGGGCGGCAGAGTAACCACCTCTCCGACGCTGCTAGGATCGAAAATATTAGCCAAGGACAGGCGTCCGCCGAAGCAGACACCTCTGAGAGCCAATGGGCCACCCCTGTTTTGATCATACCTACAATGGAGGGGGGGGGGGTATTTATAACCTCCCCCAGGGACTAACCGTTGGGACACCGGGAAGGTCAATCAACGGAAAACCATGCACCATCTACATTTATTAGGCGGCGCCATTAAATGCCCCTAGAAAATTGGACCATCACACCATTCTCGGAGAGCCTTCAATACACCACACGAATGGTGGGATATCCCCGCTCAGTCACTCTGAGGCGCCAATCGGTCGCCATCCCCCTTGATTAGCCCGAGATCCCTCGGCCGGCTCGGGGTCGGGTCTAGCACCAGGGCAGTCTTCTCAGGAAGGCTTCACGGCTCGCCATCGCCCTTGCCTTCCAGTAATCCCTCGCCAAGCTCGAGGTCAGGTCTGGCACCAGGGAGGTCTTCTCAGGAAGGCCAACGGCTCGCCACCCCCCTTGTTGGTCCATAATCCCTCGATCAGCTCGAGGCCGGGTCCAGTACCAGGGGAGTCTTCTCAGGAAGGCTTCACGGCTCGCCATCGCCCTTGCCTTCCAGTAATCCCTCGCCAAGCTCGAGGTCAGGTCTGGCACCAGGGAGGTCTTCTCAGGAAGGCCAACGGCTCGCCACCCCCCTTGTTGGCCCATAATCCCTCGATCAGTTCGAGGCCGGGTCCAGTACCAGGGGAGTCTTCTCAGGAAGGCTTCACGGCTCGCCATCGCCCTTGCCTTCCAGTAATCCCTCGCCAGCTCGAGGTCAGGTCTGGCACCAGGGAGGTCTTCTCAGGAAGGCCAACGGCTCGCCACCCCCCCTTGTTGGCCCATAACCCCTCGATCAGTTCGAGGCCGGGTCCAGTACCAGGGGAGTCTTCTCAGGAAGGCTTCACGGCTCGCCATCGCCCTTGCCTTCCAGTAATCCCTCGCCAAGCTCGAGGTCAGGTCTGGCACCAGGGAGGTCTTCTCAGGAAGGCCAACGGCTCGCCACCCCCCTTGTTGGCCCATAATCCCTCGATCAGCTCGAGGTCGGGTCCAGTACCAGGGGAGTCTTCTCAGGAAGGCTTCACGGCTCGCCATCGCCCTTGCCTTCCAGTAATCCCTCGCCAAGCTCGAGGTCAGGTCTGGCACCAGGGAGGTCTTCTCAGGAAGGCCAACGGCTCGCCACCCCCCTTGTTGGCCCATAAATCCCTCTATCAGCTCGAGGTCGGGTCCGGCACCAGGGGAGTCTTCTCAGGAAGGCTTCACGGCTCGCCATCGCCCTTGCCTTCCAGTAATCCCTCGCCAAGCTCGAGGTCAGGTCTGGCACCAGGGAGGTCTTCTCAGGAAGGCCAACGGCTCGCCACCCCCCTTGTTGGCCCATAATCCCTCGACCGGCTCGGGGTCGGGTCTGGCACCAGGGTACTCTTCTCACGAAGATCCAATGACTCACCATCCCATTTTCTACAACCATGAGCACTCCTCCACGGCTAGCTCCCGCACCCCCTGCAGGAGTGGGGGGCTTGTGTGACAGTGTAAAAATGGCCTGAGGCCCATCCAAGGCCCAATACAATTCCTACTCAGAAAAGCAAGAATACCGATCTGGTTCGGCTCCGGACCCCTTCAGGGTCGGCGCCGACCCTCGTGTTTGCCCCCACAGTACCGGCTTCCTCGTACTGACGAGCCTCAGTATCCCCCGGAGTCCGATCCGGAGCAGTCCCTCATGCCGTCCCCCCTCTCTGGCGGGGCAGAGGGATGACCTGGCGCAGCCTAGGCCCTCCGATTCCCCCAGATGCACAGAGGACTCACGATGGGCCACGTCAGCTCCAAATACCGCCAAGGGTTTCGCCACGTCAGCCCTATACCACTCCTGGTATCACCGCAACCGCCCTAAACCCCCTGGGCCTTCTGCCACGTCAGGCCCATGGGCTTTCGGATCCAAACCCGGCCCCCAAGCGGAACCAAACCCGGTTGGGATTCTCTATAAATACTAGACCCTCATCCACCTTTTAAAGGTAATCAATCTTTTACCACTTAAATATACCTAGTTATTGCTACTCTCTCACAGAGACTGACTAGAGCGTCGGAGGGTCCGCCACCGGGACAAACCCCGGTGTTTCAGGACCGTCTGCAGGTACACAAGACCTCGGATCCGACCCTTCCGATCCGAGCCCAACCTTCAAACGCCTTTCCGAGCTCATCGTAGGCCCCAGAAGGTCAACCGAAGGTCGGCAGACGAGCGGCAATCTCCTTCAATACAAATTGAGTTCGAACTCACACCTGGTGCTTCCACACGTGCCTCAGAAATAAACAGCATCACATAATATTGTCAATTAAGATTGCAGCAGACCTTTCTAGGATTGCAATAGGTTGTGGAGTTGTATTTGTACGAAATATATGACCATTAGCTAAACATACAAGGTAATGTATTAATTTTTTCATATAGTCTCAAAGTTTCACCTCATTGCAATTCTTTTTTAACTAAACATACATAAATAAATTCCAAATTTCTCTCATAACTAATCATCCCACAAATTATGAGTTCTTAACATTACGTACTTATAGACCCACAATCAAAATTAACAAAAAATCTAATTGCAAATGTATGAAAACTTACCGTACTATAGATGACTGCTTTAGGAGGTAGAGAGCGAGGATGAGATGAATGCACCCGCCGCAGTCCTCTTTAACCTTCACAAAATCAACAAATTCGAGATCTTCAATGATGGATTTAGAGTTTTGAGAGTGGGAGTATAGAGGGTTGTGAGGGATGAAGTGGATCCCTTGAGATTTTGAAGGGTTTTGGTTGGTGAGGGCACGAATTTTGGAGCTAGAGTTTCGGAGATGGGTTTCGAAGTTGGGAGAGAGAATGGAGAGAGAGAAGCGAAGAGGAAATGAGATGCGAGTGTAGTTTAAAAAAAATCCCCATACGACACTCGCTATCTCAAACAGCGAGTGTGCTTATACCACACTCGATGTTTGAGACATCGAGTCTAAACGTTGTAATTTTCCTCAGTTTTCTTGCCAAGTTATATAGAAATCAATAAGCCTACACTTGCTATCTCCGATAGCGAGGATCGTTTCCGCAAGCTTGCTATCGGAGATAGCGAGTAGGTTGTTTTGGTAAATAGTTTCGAAAGTGGATCAGTTTAGTAAATACTTTCAAAAAGTGGGTCATTGTGGAAAAAATTCTATGATTTTATACATCTTTTTGATAAATGAATCACATTTGTAAATTGGAAATTGCCATGTAGTTGCTGTCCATTGTCATTATAGATACTAGTAATTTACACGTGTGCGATGCACGCCTTAATAAATATAGTTTTTTTAAAGTAAAAAATTCAGACGTAGTCTGGGTTTGAACCTAAAACATTATTTATAATAGTTATGCACGTGCATTGCATGCATTGATAGAATTACAAATGACACTAAAACTTTCTTCCATTATAATATTAGAAATTAAAGATTTACACATGCAATGTACGTCTTAATAAATATATTTTTTAAAAGTAAAAATTCAGAAGTAGTATGAATTTGAAACTAAAACATCTTTTATGATAGCTATGCACATACGCTGCAGGCGTTGATAGATTGATAAATGACACTAAAGCGAAAATTTTGCCGAAATGCCCTCTTTTTTGAAAATAATTAGCGACCTACCCTACTTTCGAAAACATTTAGCGAGTTGCCCTTGTCTGTGACACGTCAGCAACAAACATTATTGGGAAAAACGGCATCAACTATTTGTATGCCGTTCTTCCCAATAACGGCATCGCTTTTTAAAAAAATTGTCATGCCGTTATTGGGAATAACGGCATTGCTTATTTTTTGTAAAGATCTCTACTGTATCAATATTGACTCGAGATTGAAATGCAAAAAAGAAAATAACTGATGTCGTTCTTCTGGAGAACGGCATCGTTTATACTGATGCCGTGTTCCACAATAACGGCATCAGTTATTATCTGTTTGCACAACTCCCTATAATCGAAAAACCCCTTCTTCTTCCCCTTCTGATTCGTAAACATATCTCTCTCGCATCGCTCCTTTTACCCACAAACCCTAGATCTCAAAATCAAAAAATTTCAACCATTTGAGTCCTGTAAAATTCCATACATCCTACCCCCTCACTCCCACTCTCATTTTCAGTTTTCCTCAACAACGAAATTTTTGCCGGTGGTTTTTTTGGTTTAATTTGAAAGGTATTATCATCTTAACCTTATGTTTGATTTTTATTTCAATGTTTTGTTTATTGTGAGTAGTGAATGACTTAAATATGTTTTAATTTTTATGCATAGGTATGGAATTTGATATCTCTATTTGGTTATATTATAGGGGTGAAGTAATTAAGGATCCAAAAATTGGATATTCTTATAGTGATGTTGATCCGGTAATTATTTGGGCTACCCCCAATTTTGGTTACTCAGAATTAATAGATAAGATATATGAAGTCACCAATTGGGACAGAAGTGAAATGAGTCTGAAACTGAGAGCCTGTTATTCTGCTGGTAAAGGGGATGGGCAGTACTTCATGTTGGTACGCATAGACAGTGACAGTTCTCTGAGGTCTGTCTTGCTTAGGACACTTCATCCAAGTTGTGGTTGGAATATAGTTGAGTTATATATTGATCAAACGAGGCTTCCAAATACTACAAGAGTTGTTATCGACCGTCGAGTCAATTTTGCTTCCAAATACTACAAGAGTTGTTGTATTTGGAAGCCTCGTTTGATCAATATTTAACTCAACTATATTCCAACC
Source organism: Hemerocallis citrina (assembly GCA_017893485.1). Classification (NCBI taxonomy): domain Eukaryota; kingdom Viridiplantae; phylum Streptophyta; class Magnoliopsida; order Asparagales; family Asphodelaceae; genus Hemerocallis; species Hemerocallis citrina. The sequence goes on from CM030362.1 coordinate 115,881,486, forward strand.
ACAACTTGGATGAAGTGTCCTAAGCAAGACAGACCTCAGAGAACTGTCACTGTCTATGGGTACCAACATGAAGTACTGCCCATCCCCTTTACCAGCAGAATAACGGGCTCTCAGTTTCAGACTCATTTCACTTCTGTCCCAATTGGTGATTTCATATATCTTATCTATTAATTCTGAGTAACCAAAATTGGGGGTAGCCCAAATAATTACCGGATCAACATCACTATAAGAATATCCAATTTTTGGATCCTTAATTACTTCACCCCCATAATATAACCAAATAGGGATATCAAATTCCATACCTATGCATAAAAATTAAAACATATTCAAGTCATTCACTACTCATAATAAACAAAATATTGAAATAAAAATCAAACATAAGGTTAAGATGATAATACCTTTCAAATTAAACCAAAAAACCACCGGCAAAAATTTCGTTGTTGAGGAAGACTGAAAATGAGAGTGGGAGTGAGGAGGTAGGATGTATGGAATTTTACAGGACTGAAATGGTTGAAATTTTTTGATTTTGAGATCTAGGGTTTGTGGGTAAAAGGAGCGATGCGAGAGAGATATGTTTACGAATCAGAAGAGGAAGAAGTAGGGGTTATTCGATTATAGGGAGTTGTGCAAACAGATAATAACTGATGCCGTTATTGTGGAACACGGCATCAGTATAAACGATGTCGTTCTCCAGAAGAACGACATCAGTTATTTTCTTTTTTGCATTTCAATCTCGAGTCAATATTGATACAGTAGAGATCTTTACAAAAAATAAGTAATGCCGTTATTTTCAATAACGGCATGACAATTTTTTTAAAAAGCGATGCCGTTATTGGGAAGAACGGCATACAAATAGCTGATGCCGTTCTTCCCAATAACGTTTGTTGCTGACGTGCTACAGACATGGACAACTCGCTAAATGTTTTCGAAAGTAGGGTAGGTCGCTAATTATTTAAAAACAAAGGGCATTTCGGCAAAATTTTAGTGTTTCCACTAGAGCCTACTTCCATTATTAGAGATTCGTTGTCACGTAATAATGTTTGCATGTGGGAGTTAGGATATTTTACTAATGAATTTTTTGAAATTCGTGGAAGGCATCATTTCACTAGTTTTAACTGGATGAATATGATGGTACATCTCGAAGATTTGAAACTAAATATAATAAAATATTGAACGAAGATTTTGAATTTCAAATGATCTCTCTCTTCGCATGTTAGTGCAGCATAAATTCTTCAAGTTCCGGTTTATGCAAAGTTATTATTGTTAATATACTAGTGTAATTCCCTGAATGCTTCCTACAACTTCGAAGCTCTAATGCAGTGGCATGGTCTTGATTTCCATCTTTGTGTCAATTTCACCTGTGTGTGTGTGTGTTCGGAGGGGGGGTGGGGGGGGGCTTGCAACATTACAAATTCAATTTTAATGGTTGAAAAATGGTACAGCGGATGATTAAATTGCTTCATGAGGAAACGAGTAGAGCAACATAAAGATGATCCAAATGAAGGGATGGATCTTGCATCTATCGCTCGTTCTTATTTGTTTTGATTACTGATATATAGTAGCATCTTAGTTGTCTAGGATTCTAGATAACTTTTTGTCTCTTTTTTAAAGGAAAATCCCAGATGCTAAAGGTTGTCTGTGATCTGTTCATATGAATTATTTTTGAAAATTTCTGCTGACATATGAATATTTACGGCTGGAGAGAATTTACGGCTGGAGAGAATTGTGGGAACAGTTGCTGCAAAGAAGATGGTGTTCTCCGCACAAAAAGATTTTCACCTTTAAGTGAATGTTAGCATTTGTATCATTACCCAATTTGCGTAAATATTAGGCTAAATTTTAAAAAAATACACAAAGGTTTGGGCCAGCTTAAAAAAAGTACACAGAGATTTTTTTTAAAAATAAATGACACAAATTTTAAATTAAGTCCATTGGGTTAACTAGGGTTAGGATAGGATTTAAAAAAACCATTTTCATCTTTCATTTTGTTTAAAAAAATCACATTAGTCTTTCATTTTGTTTAAAAAAATATCACTTAACTAATCAAGTGTTTAAATAAATCCCCCGAACTAACCCTAACCCTAACCCTAACACTAACTAACCCAGTAGACTTAATTTAAACTTTTTATCTTTTTTAAAAAAAAATCTTTGTATACTTTTTTTAAACTGAACCAAACCTTTGTGTAATTTTTTAAATTTAGAAATATACAACCCTTAGCAAGGGTAAGGAGGCCATTGTATTTTGTTTTTATTATTTGAAGATTCATCAATGGCCAGAAATTTTGTAAGTACTTTCTGGTCTACATGAGTTTAGGTAATCTGAGTAGTTCATCCTTGTCGTGCGGAAAGCTGTAATATAAATATATACTAGTCATGACATAAAACTACAGAAAAGTTACTCTCTCTAGAAATTCTAGAGAGAGAAATCTTCTCAAAAAATCCAAAAAAGAAAAACCCTAGTTCTGAAGGTTGGAAGGAGCGGCGTCGCCCCCTTCCCGTTTTGCCACTCCGATCTATCCTCTCCTTTCTCTTTCTACCACTTCTCTACCTTCTCTTTTCCTAGTTGTCTGTCTCCCTCATCCTAACTATCTGCTGCCAAAGCTTCAAATTGATTGGGGTTTCAATTGTTCACCGACCATCTAGCACAGCCGGAGCTCTGTAGGGACCGAGAACTTGATCGTGACTGCCGATGCTGGTCGGATAGCGACTCCGAAGGGGCACTTTCAATCGTGACCGCCAATGCGGGTCGACTTCGGGTTCGGACTGGGGAAACCCGAAGTTGGTCTTGGCCTTGGGGTATCCGAAGCTGCCAACAGCGACGTTGTAAGCACGCCTCGACTCTTCGGCGGGGTCGAAGGTGCCAAGTTACTAGCGAGGTCAGTGAGGGGTCGGGTTGTCGGTGTAGTCAGGTGGTCGGGAGTTGGGGCTTGACATTGGGGCGGGTGCGACAGGTGTAATCGTCGGCAGTGCGGTGTTGGGTTTTATGTCTTGCATACTTATTTGGTGTGAAGAGAAGATTGTGATACAAGTAGAGAGTTCAAAGCAAAGGATCGAAGAGAAGGAGAAACAATCAACAACCAACAGAGAAAGGGACAGTTGTCCGTGCGGTCGATTGTCACCTTCTCGGGTCGATGGTTTGGGAGTTACGGTCGACCGCGACGCTGATGAAATTTTTGAGTGCGGGTTTTTTGATTCGATTGAAGTCCACTTTGTCTTCTGATTAGATAGTACGGCTCTAATTTTATTTTATCTCTTCAGTATACATCAGATGACTATTGTATCAAGATATCTAAACTAGGATTTCTCTAGATCTATAATACAATGTAAACGGCTTCTAAAATGATATCTTTAGTATCTTCTCTAGTTGAAATAACATCTCGGTTCTTCCTCCCTCGGATTAAGGCGAAAGCCCCAACCGGGACAATTCTTGTGTACTTTTTATGATTGGTACGATCTAGTTTTGCTTGGTGGATTCAGGGCCGGCTGGGTGACCGCCCAGGGCCCACTTCAGGGGAAGAGCCCAAATTTTTTTAAGTATAATAGATTAATGGTCTTATAATTAATATAATGGATTAATGGGTTTGTAATTATTTTTTAGGGGATGGCCCAATTTAGTAATCTATCTCTCTTTCAGTGTCACTTCAACTTCTTCAACAAAAAAATTTGGTCCAGCCACTTCATCTTCTTCAAATTGTGGATGGACATATAGTTCAAAGATCCCCAGAGAGACAGAGAAGGGTTTGTAAGATAGATTAATGGTCTTATAATTAATATAATGGATTAATGGGTTTGTAATTAATTTTTAGGAGTGGGCCCAATTTAGTAATATCTTTCTTTTCAGTGTCACTTCAACTTCTTCAAAAAAAAATTGGTCCAGCCTCTGCATCTTCTTCAAATTGTGGATGGATATATAGTTCAAAGATCCCCAGAGAGACAGAGAAGGGTTGAGCCTGTCCCACAGAGAGCCCAAAATAAACCCAGGTACAATGATAGAACCCGATATGTGAGGCGCAGGGAGAATCAACGTTGAAAATTCCTTCAATCTTCGAAACTTTGGTGCTTGTTCGAAACTAGAGTTGTTAATTATTCAAAATAGAACAAGGATGTTCTAAATTTGTACGTAGATATCATGATTCCCAACCTTTTTTCTTGTCCTGATGTCTATGTAGTAGGAACTGCTTGATGTTTCGGTACAGATATTGTTTCCTTTTTGGCCTATATCGTTGAAGACTAAGTTGTTTTCTGTGCATTACCGTGGAGTTTCTTATTTGGATGTGCTTGAAATGGCTAAGTTTCTCGTTTGATTTTTTATAGTAAATACTGTGTGATGCTTTAGCTGCAAAGAACTCTATATGTTGCTGGTTGAGATCTCAACATGTGCTAAGTTGTCTCTGTTGTCTAGTTAATTTGAATATTATTATCTTTTAGTATGTTGGAAAGAAGAAAATGAGTTCTAGGTTATATATTTAGCTACGGGACAATGTTGATGCGTGGTTTCGTAAGTAGGTTAAAACTATTTTTATGTTATGTTGGGATATGGCCATGAGGGCAATTGTTGAACGGAACAAATTTATTTTCACTGAGATGACCCTGGTCGACCGATGTGGCTGGTTGTGCTTACCTTAGTCGTTGTTTCTGTACCTTGATCCTAGGTTTGTGAGTGTTCGGTATTACTCTAGCAGAGCACCACGATGCCTGGTGGCTTCTAATAGCCTTCATTGTGGAACCGGTGTGCTCAAGTTTTGTGGTTCTTTGTCGTACGTATGCAATGTATGTTTATGTTATTACCCATTCATTGTGCAAGAATTAGGTTGCTAGCAAGTGCAAATTTCTAATTTCTCTTCAACATTTTAAAACTCAATTGTCTAAATATCCCATAGCATTACCTTTGTTTTATATATTTCAGTCATCATTTTTCTTCAATATTTCAGTCATCATGGGGCAATACTTCACATCTTCTTCAAACAGAAAAATATTTAAAAAGTATTTGGAGGTAATAGATTAGCAATTTTGAAGAATCCCTCAAAATTGTTAGTTAAATGAAAATTTGTTGTATGCAACTTGAAATTGCTTTGAAACATTGTGAGATGTCTGATATTGATGCAAATTATTTACTTTCAGAATTACAAACATTGCAAGAAATGCTACCAAGTAAAGCGTTTGAAACAGATAAACCATGACATTCAATTAAAATTATGGAGTTTGCAAAAAAAAAGGATATGTTTCCAAATATTTTGGTTGCTTATAGAATTTTGTTGACTAAACCTGTGACTGTGGCATCTGCGGAAAGAAGCTTTTCAAAATTAAAATTATTAAAATCTTATTTGCGAACAACTATGACTCAAGATCGGTTAAATGGATTAGTGATTTTGAGTACTGAAAAGAATATGTTGAAAAATATTGAGGTTGAACATATAATTGATGATTTTGTTTCTGAAAATGCAAGAAGAAATCATTTTAGATGAGATGTGAATGATTTTATTAAAAAAAAAAAATTTGCAGGTGCAAGAGTCGCTGTCACTATGCTTAATGAAAAATATAGAGTATTTGGTGTCATAAAGCAAAACAAAGGTAATCTTTATTTTTCTGGATATTGTTTTTATGTCCCCCGCCGTTATATTATATTTTATTAATATATATAAAAATACATGCGTGTCTATAAAGGGCCCAATTTTTTTTCGCCCAGGGCCTCAAATACTATGGCTGTTCATCGGTGCGAAACCGAACAGAACCGAACCAAAATTTTCGGTTTGGTATATTTGAAACCGAAATCCGAACCGAAACAGATAAAATTCGATTTGAACCGAACCGAATTTTATCGGTTCGGTTCGGTTAATAACCGAACTAACCGAAATTTACTGACATTAGGGTTCATCCTTGTTTTTATTTTTAAAACTAGGAGCAACTAATCTGCTTTGATGAGCGACAACGAAACTGTCAATAAACAAATTCATCACTGTTGTTTATACGATCAGTTGTTTTTTTTGTTTTTTGTTTTTTTTTGAAGGAAAGAAATCGAGTTTATATGGTACATGAGTTTGATTATCCCCAAAAAATGGGCAATTTTCTATATCATACCTACAGAATGGGTCAAGAAAAACAAAGAAATGATCTACAGTTGTAGTGATTCCAATGTGAATTAGACAGTCAACAACTTTGGCCTAACAAGCATGTTATGTAGTCAATTTAATAAACCGTAAGCCCTGTTCATTTCTATAAAGGTAGTGACAATTTGATTATCATTAGAAAAGTATTAGCCCATCAACATCGATCATTTAGAAAATTAGAGCACCCAGTTATTTTAGACCTGCATGCGTAATATATAAGTCTATCAGGTGTTAGATAGAATCTTATCATTTATTTTTGTCCAAAAAAAATTCGGTTTTTTGTTCTGTTCAGTTTATTTAGAAGCCAACTAAAAACCGAACCAATCTCTCTAAAAAAACTCCGGTTTGGATCAAAACCGAACCGAAAACCGAAAACCGAAAAACTGAACCAAATTGGTAAATTTCGATTCGGTTTGGTTCGGTAATCAGTTTTAACCAAAGTATGAACAGCCCTATCAAATACCTCAAGACCAGCCCTGGGTGGATTGTGTTGATTGTGTCGAAGACTCAACAAGATCCTCAGTTTTTCTAACAAGTGGTATCAGAGCAATCAAGTTCGTGGGTTTGTTCGAGTTTCTTGGAGGAGATGGCAAATCAAAAGATGAAGATCAAGCGGTTTGATGGTAAGATCAACTTCAATCTATGAAAGGTGGACATGTATGATATTTTTGTTTAGAAGGACTTGCACCTTGCCTTAGAAAAGAAGAAGTCAACCGACATGAAGTAAGAGAAGTGGGATGAGATTTGTTTGAAGTCCTTGATTTTAATCTGATTGCAATTGGCGGACGAAGTCAAGTGTAATATTCTTGAGGAGAAAAGTGCGGCAAGTCTATGGGCGAGACTCAAATTTGACTACTCGGGATCGTCGTTGCTAGGTCAGATGTATTGGTAGAGGAAGCTGTTTAGGTTCTCAATGAAGGAAGGTATCTATCTTCAAGATCATATTGTGGAGTTCAATAAGGTAACATCTGAACTGAAGGCGATGAACGCTGATGATCTTAGCGAAGAGGATAAATCTTTCAACTTGATATATTCATTGCCAACTTCTTATGATTACTTGATAACTACCATGCTACACAGAAAGTTATCCAAAAAGAAACTTACAGTAGCCGGGGTGATTAAGGGTCTGAAGGAAGATGAACTAAGAAAGGAGACTCATAAAGAATGGTCTATTTCTACATGGTGCTTTGCGGTGGATGGTGATACTTCAATTGGAAGGGATGTGGCACACAATGGTAAGATTCGTTGCCACTATTGTAGAGGAGTTGGGCATTACAAGAAAAACTGTAGCAAATGGTTGAGTCAGAAGAGTGCTACTAAAGAAAGGGAACAAGCCCATATAGTCAGTGCAACTGAGTCAGGTAATAATGATGACTATTGTATTCTTGTTTCAAGTTCTTCATATGTAGATTCAAGTTGGTATCTTGATTCGGAAAGTTCTTCTCATATTTGCTCCGAGAAGGAGATGTTTTCTACTTACAAGTCATCAACAGGCCGTAGTGTGAGAACGGTGAGTGGTGAGATTTGTAAAGTAGTGGGTGGGAGAAAAGTTGAATTGGAGACGCTGAATGGTAAAGGGTTCACACTAGAAGAGGTCATGCTTATTCCTTCGATACAGTAAAATCTGATATATTCGGGGACTCTTGATGCTCGTGGCTGCAGGTACACAGTCCGAGGTAGAGTTTTGACAGTTAAGGATAGTCGTCGTAAGGTAATGAAGGGTAATAGGAGAACTGGATAGGTCAGCACAACCTCTATCAGCTTAGTGAGAGCAGGAAAACTCGGCCGAGTGTATGCAAGCTCATTGTTCCTAAAGCATCTAGTAAGCCGTCACTAGAACTATTGAATCAAGACCGTAACTTTCGAATACCATTGGAAGGTGGAGAGAGCCTTGAAGTAGGTGGAGTTCGTGTGGAGGGTGGCACGTCCATGATTACATCTACAGGGGTGTGCCCTTGAGGAGGGCATACAGCTAGAGAAAAACAGATGGAGGTTTTTTCAACTAGCAGAAAAAACCATAAAAACGTGTTGTTTATAAAGCGGAGAATAAAGGTCTAAAGGAGTTTTAAATCGCATAGGTATGGATTCATGAGTATGAAATCCAAGGTAGAGATTGTTAGGTTTTATGTCTTGCATACTTATTCGGTGTGAAGAGAAGATGGTGATACAAGTAGAGGGTTCGAAGCGAATGATCGAAGAAAAGGAGAAATAATCAACAGCTAACAGAGAAAGGGACAGTCGACCGTGCGGTAGACTGTCTCCTTCTCGGGTCGATGGTCTTGGAGTTGCGATCGTCCGCGGTGCTGATGAATTTTTTGGGTGTGGTTTTGTTGATTCAATTGAATCCCACTTCATTTTCTGATTAGATCGTACGGCTCTAATTATATGTTTATCACTTCAGTATACATCCGATGACTATTGTATCAAGATATCTAACCTAGGGTATCTCTATATCTATAAATACTATGTAAACGGCACCTAGAATGTATAAATACCATGTATCAAGATATGATTCTATTGAGTGCCGAATTGAAGAAGATAGTACTTCATATGAGAGGGTGTGAGAGATTCTCCATTGTAATCAGCAACCAAGTTCCAGTTAGGTTTGAGAGAGGTTTGTGGTGAGAATTGTAATATTCTTGTATCTTCTCTAGTTGAGATAACATCTTGGTTCTTCCTCCCCCGTCTCTCGGATTAAGGCGAAAGTCCTAACCGGGATAATTCTTGTGTGCTTTGTGTGATTGGAGCGATCTAGTTTTGCTTGGTAGTTTGTGTTGATTGTGTCGAAGACTCAACAAGGACCTTAGTTTTCCTAACATGCAAGTTGATGGTGGGATGGATAGGACGCCGATGTCAGGGCTGGCTTCGAGGCTGACATCATCGGGGATGGCGTCAGGGTTGGATGCATCGGTTGCGGTTAAGAAGAAATGATTGCCTTCATCAGGCCTAGCAATGTCATGGTGGTTCAGATGGGGCCCTAATCGAGGATTTGGCATTGCTGGTTGCAACGACGGGGCTTGGTTGGCGACGACAGGGAGTTCATGCCGATGGAGACTATGGGGAGTGCGGAGAGAGATTCTGGGGGATTAGATTTGGGAGTGTCGTGGAAGCGGGCGGGGAGGGATTTGAATTTCAAATTTTGAAATTCGAATCAGAGTTGAGGTCGGTGGCCTTCCCTTATATCCAAATGATTTTTCTCCTAAACATCCAAATTACAACCAACCTACAACTATCAAGAAAATGAATCATAGCTGGTGTGGGGCGACGAGAGGGATGCAAGTTTATAGTTTGGGTTCAACTTTGATCTATTCAGATCAAAGTAAGGGGTGCCTAGGATCTTTCTCATGTCAGGGGGCTTGGAGGGACAGGCTCGAGGTGGCACCTGTGGAATCGCCAGGGGCAACGACAACATTCGTTGCGAGGTGGCAGTGATAGTCAACGGTGGTCAGGCTAAGAGATGAGAACGAGGTCTCAATCTTGACATGGGTATGTCAGATTGGTGGGGTGCCTGCAGTGTCTCTCGTATGGTGCTTGAAGTTGACATATGGGTCATTACTGGGGGCGACGACGGTGTGGTTGCGAGTGACGGTAAGGACAAACATTGTACAAGCAAGAGAATGAGAAAGGATTGTTGACTTTTAGTTTGGTGTGCACATAACATGTCTATAAATACTAATTAGTATAAATTGAGTTGTTCAGATTTTCAGGATCAAATAATGTCTATAAGAGATCCAAGAGAGATTCAAGAATATTCAAAGATGGAAAGTAATAAAGAATGATTGAGAAATCAAGCAAAAGAAGAAGATATTCAAAAAGAGCTGTTGATTAATTAGTGTCCAAGAAAGCTATCAAGACCAGTTGTTATCATTCTATATTTGTGAGACTTAATCTGTATAAAATTGATTGATTGATTAGATTTTTGTAAGAATATAAAGTTGATTCGGTATGAACAGCGTGATACCAGTCGACCGCACCTCATGACGGTCGACCGCATCGCAGTCTACTGCAACTCTCAAGTATGTAAGAAGCAGTCGACCCTTCATCTCTCTACTTTACGTCAGAGAGATGAACGGTCGACTGCACCGATATTGCGGTCGATCGTACTTTGCGCTGTTCACGTTTTTGGAATGTATCGTTTCTAATTTTGATCGATACACTTCTAAGTCTATTTAATTGGACGAACCCACTGAGTATTCTTCACCTACTACTTCTGAGAAAAATCTTCTGAACTAATCTTTCAACAATCAGTCCGAGTGTGTGTGATAACTATTTTGTATACTTCAGTCAGGATCATTAAAGATCTTGAGTTTTTTTTCTTTTTCTTCCACTTCATTGAGATTGCCGGGACTTGTGTTAGAAGTCCTGTGAGTGTAATAGGTTTCTTGGCCTGAATCCGAGAATTACTGTACAAGAGTTTTGAGTATAGTGGAACGCTTGTGGCGGAGAATTACTACAAGTATGAGGTGTGGTCGTAGACCTGGGGGTTGAACCACGTTACATCGCTGCGTCACTTGTGCTATCTGTGTTTGCTCTTCTTAACTCTTTTTAATTACTCTGCACTTTATTTTAGTTTTTTTTTATTCCGCACAATCACCCTATTCACCCCCCAGGGTGATTTACAGTGGTATCAGAGCGAGGTGCTTATCAAAAGCTTAAAAGCTCAAGCAAAAGGTCCAATGGTCAAAATGCCTCCTCCCGAAAACTTGTACTCATTGGAGTCATTCGTCTCCAATGGGACAAGTCTTACACGCTCACCATTTTTTTATGGAAAATGTATGATGTTTGGAAAGTTCGTATGTCTCATTTTGTACAGATGCTTGAAGAAGAAGTATGGAATGTGTGCATCAATAAAACAGATATTCCGGTCAGCGACGGAAAGACAGCTTTCACAAAAGCGGAGCTAGCTCTCAAGATTGCAAACTCCAAAGCCATGAAGGCTCTCTATGCAGGGTTGAATAACGAATAACTAATGCGATGCGGGCAAAACTGTAAGATGGCATACGAGATCTGGAACAACATGTAGAAGCGGCATAAGGGAACCACTTCTGAGGTAAAAGCTAAAGTTAATTTATGTTTTTATAAGTTTGATGTGTTTCGTATGTTGCCAAGAGAAAATGTGGATCAAATGCTCGCCCGCTTCGATATCATTCCCACGAACTTGAGAGCTTAGGTAAGGGGTTGGATGATGACCGAAAGGTCGGAAAATTCATAAGTTGTCTCACGCCAGAGTGGGATGTAAAGACTGCTGCAATGAGAGAGACCCTTGAAGAAAAGGGATTCGACTACTACACATTCTAAGGAAAGCTGAAGACATACGAGATGGAGATGACGAAAACCAAAAGATACAGGCAAAAAATCGAGATTGAACCAAAAACTGAAGAGAAAACCATTGCACTGAAAGCAAAAAAATCCCGACCATCAAAAGCATATTCAGACCATGAGGAGTCAGACGAGTACATTGCCTTATTGACCAAGTAATTTCATAAGTACCTCAAACATAAAAAATATGGCAGGTACTAAGGAGAAAGGGAGAAAGATAAAGATGAATTGTGCTACAAGTGCAAGAAGCCTGGACACATTCGTGCAAACTGTCCCGTCTCACAAGACAGGAATATGGACTGCTACCGCTCAAACCCAAGTCTAAAAAAGAAGGCGCTGAAGGCAACATGACTAGACTCAGATTCAAGTGAGGAAGAGAAAGGCTACGACGACGTCGGCTTCATGGCTCTTGGGAATGGTGAGGTGCAATCACTATCTCAAGAAGAGGTAATCGAAGAACCCACTTATGATGAGCTAGTAGACATGTGTAATGGTTTAAAAGACTATGCTAAGAAACTAAGTCGTGAACTGAGGTAATATAAACAAATTCCAAATGAAACACATGACCCTTGTATTAAAAAAAATCAAAAACTGAAAAATAAGAATGCCTTGATCATGGAACAATTTGAGTCATTTAGAAAAGATCATGATGTACTGCTAGAGAAAAATGAACTTTTAAAACAAAAAATTCGAGAATCCTTAGCAGCACATGATGATCACTTAAGAGAAATTCATGAGAAATCTGTTTATATCACCAAACTCACAGATGATTTGAAAGAATGCAAAAGAAAATTTGATGAGGAAGTGGAAGGCTGTAACGAAGCTCTTAAAAAAAATAGAATTCTTGATGCTACACTAGACACTCTTCGTTGGAATACAAAAGACGCTGAGATGACTAGGAAAAGACTTTGTAAACGAGTAATTGAGCTTGAAAAAATTGTCGAAAAATATGAAGGGCCCAGTTACCTTATTACAAAAAATTCAAGATCCTATCATGACAATTGAGGGCTTGGTTACGAAGAGCCAATACACCATCAAAAATTTAAATCATCATGTCATACACACTTGCACAATCACCAACTTAAAACTATGCAAGTGTGCATGACTCAAGATATAGTCACATCACGTGTCATTATTGTTGTAGATCAGAACATATTTTGTATAACTGTTCATTAAAAAGGAACACTAACTTTGTCTGGGTAAGAAAGAATGTTAATGCAAGCTCAAAACCCACTTGAACTCCTACAAAATTTCATGTAGGTAGTCTGATGCTCTCAACTTAGAAGATCGCAGACACCTTGATAGTAAACGCTTGAGAGACTCAGCAAGCTATACTAACAACCAGCATCTCTATCAAGGAAAAAGGAGAAGGATCTTGGTCCTTCAAATAAGTATAACACCAGGTAAAATCTACACTTGCTTGAACCTATATTAAATGTGCATATGTTAACTATTTCTAAAATACATGAAATGTGTGAACTTTACAATATCCAAACTTAAAATCACTCTGCAAAAATTGAATGATCGGTTGACCGTACTACCCATTTTTCCTTGATCAGTCGAGAATGGACCGGTCGACCGTACGGTCGACCGTACACCCCTCTGCCACAAATCACCAAATTAAAACTCCCTATTTCGTGTTGTGCGGTTGACCGTATCTGTAAACCGGTCGACTGACCAAGTCGACTGACTTGCTTGTTCCCCTTCTAATATAAATATCTCTTCACCCTTAACCTCTCAGTCTTACAAAATCCCTAGCCTCCAAATACTAACCCATAAAATAAACCTCTCATCTCTCAACATTCTCCTCAAATCTCTATAGTCTTTCTCTCCCTCTGTCTTAATGGCATCCTCCTCACACAAATCGAAGAGAAAGAAAGCCATTGCATCTAAATCAGTCACTAGAGATGGTATAATCTTTCGAAACTCTCATTGTGCTGATATTTACTTCTCTTCTCTTTATAATGCCCCTATTGTTGCCAATCGGGTAATTAACCTATCATCCTTGGGAGGTCAATTTTCTATCATGGTTAGAATTCTTAGAGATTTTGGGTGGGAAAACTATCTTGCTACTCCTAGCACCCACTCCGAGTCTCTAACTCGTCAATTCTATGCAAACCTTGAGGGTTTTCAAGATGGTGATCTCACCCTCTCATCTATTATTCTTGGGAGAAGAGTTAGAGTCACTCCCGAATATCTCTGTGGGAGATATGAATTTCCCGAAGGGGAATTTGATGCATACCATCTAGATTTTAAAACTCTTAATTATAAACCTGGTCATGACCAAAATACTGTCAAATCTATGATTGTCCAACCCGAATTCTCTTGCCTTCCTCGTCCCGCTCCTACAAATTTCACTGATACAGCTCGGGTTCTAAATAAAATTGTCAATGCTGATATTTGGCCCAAAAAGAATGACAGAACAGAAATTTGGGTCGATCAATCATTTATTATTTTTCTCCTTCTTGGGGAATACAAGTTCGATCTTGCTACATTCATCATTTGCACGATGAATTATGCAACCTCTACAAATCGTGGTATCCCTTTCAGTTCTCTCATATACAACCTTGCCATTGATTCCCGTATTGATGTCGGAAACTTCTTGCTAAGCAATAACCCTATGCCCATCCTCCCTCAACAAATGGGCATTGATGTACCAATTAATCAGCGGGCTTGTCGTCGTCAAGCCCAACAACAAGCACGCCAAGTCGAACAAGCACCTTCCTCCTTGTGTCGCAAGAATGCTTCGCCCTCTTCCTCGTCATTCGTGACTCATAAGCAGTTTGCTGCTCATCAAATGCAAGTGTATGGATATTATGTTAACACGATTGAATACCTGCAAGGAAAAGAAGATTGGGAAATTCTTCCTCCTCCGAATAATGAGGAAGATGATGAGGAAGATGATGAAGATGATGACGGTGATGAAGATGATAGCGGAGATGATGATGAGTAGATATCTTCTTGTAATTGCTAATTGTAATGTATGCTCTTTAAAAGTTATGTAACCTACTATAATTTGCTATGAAAGAATACCTCCATATCTAGTTGCTTATCTTGATTATCTGTTTTGGTATTTCGGTCGACCGTGTGGACGACCAGTCGCTCTCCTGGACCCTTAAACCTGTATCTACACTTCGAAACACTCTGTTTTTAAAGCTCTTTAGTCTTCAGTAGTTGCGGTCGACCGAACGGTTGACCAGTTCATCCTCTGTGATTCGCTGTGTTTTTGAAATAGGTATGCGGTCGACCGGTTTGCTCTCGGAAAACTTTTTTTGACTTATATGCTCGATCGGTTTTGCGATCGACCGGTCCTTTTCTGGTTGGACGTTGTGATTTTTAATAACTATCTACTCATTTTTTCCTATACTATCGGTTTCTTGAAATTCATTCTTTACTTCTTCTTCTTATCCATGCATCGCATCTGTATTGGAAAAATCTCAAATATATGATACCATAAAGAACTCCCCTTGTATATCAAAGAGTCTTGCTATCAACGGTATCATGTATGTAGATTTCCTCCGCTTTTTAGAAAAAATATTATATTTCCAACCTTTTGCCTTTGAATCTTCCCATGTTTTATTTCCCATGTTTTGCTTCCCATGTTTTATTTTATTTATATTTGTCTTTTGCCCCCTATCGGTGTGTTACAAAAAAGGGGAGAATATTTATGAATCTTATGAATGAATGAAAGTAAATATTTTTTTATCTTCTATGAAGTATGGAATTAACGGGGGGTATTTACAAATCTCTCTTTACCTATGAAAATCCGTGTCACAGGAAGTACTGAATTTAAGGGAAGTATTTTTATGCCAAATTGTTTATTTTTTACTTTCAATATTCAAAAGCATATTTTGTTCACACCAAAATAGAGAGATTGTTGACTCTTAGTTTGGTGTGCACATAATGTGTCTATAAATACTAATAAGTATAAATTGAGTTGTTCAGATTTTTAGGATCAAATAATGTCTATAAGAGATCCAAGAGAGATTCAAGAATATTCAAAGAAGGAAAGTAATAAAGAAAGATTGAGAAATCAAGCAAAAGAAGAAGATATTCAAAAAGAGCTGTTGATTAATTAGTGTCCAAAAAAGCTATCAAGACCAGTTGCTATCATTCTATATTTGTGAGATTTAATTTGTATAGAATTGATTGATTGATTGATTAGTTTTTGGTGAATATAAAGTTGATTCGGTATGAACAGCGTGATACTAGTCGATCGCACCTCGTGATGGTTGACCGCATCGCAGTCGACTGCAACTCTCAAGTATGTAAGAAGCAGTCAACCCTTCATCTCTCTACTTTACGTTAGAGAGATGAATGGTCGACTGCACTGATATTGCGGTCGACCGTACTTTGCATTGTTCACATTTTTGGAATGTATCGTTTCTAATTTTGATCGATACACTTTCTAGTCTATTTAATTGGATGAACCCACTGAATATTCTTCACCTATTACTTCTGAGAAAAATCTTCTGAACTAATCTTTCAACAATCAATCCGAGTGTGTGTAATAACTATTTTGTATTCTTCAGTCAGGATCATTAAATATCTTGAGTTTTTTCTTTTTCTTCCACTTCAGTGAGATTGACGGGACTTGTGTTAGAAGTCCTGTGGGTGTAATAGGTCTCTCGGCCTGAATCCGAGAATCACTGTACAAAGATTTTGAGTATAGTAGAACACTTGTGGCAGAGAATTGCTACAAGTAGGATGTGTGGACGTAGACCTGGGGGACGAACCACGTTACATCGTTGCGTTACTTGTGCTATTTGCATTTGCTTTTCTTAACTCTTCTTATTTACTCTGCACTTTATTTTAGTTTTTTTTTTTCCGCACATCCCCCCCCCCCCCCCCCCCCCCCCCCCCCCCCCCCCCCCGGCGGTGATTTACAAGAATGAGCTCAAATTGGCATGAGGAACTTATTGTGGCGTGGTCGGCCGACCAATAGAATTATGTTTTGTTGTATTATTTGTTTGTTGGTTTGAGAGTATAAGTTCCATGATCCAGCCTTTTGGATTTCATGAACTTCATAATCCTTATTTTTGGTTGTATATATTGTTAAAAAAAATTTAATGAAATATGGGAGGGCTTTCAGCCCACTATTAACGATAAAATAATAATAATATATATATACTAGTCATTGGTGTCTATAACAGTAGAGGGTTTATTATTTCGACCCCGCATTCTTTTAGCTTCAAGAACAAGTCCACTTAAAGCTTAAAGTTGCACAAAATTAATGAACCTTTTATGATTTGTTAATCAACAATAATTGTGATAGTTGAGCTGGATGTATACCTTCATTCGTCAATGTTTCTACCCAAATCCCTGAATGTTTCAGCTCAATAATCTTGTCTTGCTTTTGGGTTCCGCAATTGCTGTATTTCAATTGTAATCCTTACTTTATTAGCCTGAGATGCCATAGAACTGTTGGAGAACTTTCGTACTTCGTAGCATATATATCAGACGGTTGTAGTTAGATAGTAAAACCTGGTAACTGTTTGTCTGTATACTTCTTCACTTTACATGAATTTCAAGAATTATATTAGCTGGGCAACAATTTATGTGCTAAATCAAAGGCCCCATTTGTCTAATTGTCCGACTTCTTGGATTTATAGAACTAATACTTGTATTACTAGGAGCCTGTATTCTGACTTTTTTTTGTTTCTGGAACAGGACCATGGTCGTATTGCACACACATTTTCTTTCTGTTAAAAAAAAAATGATGCAAGCGGGATTTGAATTCTTGAGGCTGATCAGTAGCTAACCTTTTCCTTGTCGATTACGAGCTGCATGTTAGAATATAAATATTAAAACCCTCACCATTACCACCACTTTGGAGTTTTGGTCCATCGGTAGGATCATTAATATGGTACCAGAGCAACCCAGGTTCAAATCTCACTGGCAGTGCAATTTAAATGCGGATTGAAAAAAAAATACCGCTGCGTATAGTCCAGATCTTGGCCCAAAAAGATGGCCCTCAATCTGCGTGGGGCATACATTCAGATTGGGCCAATCAGTAGCTTAGCTTTTGCTTGTAGATTATGACTGTCATACATTCAAATTGGTCCAAGCCTCAACTGGAATGGAGTACTTTCTGTCCGTTTCCTTTCAAGAAGACAATGAGTAGTGGGGCTCATTCACGTGATACATAGTAACAGTGAAGGAACTTTGCCTACGCTACCAACAAATAATACAGACCCCGATTCATCCCCCATGCCTTAATGGCTTAATCCTTGTCCCACTTCGGCTACCTTTCTAACCTTACTCTTCTCCTCTTCTCCATATTTTGTTAATTGTCATTGGTTGCGACCTTCAATCAAATTCAACTCTAGAAACTACAGTTGGCAATGGTAATTTACAAGATCTAATTCAACAATATGCTTGGTTACACCAGCAAAGATATCAATCATGCAAACTCATGACTCACACTTAGTGGGAGGACTTGGTTCTGAAACTCTCCGTATCAGATTGTAATATTATCCTGAATGAAGTTATTAATCTTACATTTCCTTTGAGCAACTTTTAACATTTATGTTTCATCTATTAGAGCATCCACAGTCATTAGCTAATAATGCATTTTATGCATATTTTCGCACTAAACATTGCAGTCATTAGGTATATTATCAATTTTTTTTTTCGCTACAGTAAAAATGCAAAGATAGCATGAGATATAGCAATATGCATATTATGCGTGACGAAACATGTTTCGCCTCGATTATTTAATTATTTTTTAAATGATAATATTTCGTCCGAAGAATAAAAAAAATCAAATCTTACCATCTTAATTAGTAGTTAATTAGTTTAATTTAGTTAATTAATTAGTTAATTAAATAAGTTTAGTGAATTAATTAAGTTGATTAAAGCTTTAATTAAGTCAAGACCCCTAGGACGAAACATGATGTTTCTTCCCACACTGGGACAAATCATCATGTTTCATCTCATGTGGGGCCCACAAAATTTTTAAAAAAAATATAACACGTTAAAATATTCTGAAAAAATCTCAAAAAATTTATTTTAAAAAAACCGACAGACGAAACATCGTCTCATTTTTTGACGAAATTATGCATTTTTTTACATTTTGACGATCCGTAAACACTCGAATTGCTAAGGTATTGCATATTATATCTCGGACGACTGTGGATACTCTTATCTATTATACGAGAACAAAAGACCACCTTCACGTACAATTGATGCTATGTATCCCAACAACTGACATTTTCTTTTTGGATGGCTAGGATTCGATTTCTCATTTTCCCTTCTCGGTGTGGATGGCTACGACTTAATGCGAAATACAAATACCACAAATCCACATGTGAACTATATATGGTCTCACTTAATTATTTCCCAAAAAAATATATATGGTCTCACATAACTTGACTAATAATATTCACATGTGAACCAACTTCCCCATCTCTCTCCCTCCCCTCTTCTCAACCTATCATGGCCCCATTCTTCTTCCTCCTCCTCCTTCCTCTCCTTTCTTGCTCCACCTCCCGTGCACTCCCTCCTCCTCCTCCTCCCATCATCCAAAAAACATGCAATGCTACAACCTACTACTCCTTCTGCATCTCCTCCCTCTCCTCCTCCCCTCCTCCCAACCCCACCATCCAAGGCCTCTCCACCTCCCTCATCAACCTTGCCATCGCCAACGCCACCTCCACCTCCTCCTACGCCACTTCCCTCGCAAATAACACCGCCACCACCAACCCTCCCCTCTCCTCCCTTCTCACCACATGTGCTGAAAAGTACATGCATGCGCGTGAATCCCTGCAGTCTTCTCTAGATTCCATGTCCAATGAGAACTATGACTACGCGTTTGTCCACGTGAGCGCAGCCCAGGAGTACCCGAACGTGTGCCACGTGTTGTTCCAGCACCAGGGTTCGTCGACGGTGGTGTATCCAAAGGAGATAGCGAAGAGGGAGGGTGTGTTGGAGAGGTTGTGCACAGTTGCTTTGGAGATTATTTCACTTTTGCAGGTTGATGGTGCTAATAATAATAAGAATTAATTAATATTAATTAGTCGAATGTAATAGTTTTGATGATAAAATGAGTAATTAATTCTCTTTCTTCGTTATGTTATTTTTTGGGTTGTAGTTGTGGTTTTGAAGGAATGCTTACCACATATTGCTTCTACTGTTGTACTATTGAACATAAGTATTGCATCGATTGGGGTTTTAAACATATATATGGTTGATATTTATAAGTATATGACTGTACGTAATATATCTATGCACTCAACAATTTAGCACTAAGTAGAGATATGCCATTTTATACTTTCCTTCATTTTCCTGAGCTTTCAAAAAGTAATGCTCTGTAGCATAGTGGTGTAGCATAGCGGTAAAGCCTCTCTGATTGTGAGTAAAATGTTCGAGTTTAAATCTGCTTGAATCATGCTATGATTTATGAAAAAAAACTTTCATCAGTACGTATTTGGATACCCTGTGTTACACATATATGAGTTTAATTTGTATTGGGGTATCTGAATTTTTAGTTTTTGGTTGTAATTTGGAAACTAAACTAGTTCAAAAAAAGATGATTCACAACAAGAGTGCTTTGAGGCCATGATATATTTTTGTTTTGATTTGATGCTGATTTGTGGTCCTTGATCTAAAAGAGTAGAAGTTGGTTTCATTCTTTTAGTGTGAGCCTTTTTCTTAACAGGTTACTTAGGTTTTGTCCTAAACATGTAGAGGTTTCTCGTGGGAAAGTTATGAAGAAAAGGCAATACACAGAAGCAATCCTTTTGGATTGATGATTGGAGGCTTGTGTAATATAGATTAGATGGCTACACTGGCTATGCAAGGGAGATGGCAAGTTGAGTGATTAATAATTGGTGGAACTATCAGACCGAAGGAAGAGTAAATTTTTGGTTGTGATTTAGAAACTAAACTAGTTCAAAAAAAGATGATTCAAAACAAGGGTGCTTTGAGGTCATGATATATTTTTGTTTTGATTTGATGCTGATTTGTGGCCCTTGATCTAAAAGAGTAGAAGTTGGTTTCATTCTTTTAGTGTGATCCTTTTTCTTAACAAGTTAACTAAGGTTTTGTCCTAAACATGTAGAGGTTTCTCATGGGAAAGTTATGAAGAAAAGGCAATACACAGAAGCAATCCTTTTGGATTGATGATTGGAGGCTTGTGTAATATAGATTAGATGGCTACACTGGCTATGCAAGGTAGATGGCAAGTTGAGTGATTAATAATTGGTGGAACTGTCAGACCGAAGGAAGAGTTTTGTCCTTTTTTAATTTTAAATACATCTTAAAGTTATGATGATTGTCAGGTTTTCTGGGAAAAAAAATCCATTAAGTAAAACAGTAATTTAAAAGAAGGTTACAAGTAAAGAAATATAAAGAACAATATTGTAAATAGCGATAGCATATAGTGTAGCATTAGATTTCGTTAGCATTTAGCACAAATAGTATAACACAATAGGATAAGCTATGAGTTTTTTTTTAATTTTTAATTTAAAAAATCAAAAATAATTATCTAAAAATAGTTCTAAATTCTAAATAATTCAACGGAACATAGAAAAAAAATTAAAGCCAAATAATGACAAATAATGAATATTTCACCATAATGAGAACTTCATAATTCATATTCAACTCACATAGAAATGAAAATAATTTTAAAGTTAATTAACTTAATTCTACTTATACAATTCTATAACATGCAAACAAAGTAGTGTGATTTTGATTCATTGCTTGATTGGTTCTATTAGAATTAGGTTTAGGAAAATAGTCTTTTATTGATTGAATAAACTGAGTATAATATGTTTTCTATATATATATATAGGAGATAAGGGAAGACTAAACCAATACATTATTCGATATGAGACTAAAATAATCTCTCTCATAATATAATATCTATATAATATTGTAACTACCGTTCCCGCTATTTTCATTTTCTTTCCCTTTTGTAATATTTTATTTGTAATTGAATAAAATACCCTATTTTCTTTCTTTCTTGATTATTTTAATTAAGATTCCGTTCATGAAATTCTTCGTTCTTGTTGATTGAGCTATTCTTGTTGATCCTAATTTCTTTTATTAATTGTGGGTATTTTTATTTGAGCCATATTATTTTAGATCTCTCTCTTATTGAACCATAAAACCCAATTTCATTTGTTCCTGAACCAAAACTGCTATTATTGGGTCCTAAATCACTAACCCAATACCCTAATTGTACCCTATAAATACAACTCTATTGCAAATCCTAAAAATTGCACAATTTGAAATCCTAGCCGCTTATTCTCTCTCATCTCGTTCTCTCTCTCCCGATTGGATTCCCGCCCAATACCCACTGCACCCATCTTCGGTCTCCTTCTCCGGCTACTTCCCCTCGCCGCCGACCTCCCGTCGACACCACCCTGTCGACGCCAGCGACCCACCGACTCTCCTCCTATGTCCTCATCATTAAGAGCCAGCCAACTCCCATCTGTTCTCCCCTTACTCGAAATTCTATCGACTAGCACCACATATGCCGCCTCCTGCCTCCGTCGCACCGCCGCTTGCGTCGCCGACCACCAACGTCGGCCAGACTCGAGGCCCCTTTGCTGCCGTACTTTATCTCTTGCTGATTATTGCTTGGGTTGCTTTTGCACATATATTGCACGTGTTATATTGTGCTAGTTAGTGGGTTCGTTGCTTCGGAATCCTTATCCCGTTATTCTTGGTATTCGTTTTCACCGTTATTAAGGCAAGTCACTGTCCTCTTGAA